>CM075812.1:20840862-21440862 GCA_037975025.1 Excoecaria agallocha
TGGATTTCTCCATATTATTTCTTTTATAGTTCATAACAAACTAGTTATAACTATCAGGCAATGAATTAAGGATCAAATCCCTGGCCAAGTCTAAAGTGATGGGAAATTAAATCCTTTTAAGGTGATCAATATAGCTTTCATTTTCAGAACATAAGAGCTTACTAATGCACCTTTAGCCATTTTACAAGAATGCAAAGCTTTAGTAGTCTCATACCTATCTTGCCTTGCTTGTTGTTGGAATGTCTATTTGAGATTATTACTCAACTCGTAAGCCTCTAAATGCTTCAGATCCTTCTGACGTTCTGGGCACATTGTGTATAACATAAGACATCCCACATCAATAGAATCATAAGCATATTTTTTTTGTTTATTCGTGACTACCCTTTGGGCATCAGTAGGCAGGACAGTGGGAACAGGGTCATCGAGCACATATAGCTTCCTTTCTTACTTGAGAACAATTCTCAAGTTCCTAAACCAGTCAAGGAAGTTGGTGCCATCTTTTTTTAGTTTGTCCTTCTCAGGGACTGATCGCAGTGACAGTGTGGAAGTGTTATTTAAAGCCATTGATCTACAAATATGCAAAATAGATATTAAAATTAGTACCAATTTCATTTTAGGGTATTTCTTAAAACTCCCACTAAAATATAAACCCTCAATATTAATTACAACAATTGTAATGATTTAGTTGACTAAGATCCATATTACACTTAATTATAAGTCAGCTTTGGCATGACACTTAAAATCAAGTTATTTAGGTAGATAACTCCTTACCAATTACATCTCATCTTACTCTTAGATTCTTTATGGGAGTTTGACATCACGTGTCCCGACATGTTATAATTCCATCTAATTCTTTAGGCCTAAAACCATTTTGATAGCCTAATTAAGTCAAACCATTTTTAAATATATAGGTAACACCATTACCCATCCTTTCTTACTATGATAACCTAATGTACTTTGCATCAGCAGAACCTACATTTTGGTGATCATAGTCTTGACAGGTGTTATAATTATGGGTGGCATAAGACTTAAAATTTTAGTGAGGGAATTTTAAATTTTAAGTTATAATGTCTATTTGTTTACATATCATGTATCATCCCATACATGGCATCTCATACACATATATAATCATTCATTGCATCACATACCAATATGATATGCATAATTTATAAAATGTGTCATAAAATGGCCAAAACTATATGATATTTATAAGCCAATATGAAGATTAAAGGTCAATCCTAATTAGAATAACATAAACTTATCTTAATCAACAACTTCCATTTTACACCTCCATCATCATAGAATTGGATTGATCCCTGAAATTCCTTCATCTTCATTACAATAATGAAATAAACTATTCTACTAAAATTATTAGTAAAATAAAATTACAACAAAAGAATGACATGCAAGTCGTATTTAAAATTACAAACTCATAAAATGAATAAATAAAATAAACAAAGTAAACACCCTCACAAGGGTCTCAATTGGCCATGCTATGCACCATGTAAAGATATCATACATACATACATCAATTAAAACCAAGTCATCTCATATCATGCTTATTAAATTGATGTATTAAAATTGGCAAATAATAACTTTAACGATATATTAGGTGCTACGAATAGATAACATGGCGATCGCGGGAACTTCCTCCTGTCCCATCCCTCGCTTGGTTGTGGGTGTCCCTCACTTGTATTGGGTGTTCGTGGCTATCTTTTTGGGTATTTTTGCTATATTTTGTATGTATTTTGTGGCCTTTGTTCGATCTTGTATGATATTAATGCATTATCTTGTATATTATTATGCATATGATTTATCTTGTACTTAATTTTGTTTTATGCAATTAATTAAGTGATTATTTTTGTTATATTATAAGATACTAACTTATATGCCTTTTGTGGTTTTTGTTGAGTATATAAATCTTTTTACTTTGGAGGACTATATGGGGTTTTTATTGGGTTTTGAAATAATAATTAAAAAAATCACAGCAAAAAATAGAAACCCACCAAGATCCATACTATCCAATTGATTTAATAGAAAGGATGTAACAATTACCAACCTCTTAAAGCATAGATAAACCAAATTTGCAGATGTGGCCTCACGTAAAACAACACCCTCTACTAGTACCCACACGCAAATATGATAAACAGAATAACCCGCGGTGCTAGCTGCCTTCCTTAGCAGCTAGGGTATAATTTTATGTTCTTTCTCAAAGTTATAGAAAAAATGAATTTTTTCTCTCCACTCAAAGTGACGGTTGCCACTTTAGTATGCTTAATGAGGGTTTAAACTATACATATCACTATTTTTTATTAAAATAAGAAATACTTTATTTCTTATTTAAAATAAGAATTATAATATTAATCTTAATTAATTTTTTTATTATATTTATTTTGAATTTTAATTTTTCATAAAATAAAATTTGAAATGTCCGAATTAACCTTTAGTCTATTCATAACATTCTATGTGTGTGACCGAATAGCCTCATATTATATTGGCAGTGAGCCTCGACCCCATTATGGGCCTACAAGTTATAAGCATCCTCTAACAAGACATTATGACTACCCAAATAATATAAATATTGATAATTCGATTTTAACCTAATAGAACATGTTATAATCCCTTTATCACAAGATATCTTGTTTGAACATAAGTTATGGTCCATGTCAAACTTATATAATCCGAACATATAATTTCTTGATCACTAAATAGAATGATAATATCAAATGATATTGATCGCTCCATCAATTCATTTGAGCATGGACACACATTTCTTAGTCCTACTTATTAAGGGACCCAATAGATATCTCTTTCATAAGAGAGAGATAAATTTCTTCTTGATTATTCACTATCCTCCGCATGATTCTCATCATATCTAATCATAACTTTTATGATTATCTGATTAAAAATAATGTTTGATTATGTCAAAACATAACGTTCCTCATATAGGATACTGTGATAATCTCAGGTCTAAGGATCGATAACATAACTATTATGAGATCACTAATTACATTAACCCATGTAATATATCATAGCGGGTTTATCTAGTACTCTGATCTCTAATAAGTACCTATAAGTTTAATTCATATCACCATATATAATCATCCCATAATTATCAATCAAACTCATACTAATCTTTATTTATCATTATTCCTTTAATGAAAAATGACTAGGGATAGTCAAAATAATATTAGATTGTTATTTACAAACATTATTATAATATAACATGCCAACAATATAAAAACATAAAGAAAACCCAATTTTATAAAATGAAATGTGCAATTACATAAAGAACCAAATGTTTGGCCTAGGACATAACCACTAACAGTTTTTTGCATTGGGAATCGTGCTCCCAATTGGATGACAACCTTCGGCCTATCCAATTACCCTACCTGACTATTCTTATTTGATTTTATAGGTCAAACAACTAACACAAAGATCCCATCAAGTTGTCTCAATTCTGCATGCCCTAGGCGCTAATCAGACGCATTCAAATAACCTGATTCTCGACACCGCTGGCTTTAATAAGATCCAATCAAGTCATCTCAATTCTACATGCCCCAGACTCTAATCAAATGTATTAAAAAAAACCTAATTTTGTATGCGCCAGGTGCTAATTAATTCCAACTAAGTCATCTCAATTCAACATGCCTCAGGTGCTAATTAGATGTAGTCAACTCATTTTGGTTTTGTATACCCTAGGTGTTAATCAAACAATCAATCTAGGGTTAACACATCGACAAACTGATGTTAACTACTCAAACCAAGGTTAACACATCGACAAGCTAACGATAACTACCCAACCAAGAGACTCACTACATTAGAAGGCATATGTTTTAATTAAACAAAAGACTCGCTGCCTCAGAAGGTATGTATCTTAATCAACCAAAAGAAGAGCTACCTCCAGTACGCTTCATTTTCCTTTTACTTTGGATTTTGGCTCACTTTAGCTCTAACGTACTAGCTCCTTAAAATTAAAGGCAGCTATAGACATTGTGATTCGAGGCAGCCTAAATCAGGGTTATCCGATGATGAGAAAATAGTATATTACTGACAACAAGTTCGGATCTCAAAACTCCAATTGTGAATTTCTCACACTTTCTCAAATATTTTTATGTTTTTCTAAATGTTTCAAAGTATTTTTAACAAAAGATACATAAAAAAAAAACTTGATTTAGGCCTGCAAAGGTGACAGAAGGTCCTCTATCACATGAGGGATAGTCATCCTTGGCTTTCTCTATCCTACACAAGCCAGATTAAAGGTTATTTTAGGAATTTTAGGATTTTAGGGTAAAGAATGGCCGCTTGTCAATGAGGGATGCTCGTCCATGACTTAAATTCTAGAATTTCCATGTTTCTAGAATTCAAAAAAGGAGATAAAGGTTTTTAAAGGATTTTATCTGAATTTAATGGGGATTAATCTTTAGATTTAGGAAGTTAGAGGTCGAATCTAACTCCAACTCTAACCTAAGTATAAAACCTTAAAATCTAGGATTTTGGAAGAGAGGAATCATTTTTATAGAAAGCTAAAAAAGGGGCTTAGGAAAGAAAAAAAGTTAATTTCTCTCTCTCTCTCTCTAAGAACTTACACTAGTAATCTTTTGATACACACATAAAACACAACGAAATTCATTAAATTTTTTTCTGAAAAACAAAAAGCACAAATAAGAGTGGAGATCTAGACTACAAGAGTTTCAGAGTCAGAATATCTCTTGAGGGTAATATTCTAGTCTCATTTATACTTTCTCTCTCTAGAATTGTCATGCATGGTTATGTGGTTAATTATTGTAAATAAACATGTTCAAATGCTGTATTTATGTGATTGGCATGCCTAAACTTGCTGAGATATAAATTAGTTCAATATACATGTTAGGGGCATGATTAGTTGATAGATTCCTCCATTGTTGTAATTTTAAGCTTTTTCTTTATTTTATAATTCTTAATTTAATATGTTTTTTGGTATTTTACGAATGATTTAGTATGATAACGACATTATAACACCTTTTGGCATGATTTAAGGTCTGATATTTGTGTATGTAGGACTAAGAATCATTGTTGCATGAATATTTGGTGTGAAATCTGCATTTTGTACTATTTGCCGAATGACGGATGGGAAAAAGACCTAATAGACGCTCGTCTATCAAAGTGAAAGATAGGACATCATGGGACATTCCTCCTATCCTATTCCTCGTATGGCTATGGGCATCCCTCACTTGTATAGGGTGTCCGTGGCTATCTTTTTGGGTATTTTTTCTATATTTTGCATGTATTTATGTATTTTGTGGCCTTTATTCATTCTTCTATAATATTAATGCATTATCCTATATATTATTCTGCATATGATTTATCTTATACTTAATTATGTTCTATACAATTAATTAAGTGATTATTTTTTGTTATATTATAAGATACTAACTTATTTGCCTTTTATGGTTTTTGTCGAGTATATAAATCTTTTTAACTTGGAGGACTATATGGGGTTTTTTCCATTGAGAATCATGCTCCCAATTAGATGACCACATTTAGCCTATGTGGTTACCTCGCCTGACTATTCTTTTATCATTTATTTATTTATTATCTTTATTTTATTTGGTTAGTTATTTTGCATTTTTTTATTTATTTGATTATCTTTTGGATGTATTTTTCTTTCAGGGATGTAATCATTAGTAAAAAAAAGGGCTTTTAGGGCACATTCAGAGGAAAAAAAACACTTAAAATGTTTTTTATTAAATTAATTGGGTTTTTTCTTTGAAATTTGAACCAATGTCTAATTTTTCATCCCAAATCCACATAATATAATAAAAGAGAATTTTTTTTTTTGTAAAATATGCATAAGAAAACCAATGTTTCCAACCTTAATAAGTATCCCAATTTATGTATATATATTACTTTACGCTTATTGTTGGATGATTTGCTTTTGTAATAAGTTTAAGTAGTTTATTTATTTATTTATTGCTTTTTTATGATTGATTGGGATCTTTATTTAATTCTTATGCTTTTGCATTGTGTGAGAGAGAAGAGGAGATTAAGTATAAAACTCAATTATAAAATCAACACCTAACCAAGATGCCTAATAAGAGTGATATCCCAAACTCCAATCTCTGTTTGGGTATCAAAAGGTCGAGATTCATTTTTCAACATTCTATTGGGTGGCGACTACCAACAATAAATTTGAGTTGATCCCTTTTTATTGCGAAGTAGCCAATTTATGAATTAAAATGAGACTCTTCTGTTCTCGAACCCTAAAAGCGAACCTCTGAATGCAAACCTAGAAATGAGCGATGGCTCCTACGTGCATTACAAATGCAAATGAAATCACAATTCTCTATACAATGTAGAATGCCATCCCACTAATGGAGCTATTTTTATTGTTGCATAGATCAATGAATTAAGGACTTATCGCAAGAAGGCGATAAAGATTTCTTTCGGAGGAATTGTCACCATACTAGCTAGGGCAGTCAACCATAAAAATCTGGGCAAAGCTGTTGGCAATCCACTTTTCATAGACAAGAAAATGCTAAGAAAGATGCCAGTGCTAATAGATGACCCAAGATTCCCAAAGCAAGGATATTATGTGGTGTCCAATAGGAGATCTTATAAGGAGCATATGAACAAACAAGCAATAGGCTTCAACAGGTAGAAGCTATAGCCATTATGCTATCATAATAGCAGTACACTAAGATTACAACCTATCTGGACGACATGATGGATAGGATGGATGACATTATTATAACTCTTGCCATGATGCAGTCCCGCTTTGATAATCATTTTCCTCCCCTTCCACCTCTACAGGAGTAATCTATTGTATTGATTTCCTCAACCCTAATATTTTGTGAATGCTTTGATTATATTTTGCTGAGAATAGTAAAATTTTGTATGTAGGGCAAGGGTATTTTGGAAATAAACTCATTTTTAACTTGTTGTACTAGTTGTTTTGCTTGCTTACCATAATATTTTTTTATTTTTTATGTTTATCGTACTTTTAGTAGTTGTTAGGTGTTAATGGAACTTATTTAAATTATATTATGTTTTTATCTTTTGTTGTTCTTTTGAGTTTCTAATGTCATTTTCTTTAGTGTATTCTTAGTTTGCTCTTTTACTTTACTTTACTTTTTAATTTTTTTTATTTTCACTTTTGTTTTTATTCTAGTATTGTTATTCCATTATTTTTATTTAGTTGTTCTCGATTGTTATTAAACACTTAAACATTCGTAGCTTAGTTTGCCCTCAGATTTTTTTCCCATTGTGAATAACTTAAACTTGGAATTAGAAAAACTTATTTAGGATAATTGAATAACTAAATACTAGTTAGTTGTTAATTATTCTGACTTTTTGTTTAGGTTCAATTAGATCGATACCAGTAGGTCTCCAAATAAAATGTGCACTTTAGGCCTATTTCAAAAAAAAAAGAAAGAAAAGCCAGTGCATAAAGGTGATGAAGTGGGAATTCTAAAACACTAGAACCTTTCTCATTACCCTTCAAGGTATTCAAAACAATTTGAATACAAAGCTAGAAATGAATTAGGTAGAATTTTATTCCTGAACCTCTAAAAGACTTTTAACCTAATCTTTGTTAATGTTGTATCCCTTACTATATGCGAAGCCCTTTGAGGTTATTAAAGCATGATAAATGCGTGCTAATTCTATCAATTTTTTGTTTACACTCATTTGATCTTCCTCAGCCTAAAAGCCTTTATCTTAACCTTACAAAATTAGCCATTCTAAGGGTGAATAAGATAATTTTTGGGGGATTAATATGAAGTAGAGGGTTGTGTTTTGAGTAAAATTCTAGTAATGGGATACTTTGCAAGTGTCCAAAAAAAATTTCAGAATGCAGTTTTATTTTAAGAGAATCTTAGTGGGCCCACACAAAAAAAAAAGAGAAATAAAAAAAGAAACAGAAGAAATAAAATAAAATGAAATAAAGTTTCTAAGTTATGGTTTCTTATAAGTGTGAGGTACCCTAGCGATTAATAAAGAAGGAATTTTATCCCTTAAAGCCTTAATTAAGCTAATACACTTGTAGCGAGAATTTTGGTGATATCCTTCTCTTGGAAATCACTTTTTGAGTAATTTTTTTTCTACATTTTGGGTAGCCTAGCATTTGGCAATGCTTTTGAATCGAGTAAGAATAAAGATTAGCTCAAATTTTTAGACTGTAAATAATGGCGAGCGGAATTAAAGAATGGCTATTTTAAATTGTGTATCCTTCACTTTCCTTTATAGCCATACCTTGACCACGTTACAAGCCTTTTAAGACCAAATGATCTTACTTTATTTAGAGTTGTTTGCGGAGATGATCCACAAGTTTCGAGGCTAAAAGAGAGGCCTATGGCATCTTTTGAGTTTCAAGCGCGAAGCTGTGTACGTAAAATTTTTGCATATGAATTCTTTTCTTAGTTGTTGGCTTGCACTGGATGTTTTAGATTTCAAAAGTTGTTGTACTCATGTAGGCCTAGCACACACTAACTAGGAGACTAGATAGTATAGTTTACTTTGAATTCTTTTCTATTTAGGATGACAGTTAGTAACTTCTACTATAGTGTTATTTAGCTTTCTCTAAATTTGTGATTTTTTTCTTTAAGTTTGAGTATGCGGGAATGTAGTTTGTTCATTTGCTCAAGGGCGAGCAAAAGCTAAGTGTGGGGTATCTGATAGCTCAAATTTAGTGTTTAAATGTAGTATATTTTTGTCCATGTTTGTGTTTCATTTTACTTGTTTTTCGTGTTTTAGGTGGTAAAATTATCTTTTGTGCCAAATAGAATAATATTAAGATTTATGAATTTTTGGTGTGTTTAATGGTGCAATTTTGACTTTTGTGTAAAAAATTGACTTGCACAAGGCAGAGACCAAAGTGTCTTAGCCATGTGCCTTACAAAACTACCAATCCGCACAATTTCACTAAGGTGCACGACTGAGACCATTTGTCTCCATCGTGTGACATGTAGAATTTGAAGTTATTCAGTCCAAAAGGGTGTACACAGCTGAGACCAAAGTGTTTTCGCCATATACCAATACTATAGTATTTTTTCAACTGATTAGACATGGCTGAGATCAAAGTGTCTCCATTATATGCCTCTGTAAATAGTATAAAAGCTGAGTCCTCTTTGGTGTAAAAAAGGAGTTTTTAAGTTTTTCATGTTTTTTTAGTTTTAGTACGTAGTTCTTCATTTTAGTTGCAAATTTCTAGGGTTTTATACTTAGTTATACTTGTGAAAATTAAATTTTTACTAAAGTTTACACTTAATAAACAACAATATATAGATAAGCTTAGTTTATAGAGAAAAGGTTTAGGGTTCAGTCAAGTTCAACTGGAAGAGGAAGAGGAAAAGTAGCATCAACTTCAGATCTACCATTCAAAATGGGTTTAAAAGTTTCTTCTTTCTTTTTCCTTGCTTTTTAGATTATGTATAATGAGTAGTCTCTTTGTTGTTTTGGGATCTTTGAATCCCTATACCTATGTAAGACTATGAACTTATTTGCTTAAATATATTTACAGATGTTTCTTTTCCCTTGTGCATATCTTGATATGGATGTTATTCAAATATTTATGTTGTTAATCTTATTTAAGTTGATGGATTTTATGCTTGTTTAAAGTAGATATCATGTATACACTATTTCTACACGCATTTTCTATATTTTTTTATGGCAATTCCAAAATAGGGCTTGTTAGATCTAAGGTTAATGTGTGGTAAATCTGAAAGTAGTGAGGGAAATGAATGGGTATTGGATTGGTTGGCTCCGAAATGGGAAACTATTTTGTATTTAGGTCTTAGGACCCGTGCTTAGGCTAGCTATTTGGTTGGCTCTGAAATGAAAAATCGAATAGTTGGAGTAGTTGGCTTTGAAATGGGAAACTAGGGGTTTAGATGGGCTATCCACATTTGAAATATATAATTTCATGTTAAAATAAATATTACATCGAGTATGGGGAGGATTTGATTTCTAAGCAACACTTTTAGTTACAGTTAACAAAAAGTCATTTATACTATATTTTATTGCATTTGTTTGAATTATATTTAGTGTTAAATTACTTTTATTTTAATTACTAAAAATTGGTAGACATAACTCACACTGATGTACACCTGGGATATTTTTAACACATAATCTAAATTAATCAAGTGACTTTGCGTAAGGTCATTACCTTGGGTTTGATTTTCTTTGGGGTCTTAAAAAAACTCCATTATATTACTTATCGATTCAGTGCACTTGCTGAGTGAAACACCCAAATAAACAAGTTTTTAGCATCATTGTCGGGGAATTTAGTGTGCTTATTTGCATATTTGATTGATTGTTTTATATTTTTACCTTTTATTTACTTTGATTTGCCTATTATTTTCAGGTGATTTTGATGCACTTAAAACACCATTTAATGCCATTTGACCCTAAAATTAAAAGGACTTTGCATCGGAGAATGAGACAAAATCAAACTAAAGATATGAATGATCTATTGAATCCTGATGTGCTTCTTGAGAATGAAGAAGGAGAAGGGCAACAACATAAGAGAAATGAGATGGTCAAAGACCGGGGACCATTCGAGATTATACCACTCCAAAGTGGAATAAGGAGCATAGGATAGTGGTGCTATCTCGACAACAATATTTTATGCTGAAACCGACAATGTTCACCATGGTTCAAAGGAACCAATTTTTAGGAACCGAGATTGGGGACCCAACATAACACTTAGATATCTTCTTAAATAAGTGACACGATCCAAATACAAAGGGTATCAATGGATGCAATACGGCTAAAGCTTCTTTCTTTTACACTCATAGGGAAAGCAAGAGATTGGTTATCCATGCTTCTGAGTCAATCCATCTGCTCATGTGAGCAAATGTAAGAAAAGTTTCTAGTTAGGTTTTTCCCACCCACAAAGACAGCTAGTATAAGGAATAGCATATACAATTTCCAATATTTGAGTGAAAAATTATTCTATGAAGCTTCTATGTAGCATGTAATCTAACCAAAAGATCTTTATTGGATGCAGTGTCTAGAGGGAGCTTTATGAACAAAATATCGAAAGAGGCATTTTTGCTTCTTAATAATATGGCAAAGAACAAAGCTCAATATGCCACCATAAAGGTATTGACCAAGAGATAAGGAGTTCACAGCATAGATGAAGTTGTAATATTAAAAGCTCAAATGGAGCTATTGAAGAAAGAGCTTAATGGGTTGAGAATTCAAAATGTTTCAGCAATTAGCCAAGATGGGAGTGCATTTAAAGGAGGTAACTTGGGAAGTGATTCAAAGGCAATTAAACCTTATACTTAAGGAATGGGAGAAGTGAATGCTTTGTATGATTTTAAAAGGAATGATCCATTTAGTAATGACTACAATCTCGGATGCAAGAACCACCCCAATTTTTCATGGAGAGATGGTAACTAAGCTTCTACCTCAAACATTCAACCAAGAGCCCCATTCAATGCACCCACGCATGTCTAAAGTAGCCACAACCATAATTATCATCAACAACACCAACCTTCAATAGTAAACAATCATTTCCAAGCACCATACCAAGCACCTCAAGGCAGCCAAATACACTTCCAACCTCCTGGCTTCCAACTTAGACAACACTTACCACAAGATAAGAAATCAAACCTTAAAGAGATGTTTGCTACCTTCATGTCTAGCCAAAATCAATAACTAGCCAAGACACAAGATGGAAATCATAAGAGTAATGGAATAGGAACCAGGATGTAGCCATGAGGAACTTGGAAACACAAATAAGGCAAATGGCCAATTCGATCTCTACAAGGCAACAAGACACATATCCTTCAAATGTTGATTGAAACCCCAAAGAAGAAGCTAAAGCTATCACTCTAAAGAGTGGTAAGGAGATCAAAGGGATTGAAAAAGGTACATCTTCATCTTCTTCTAAAGTGATGGAGCCAACAATGAAGATATGTGACTTTAACTCTAAATATGTAGAAGAGGTTCCAAAGTAAAAAAAATAAAGGCAAGGCCATCATTAACACTGATTTACCATTTAATGCATTATATTTATCATTCCCTTTAGTAATTAGGAAAGAGAAAAATAATAAACAATTGGAGAAACTCCCAAATGTGTTTAAGAAATTGCATGTCAATTTGTCATTTGTTGAACCTTTACTCTATATGCCAAAATATGAAAAATTCATGAAAGATTTGTGCTCCAATAAAAAAAAACTAGAAGGGATAGGTATTGTTCAGTTGTCTAAAAGTTGTAGTTCTATTCTCACAAATAAAATCCCAACCAAATTAGAGTACCTTGGTAGTTTTACACTACCTTGTGAACTAGGAGGAAGCTTTCTAGGAAATGTACTATGTGATTTGAGGGACAAGCATAAATTTAATGTCATATTCCCTATGTAGAAATTTGAAGCAAAGAGATATTAAAGAAACAAAGATGACCTTTTAATCAACAAATCGCTCAGTCAAGAACCCAAAAGGGATCCTAAAGGATTTGTTGGTCAAAGTAGGCAATTTCATTTTCCCAATGAATTTCGTAGTGATGGATATAGACAAGGGAAAGAAGGTTTGGTTGATTGTAAGAAGACCATTCCTAAACACAGCTAAAGCTCTCATAAACATACATAGATAGAAAGTGACTTTGAGATCCAACAATGAAGAGAGGGTTATTTATGTGAATAGGGTGTTAAAGCACCCATCATATGAGTTTAAGGAGTCACTATATTTTATGGATGCTATTGAGGAATGTAGAGAGCAAGTATAAGAGAAAATCCTACTAGATGATCCCTTGAAAACTTGCTTGATGCACTTAGTTAAGGATGAGGCTTCAAACAAAAAGGAAAGTGAGATTATGAAAGAACTAGAGAAAAAGTGTGAAGAAAAGGATCAAAATAAAAATAGATTTGATTCAAAATCTGAACTCAAACCCTTTTCCTCTCATTTAAAGTATGTATTCTTGAAAGATGGAACAAAACCAGTAATGATATCTTCTATTTTGACAGGTATTAAAGAAGAACTATTAGTAGAAGTGCTAAGGAAGCACAAGAAAGCAATAGGATGGAAGACATCAAACATCAAGGGAATTAGCTCGAGCTATTGCACACATCGCATCCTGATGGAAGAGGATTGAAAGCTAGTTATGCAATCTCAAAGGAGATTGAATTCGATAATGCTAGAGGTAGTCAAGAAAGAAGTTTTAAAACTGCTTGATGTAGTATAATCTTTCCTATCTCTGATAGTAGTTAGGTAAGCCCGGTTCAGTGTGTTCTCAAAAAGGGAGGGATGACAGTGATAGAAAATGAGCATAATGAACTTGTCCTAACTTGTACAGTTATGGGTTAGAGAGTATACATATACTATAGGAGGTTAAACAATGAAACAAGGAAAGACTACTTCTCTTTGCCATTCATTAACCAAATGTTAGAAAGGTTAGTAGGGAATAGGTTTTACTGCTTCCAAGATGGCTATTCGGGTTATTTGCAAATTTCCATAGCCCCTGAGGATCATTTGTCAAGACTTAAGCACAAGCATATCGAAAAGGTGGAAATCCTAGACTTATTTCCTTATGAATGCATATGTGCATTATATGTTTGTGAGGTTTCCATCCCATGGTTTGCTGACTTAGCCAATTATTTTGCAGGTGGTTTTATGCCAAATGATTATACATGGTAGCAAAGGAAAAAGCTAAAAGCCTATGCAAGACATTACGTATGGGATAATCCCTACCTTTTCAGATTATGTGCTGATCAAGTGATAAGAAGATGCATTCTGAGAGAGGAGCAAGAGGAACTCATCAAAGCATGCCATAGTGGAGAAGTCGATGGACAGCATGGACCTAATAGAACAGAATCAAAAATTCTCCAATCTTGATTTTATTGGCCTACTATGTTTAGTGATATTAAATTCTTTATTCAATCTTGTGATAGATGTCAAAGAGTAGGCAATATCTCTAGGAGGGATAAAATGCCATTGAAAAATATGCTTGAGGTAGAATTATTTGATGTGTGGGGAATATACTTCATGGTACCTTTCCCAGTGTCTTATGGGTTTGAATATATACTAATGGCTATAGATTATGTGAGCAAATGGGTAGAAGTTGTGGCCACTAGGACATGTAATGCCAAGGTAGTGTAAGAATTTCTAAAGAAAAATATATTCACTAGATACGGAGCACCTAGGGCCATAATCAGTGATGGTGGCAAACACTTTGTCAACCATCAATCCAAAACCTTACTAAAAAATTTTAGTGTTAGGCACAAGGTCACTATCCCACACCATGCCCAAGCCAATAGTCAAGTGGAGATGTCAAACTAGAGATTAAAATCGATTTTAGAAAAAACAGTGAATGCATCAAGGAAAGATTGGCCCCTTAAACTTAATGAAGCATTGTGGGCATATAGGACAGCTTTTAAGACAACTATAGGGATGTCCCCTTTTAGGCTAGTATTTCGAAAGTCTTGTCACCTACCAGTTGAACTAGAATACAAAGCTTATTGGGCCACTAAATTTTTGAACTTTAATGTTAATAGTGTAGGGAAGTGCAGAACATTGTAGCTGAATGAGTTGGATGAGTTGAGATTTTAGGCTTATGACCATGCTAAACGTTACAAGGAGAAGACCAAGAGATGGCATGAAAATAAGTTGGTGCCCAAGGAATTTATACCAAGAATTAAAGTGTTAGTGTATGATAGTCATCTTAGACTATTTCCTGGAAATATCAAGTCAAGATGGAAAAGACCTTATTATGAAGTGGTTGATGCCACTCAGTATGGAGTTATCACTTTTAGGCATCCAATTGATGGCAAAGAATTTAAGGTTAACGGTCACCATCTCAAACCATACTTCGAATCCAGGTTTGAAGTTACTTCAGTGGTTCTGACACTCAAAGATGTGTCGTAAGCTCATTCAATGTCGAGCTGGTTCCTTGTTAAACCTAAAACTCCTTCTAACTCTATTCTTTAAATTTTTTTTGCTTAATTGGGTTAATGTTCATAGTTTTTAAGTTTTTGTTTTATTGTTATGTTTTAGTTTAATAAGTGGTGATGAAAATGTATTTGAATGCTTGCTAAGTGTTATAGTGTGATTATGCATGAAAAAGGGTGTTAAATTTTAAAATTGTGCAAAACTTTGGTTGCACACGGCTGAGACCATTTTGTCTCTGTCGTGTGCCTTTTGTAGTTTTAGAAGGGGTCACACAATGGAAACTATTTTGTCTCTACCGTGTGCAACTCTTTAGTCCAAATCGAGTTGGGGCCATATGGCTTAGACCATTTGGTCTCTATTGTGTGCAGTTGCATGTGTTTTAGTACAGAATGTGGTACACGGCTGAGACCATTTGGTCTCTGTCATGTGCATGTTAAGTTTTTTAGTACACAAGGGGTCACACAGATGAAACCATTTGGTCTTTGCCATATGCAATTCAAAATTTTTAAACCAGAATGGTGTGCATAGCTGAGTCCATTTTGTCTCAACTGTGTCCTTTATAAATTGATGTTGTACATTTTGGGGTGTTATATGTGACTCGGCTGAGACCATTTTGTCTCTGTCGTATCCCTAGGGCTCTCAATCGTTTCCCTCTTTAAATACTCCCTCAAATGATACACCCCTTCACATTCTTTTCATCCCTTCTCAACTCTCTCCCCATTTCCGGCACTTACATCTCTTTTTCACCCTCTTTAGTCCATTCTCTGCCATTTACGAGCATTCCTTAACAAGTATCTCAACTTTTATTTTTGCTTTTTATCTCTAGTTTTTATTTTCTTTTTGATAATTTTTATGTAGTTAAAGCTTATTTTGTTGGCAATTTGACTCTTTGTGCATGATCTACATCTTGCTTTGGGTAAAAGACACTTTACATGTTTAGGGTTTGGCAAATTTTGGATTTCTTTGATTTTACTTCTCTTTTTTGAGGTATTTTTAATAATTGTTGTTTTAGATACTTGACTAATTATTTTGCATATGCTCAACTTGTAAAAGTTGCATTTTTTCTGCAAATTTCATCCATGCATACTTATTGCTCGATGAAATGCCTCAAAGAAGTGGAATTTACGTTTTAGCAAGCCTAACCTAGTTTGTGTGCTTTATTTGTTAAGAGTAATGTCCTTTAAATGTTATAATGCATCTTGTTTGTCTATATGTATTTTTTATGTTAATTTGCCTCCTTATCCAACTAATGCCTATGTTAGTATAGTTTTTGAACTAGAATTGTGTGTAAACTAAGTAGTGCTCTCATTTTCGTTGTTATTGCCATGTTCTTGTATTGATGGCATGACCTCTTTCTTGGGGGCTTGTCTTGTCTAATTTGTTTCATCAAATTAGTCTTATGAATTAGGCATTAATCTACTTGAAGCATAGTGATTTGAGCATTAACTTTATTGTGAAAATAGGCTTAGTTCGGATCGTTCATTATAAATTGTATCAAGTAGTTCTCTTTTCAAATGCATTGCATGATCTTAATTTTCTATGTTGCTCTTAATTGTGATTTAGGCTTGTTGGATTGTCTGAGTTATGATTGCCAATTTTGCATTTCTCTTTGCCTTCATTTCATGTAGTAGATGTATGTGTTAATCATGCAAAAATTATGTTTCTCCATGATTGATCATGTTGAGCTTAATGGAAATTATTTATTTTTATAGTGGCACCCAAGCATATAAGAGTAGAAGTGGGATCATTATCCTCAGCTCCTCAAGAATCAAGGAAAGCAAGAGTTTGATCCTGGATTCCAACTGAGTTTCAAGCGGACTGGCCTACATTTGCTTAAATAGAGTACACAGACACTCTTACATTAATATGGAGTTAATGGAGGAGATTAATATGAGAAACAAACTGGAATGCTTAATAACTAATGTCGATTAGAAAGAGTTCATAGGACGAAAAGTGATTGTCCATCCCCACCTAACAAAGGATTTCCTGGCCACAATAAGGCTTAGAATTAGGAAGAATAGTCATACTAATGAAGGTAATGTTAGTTTCTGGCTGAATGGTACCTCATATAGGATGAGCTTTAATGACTTCTCAAGACATTTGGGATTTGACCCCCATGCTACAAAAGGGATTGACAATTTGAATAAACGGGAAATATGGAATGGCATTTGTGACAAAATTAAACCAACCGTCCTTGATGCCAGCAACACCAAGGCCCACCACTTAAGGAACTATCCCTTGAGAATGATACATCACTACTTGGCTTTAGCAGTGTTCACTCACCTTGGGGGCCCTAGTAATGTCAACGTAAATAGAGCCATCATTCTCTAAACTATGCAAAATGCCATCCCACTTAATGAAGCTTCAAAGATCGATGAATTAAGGACTTATTACAAGAGGACAACAAAGATTTCTTTTGGAGGAATCATCACCACACTGGCTAGGGCAATCAACCATACAAATCTGGATAGAGTAGTTGGCAATCCAATTGTCATAAATAAGAAAATGCTAAGAAATGTGTTAGTGCTAATAGATGACCCAAGGTTCCCTAAGTAAAGATATTATGTGGTGTCTGATAAGAGATCTTATAAGAAGTATGTGAACAAGTAACCAACAGAGCTTCA
This sequence comes from Excoecaria agallocha, assembly GCA_037975025.1. NCBI lineage: Eukaryota > Viridiplantae > Streptophyta > Magnoliopsida > Malpighiales > Euphorbiaceae > Excoecaria > Excoecaria agallocha. Next base: position 20,858,358 of record CM075812.1, read on the forward strand.
GTAGGCAGAGGCTGCAGCCGTTACGCTGCCATCACAATAGTACACCAAGATTATGACCTACCTGGACACCATGACGGATAGGATGGATGAGATTGTTACAGCTCTTGCCATGATACAATCCTGCTTTAATCATTATTTTCCTCCTCCTCAAGCTCCACAGGAGTACTGTATTTTAGGGATTTCCTTAACGTAAATATTTTGTGAATGCTTTGATTGTATTTTGCTGAGGAGAGCAAAATTTTGTGTGTGGGGGAGGGTATTTTGGAAATGAACTCATTTTGAACTTTTTATGGTTGTTGTTTTGCTTACTCACCACAGTAGTTTTTTATTTTTTATGCTTATCGTACTTTTAGTAGTTGTTACGTGTTAATGGAACTTATTTAATTATGTTATGTTTTTATCTTTTGTTGTTCTTTTTAGTTTCCAATGTCATTTTCTTTAGTTTATTCTAAGTTTGCTATTTTACTTTACTTTACTTTTTAATTTTTTTTTTGCTTTTGTTTTTATTCTAGTATTATTGTTCCATTATTTTTATTTAGTTAATCTCGATTGTTATTAAATACTTGAACATTTGTAGCTTAGTTTTCCCTTAGATTTGTTCCCGTTGTAAATAACTTAAACTTAGAATTAGAAAAACTTATTTAAGATAGTTGATTGCCCAAAGAGTAGTTAGTTGTTAATTATTTTGCCTTTTCATTTAGGTTTAATTAGATGGATACTTGTAGGTCTCCAAATAAAATTCACACTTTAGGCCTATTTTTGGAAAAAAAAAAAGAAAAAATAAAAATCAGTGTATGAAGGTGATCGAGTGGGAATTCTAGAGCGCTAAAAGTTTCCTCATCACCTTTCAGAGCATTCAAAATAATTTGAATACAAGGCTAGAAATGACTTAGGCAGAATTTTATTGTTGAACCTCTAAAAGACTTTTGACCTACCATTTGTTAATGTTGTATCCCTTGCAAAGCCCTTTGAGCCTACTGAAGCATGCTAAATATGTGCTAATTTTGTTAATTTTTTATTTACACTCAGTTGATCTTCGCCAACCTAAAAGCCTTTATCTTACCCTTATAGAATTAGTAATTCTAAGAGTGAGTAGGACAATTTTTTTGGGGATTATTGTGGAGAATATGGTTGTGTTTTGAGTAAAATGCTAGAAATGGGATACTTTATAAGTGTCTAGAAAAATTTTTAGAATATAATTTTATTTTAGGAGAATTTTAGTGAGCCCACACAAAAAAAAAGAGAAAAAGAAAAAGAAGAAATAAAATAAAATGTTCTGAGCTGTGGTTTAGTATAAGTGTGGGGTACCCTGGCGGTTAATAAAAAAGGAATTTTAGCCCTTAAATCCCTAGTTGAGCTAATGCACTTGTAGCGAGAATTTTTGGTGATGTCCTTCTCTTAGAAATCTCTTTTTGAGTAATTTTGTTCTACATTTTGGGTAGCCTAGCATTTGGCAATGCTTTTGAATCAAGTAAGGGTAGAGATCAGCTCAAATTTTTGGAGTGTAAATAGTGGTAAGTGGAATTAGAGAATGGATTTTCTAAATTATGTGTCTTCATTTCCTTTATAGCCATACATTAACCACGTTACAACTTTGTTTAAAGCTGTTTGCAGAGATGACCCTCGAGTTTCGGTGCTAAAGGAGAGGCCTATGGCGTCTCTTGAGTTTCAAGTGCAAAACTACATATGTAAAATTTTGCATACAAATTCTTTTTTTGGTTGTTGGATTGCACTGGAGTTTTAGATTTCAAAAGTTATCGTACTCATGTAGGCTTAGCACACACTCACTAGGAAACTAGCTAGTATGGTTTACTTTGAATTCTTTTCGGTTTAGGATAACAGTGACCTCTGCTGGAGTGTTATTTAGCTTTCTCTAAATTTATGGTTTCTTTCTTTAAGTTTGAGTATGTAGGAATGTGGTTTGTTCATTTGCTCGAAGGCGAGAAAAAGTTAAGTGTGAGGTATTTGATAGCTCCAATTGAGTGTTTTAATGTAGTATATTTGTATCTGTTCGTTTTGTGTGTTTTTCATGTTTTAGGTGTCAAATTTCTCTTTTTGTGCCAAATAGGATAATATTAAGATTTATAAGGTTTTGGTGTGTTTAATGGTGCAATTTTGACTTTTATGCAGAAAATTGACTTGCACACAGTAGAGACCAAAGTGTCTTAGCCATGTGCCTTACAAAATCATCAATCTACACCATTTCACTAAGGTGCACGACTGGTCCACCGTTTGACAAGCAGAATTCAAAGCTGTTCAGTCCAAAAGGGTATACACAGCTGAGACTCTATCGTGCACCAATGCTACAATACTTTTTTCACCGATTACACATGGCTAAGACCAAAGTGTCTCCTCCATGTGCCTCTATAAATAGTATGAAAGCTGAGTTCTATTTAGTGTAAAAGAAGATTTTTTAATTCTTTCATGTTTCTTTAGTTTTAGTATATAGTTATTCATTTTAGTTGCAAATTTCTAGGGTTTTATACTTAGTTATACTTGTAAAAATTAAATTTTTACTAGAGTTTACACTTAAAATACCAAAATACATAGATATAGCTTAGTTTACAAAGTAAAGGTTTAGGGTTCAATCAAGTTCAGCTAAAAGAGGAAGAAGAGAAGTAGCATCAAATTTAGATTTACCATTCGAAATGGGTTTAAGAGTTTCTTCTTTCTTTTTCCTTGCTTTTTACATTATGTATTGTGAGTAGTATCTTTGTTGTTTGGGGATCTTTGACTCCCCATACCCATGTAAGACTATGAACTCATTTGCTTAAATATATTTATAGATGTTTATTTTCCCTTGTGCTTATCTTGATATGGATCTTATTCAAGTATTTGTGTTGTTAATCTTATTCAAGTTAATGGATTTATGCTTGTTTAAAGTAAATATCGTGTATGCTCTATTTTTACACACATTTTCTGTATTTTTTATGGCAATTTAGGAATGGAGACTGTTAGATCTAGGGTTAATGTGTGGTAAATTCGAAAGTAGTGAGGAAAATAAATGGGTATTGGATTGGTTGTCTCCAAATGGAAAACTAATTCATATCTAGGTCTTAAGACCCATGCTTAGGCTAGCTATTCGATTGGCTCCGAAATGGAAAATCGGATAGTTAGAGTAGTTGGCTCTAAAATGGGAAACTAGGGGTTTAGATGCGTTGTCCACATCTGAAATATTTAATTTTATGCTAAAATGAATTTTACATCGGGTATGGGGAGGATTTGATTTCTAAGTAATGCTTTTAGTTATTGTCAACACCAAGTCATTTATACTCTGTTTTACTGCATTTGTTTGAATTATATTTAGTGTTAATTTACTTTTATTTTAATTGTTAAAAATTGGTAGACATAGTTCACACCGATATACACCTAGGATATTTTTTAACACATAATCTCAATCAATCAAGTGACTTTTAGTAAGGTCATTCCCTTGGGTTCAATATTCTTTAAGGTCTTAAATATATCCCATTATATTATTTATCGATTCAGTACACTTGCTGATTAAAAGACACAAATGAACATTGAGCAAGGAATTTTAGGACTCTAGAACCTTCCTTATCACCCTTCGAAGTATAGAAACAACTCATACAATCTAAAAAGTAATCTAGGTACACTTTTCTTGTTTAGCCAAAACTGAGGTTGTTTACCTATTATGTATGTATGTTTTTTCCTTGTTAGCCCTTTGGAGCCTAATGAGGCATGCTTAATGGGTGCTATAATTATTTTTTTTGTTACAGTCATATTTTTACCATTTAGCTTAAAAAACCTTTATCTTCCCTTCTAAGAATTGGCTACTCTAGGATTGTGATGGATTAATATTTGTTAGGTAATTGAAGAGTGTAGTTAAAAGGGGGTTTTTAGAATTATTATCAAAGGTTGATTGAAGTCAAGAGAGTAATGGAAATTTGAACTTGTAAATACCCATGTTATCATTGGTTGCTAACAATGAAGCTAGCAAGTTCTTCTAAAAAAAGGAAGTTTGAATTAAAAGCTAGCAATCTATGGAAAAATTTTAAGTGTGGGATATTTACAAGGAAAATAAAAGGGTTTATGACTTCTGAATATGGTTGAATTGTGAAAATTGAGAGGATTTTCAATGACTTTTTCTCTCAAATTATCTTATGCATGAAGGGTTAAGTGAGCAAGTATGGTTAAGTGGTATGTTTTTTATTTAGTAGAATGAAATTGAAAAATGTTAGTCTATTCAATGAAAGAGTGGCTATTCTTCTTATTTACTATTGTTCATTCTTTGTTAATGATCACCATGACCACATTACAACCTTATGAAATCCTAGTGATTCTATGGTTGCTTTTGAGTTATTTAGTGGAGATGACATTCGAGTTTCGGTGTTAAAGAAAAGGCTTATGGTGTTTCTAGAGTTTCAAGTGCGAAACCATTTGTACATTTAGGTGTACATTAATTCTAAAGCTTAACTATGAGATTGCATTGGTGTTTTAATTTTAAAAAGATTTAAATTGTTTTGGTCATGCACACACACATACAACTAGCTTATATTTTCTTGATTGAATTTGATCTAGTTGGAATTTTGTTAAGTGCTCATGTTAATTGTTAAGCATGATTTTGAAGTGTATGATTTTTGGTTGAATTTTGATTATTTTAAGGAGTTGGTTTGTTCAATTTTGCTCAAGGGCCAGCAAAGACTAAGTATGGAGTATTTGATAGTTTTGAATTATGACTATATTTATTAGTGTGTTTGTAGTGTGTTTAGGAGTTATTTTAGTGTTAATTTAGTTAGTTTTGTGTTTAATTTTATAAGTCTTTGATTTACGTGTGTTTAGTTGAATTTTGGTGTTTTGTAGGTATTAATTCAAGTAAAGAAGTGGATTGCCTCAGTAGGGGTGGAAATCAACCCAACTGAGGTCTCTAAAGGAGGATTTAGTGTCGTCCAATCCAAAGGCAAACACCTCGGTGAGAGTGAAATTCACCCTAACTGAGGTGCTGATCAAGAGAGAGTAAAAGAAATCACCTCGTTAGGGATGAAAATCACCCCAACCGAGGTACTCATAAAATTAAAAAAGAAGAATCACCTCGATAGGGGTGAAAATCAACCCTACTAAGGTACTTGTTTCCAGTTACAACTCTCATTAGAATTTTGTTGGTTTAGGAAGTTTGGTGGCAACAGAACTTCTCCTATTTTGGGGTCTTCAAGTATTGATATAAAAGGGACAATAGGAGGATGATTTGGGGAGTTAGTTTTTACGGTTTTATTGCTTTCTCTTAGTCTTTGCAAAGTAGGGTTTATTTTCTCTTTTAGCTTAGGTTTAATTTTAGGATTTAGGGAAGAATTCAAGGTTAAAGAAGAAGGAGTTTCAAGTTTTATTTTCTCTTCATCAAAGGTGTATTCTGAACTTCATCTTTGTATTTTAATTATTATATTCTTGACGTTTGAGTTATTCTTTTGCTTAGGAGTTCTTGAACTATAATTGTATTGGAATTTTAAGTTTAATGAATATTTGCATGCTTTCTTCTATTTTCCTTATAATTAATTATGCACTTATGTTGATGTTTGGTTTTGATTTTTAATGTATTGAGAGATGGTTAATTATTGAATCCGAATGTTAATTGTATGTGTATTTCTCTTTTATTTTCTACATCTAGTTATCTTTACGTTCCAAAAAGAGGTTTTGATTCCTATGTGTGGATTATATTTAGTTTAAGTGTATTGGGGAATATATGGATTTTTAAATGGGTTTTTCGAGGGGAGATTAATTTGAGATATAGGAATTTTTGAACCCGAGCTGATGCTAGTTATTAGGCTATTCTTAATCCGAGAGCGTAGTAATCTAGAATGGTGTTCTTAAGTAAAAGACCTGTTTTGAATTGGGTTTTTCCAGATATTCATGTTAATATTGTTTTACTTATTTCCAATTACATTTATGAGGATAGAATTTCCTAAGATTAATTTCCATTTGGTTGATTTTCTTGATGACCTTGTTTTAATTTAATTGTTAATTTTTAGATTTAATTTCTTGCTTGGCTTATGACTCCTTTTACTTCAAAAACATAGGGATAATTTCATATTAATTCAACTCAATTAGATTTTTTACTTAGCAATTCCTGTTCCCTTGGGTTTGATATTTTTAGGGTTTTAAATATATTTTCCTATATTACTTAGCCGATCTAGTGCACTTGCTAGACACCGATCACAAGGCATCCTGATTGGCACAATGGGGCCCACTTATTAAGTTGAGCCAGCAAGATTCATTAACGGTTAACAGAATGGTGGACGGAGCCCCTTAATTAAAAGGAAACTAGAAGTTGGGGTTGTTGGGTCTAACATTGAAAGTTGGAAACATTTTATACAAGTTATTAAAATCTAATGCCAATACAATAAAAAAAATTACATAAGTACTCAGGAAAAAAAATAATTTAACACTTATTCATTACTCATCATTACTTACGAGTTGATGATTTTAGTGATTAAGATATAAAATATGCTCATATTTATATGGAGTGAAATGATAATTTCAATTCAAATGTAAAAATTAACTATATGGACCATGAAAAATTACATATAAGGACTGGTTAGTTGTCCATCAACGCTTTTTTAGACATTATATTTAAGTTTACATTCGCGTTAAATCAGACTAGTGTACGACACATATTTATTTTGACTCAGCTTTAACCACTAATTTAATATTTTTTTTATTTTTTTAATCTTATAATTATGTGTAAAAATTTCGTAATTATTTTGATTAGTAAATAAAATTAATTAATTATCAAAATAATGAAAAAAATAAATAATTTTTTAAAGGGAAAATGTTCTTCCAAAAACTTTTTAAAAAGGCTCAACTTTTCATATCTATTTTTGAAAATAAAGATGTATATCTAAGTGGATTATCCAGATTGTTACGTGATTCAATTCATTTTGATCAATTTTGATTAATTCATACGAACGGTGGAGCATATTTGATCTAACTTTTAATTTTTCAATTCTGATTTGAGTTGAGACAAATGTGTTTTTCGAATCAAGGTTGAAATCAAATCACCTTTATTCAATTTCAGACCCAGCACTTAATTATAGCTAAAAGGTTTGATTTCAATTTTTTTAATATTTTTTTTCACTCCAGTTGATATTATAGAATCAAATGCACAAATCATTTCAAATTTGGAATAAAAATCCATCATCAACAAAAGTTTCAAGAAAAATTAGATGAAAAAAAAAGTTATTTTAAAAATAAAGTAAAACTATTTTAGACCCCAGTAATAGACCAAGAAAAAGAAAAAGAAAATTCTAGAGATCTTTTTTTGTTATAAACTAATTAAAAGAAAGACAGAAATAGTAGAATAGAGAATTTTCTATTATTGATTGTCTACTGAATAACCACAATAGGATATTTATAGGCACAAAATAGAAGAGGTAGACTTCTACTAGAATAGAGAGAATGATGAGTTTGATAGTCATCCAAATATCTCATAATTATCACAACACTTCCTCTTGGATGACTATGCACTATGAATATGCTTCGTTAAAACCTTGCTATGAAAAACCCAGTGGGATAAAAACTTAGCGAAGGAAAAAGAGTACAATTTTCATATGTACTTCCCCTCAAAAATAAAATGAATCAAACTAAATCATTTAATTGGCGCATTCTAATTTTGTGTACATGTTTCTTAAAAATTGAACTTGGTAGGGCCTTTGTGAACAAATTTGCTGGATTATTACTTGAGCGAACTTTACAAACATTGATATGTCCTTCTTTCATAAGTTCATGAATATAGAAGAATTTTGGTGAGATATGTTTGGTTCTATCTCCTTTGATATAGCCACCTTTGAGTTGTGAAATACATGTTGCATTATCCTCATGCAATTTTGTTAGATTTTTCTCCACTACCAACCCACTTGTTTCCTTAATATATTGAGTCATGGTTCTCAACGACACACATTCACGACTTGCTTCATGGATGGCTAATATTTCTGAATGATTTGAGAAAGTAGCAGTGATTGTTTGCTTAACAGATCACCAAGAAATAGCAGTGTCACCAGATGTGAAGACATAACATGTTTGTGATCGAACTTTATGAGGAATTGATAGGTATCCAGCATCAGCATATCCTGTCAATTCTGAATTTACTCCTTTTGGAAAAAACAAACCCATGTCAAAAGTGCCACGAAGATAACGTAGAATATATTTTACACCATTGCAGTGCCTTTGAGTTGGTGCAGAACTAAATCTTGCTAGCAAATTAACTGCAAAAACTATATCTGGTCTAGTGTTATTTGCAAGATATAAAAGTGCACCTATTGCACTAAGATATGGTACTTCAAGACCAAGAATCTCTTCGTTATCTTCTTGTGGGAAAAAAGGATCTTTCTTGACATCAAGAGAGCGAACAACCATTTGAAATGCTCAATGGATAAGACTTATCCATATAAAATTGTTTCAAGATTTTCTCTATATAAGATGACCGATGTACAAGAATTCCTTTTGGCAAATATTCAACTTGAAACCCAAGATAAAATTTTATTTTTTCGAGTTCAAATTCCTTTTTCAAATATTCTGCAGTAATAAAGATCTCTTCTGGAGTCCCTACTATGTTTAAGTCATCAATATAAACTGCAACTATAGCAAATCCTAAATTTATCTTCTTGATAAAAACGCATGGACAAATTGAATTATTCTCATACCCATTTTTCACTAGGTAATCACTTAGACAATTATACCACATGCGTCCAGATTGCTTTAATCCATACAAAGATCTTTGGAGTTTAATCGAGTACATTTATCGAGGTTTTGAATTATATGCTTCAGGCATCTTAAATCCTTTAGGGATTTTCATATATATGTCATTATCTAACGATCCATATAAATAAGTTATAACTACATCCATTAGATGTATGTCAAGTCCTTTAGAGACTGCTAAGCTAATCAAAATCTAAATGTAATTGCATCCATAACTGGAGAGTAAGTCTATTCATAATCTATGCCTGGTCTTTGTGAGAAACCTTGAGCCATAAGTCTAGCCTTGTATCTTACAACTTTATTCAGCTCATTTTTCTTACGTACAAAGACCCATTTATATCTAACTAGTTTGAAATCTTCTGGTGTTAGGACTACTAGTCCAAATACTTTTCGTTTAGCTAAAGAATCTAGCTCAGCCTGAATTGCTTCTTTCCATTTTGGCCAATCAAGTCTTTGTCGACATTCTTCTACAGTTTTGGGCTCAGGCTCATCATCATTTGCTATTTCAAAAGCAATTGCATATGTAAATACATAATTTCATCTCTTTCTAACATATTTCCAATTTTCAATGAGATCTCATAATTTTTCGGTACCAAAACCACTTCTAAGGTCGCTTCTCTAGAAATATATAGTTATGCATTTGAGTTGTTTCTGGCCTCTTCAGGAGGATCAATTGAATGATTTTTTTATTTCTTTCTTCTTTCGAGGAACAATATCTTTTGTACCAATAGGTCCACCACGCTTCTAGCGTGCACTAGACTCATTTGCTGTTATACCCCCAAGATGTCCTACAGAGACATTTAATTGTGCAGGGGCATTTGTAGCTGGAATGATTTGGTGACCTTTTGGGTGTCTGTAAAGATATAGGGCAGCTGATTTGTAGCATTCTGTAAATGAATTATTCTTTGAACTTCAAGTTCACATTAATTTATGCGTGTATCAAATTTGAACAAAGTTGGTGTGTTCCAACTAATTTCTTAAGCTTTTAGCCCCTTTTCTTTATCTTTCCCTAATGGTGGGAAAACCAATTCATCAAATTGATAATTTAAAAATCTTGCTCGAAAAAGGTCACCAGTTAAAGGTTTAAGATATCTGATAATAGAAGGGGAATCAAAACCTACATAGATACCTAAACGTCATTGAGGGCCCATTTTAGTTCGTTGAGGGGGAGCAATGGGAACATATACAGCAAAACCAAAAGTTCTAAAATGAGATATGTTAGGTTGTTGATGAAAAATAAGTTGTAAAGGTGGAAACTTATGGTATGCAGATGGTCGAAGACGAACTAAAGATGCAGCATGAGTAATAGCATATCCCCAAGCAGATGCAAGAAGTTTTGATTTCATGAGCATAGGTCTAACAATTAATCGTAAACATTTAATGAAAGATTCAGTTAAATCATTTTGAGTGTGAACATTTGCAATGGAATGTTGAACATCAATTCCTATTGACATACAAAAATCATAAAATGCTTTTGAAGTAAATTTACCTGCATTATCTAAACGAACTTTTTTAATGGGATGATAAGGAAAACTTGACCTAAGCTCTATAATTTGAGCCAGAAATTTAGCAAAAGCAACATTACGGGATGATAGTAAACATACATGAGACCATCTAGTTGAAGCATCAATCAAAACCATAAAATAATGAAATGGTCCATCAGATGGATAAATTGGTCCACAAATATCTCCTTGTATTCTTTCTAAAAAAATAGGAGACTCCAAAGGTAATTTAGATAGTGAGGGTCTCAAAATCAATTTATCTTGAGCACAAGAACTACAAAAATAATCATTTCATAAAAGTATCTTTTGATCTTTAAGTCCATGTCCATTTGTATTCTCAATAATACGTCGCATCATGGTTGAATCGGGATGACCAAGGCGATCATGCCAAAGTATGAACATTTTAGGGTTTAAGCACTTCCGGTGCATATAATTTGATTCAACCATTTTTATTTTCGTGAAATATAATCCTATTAAGAAACTTAAAAGTTTCTCTAATATGAACTTCTGGTTCAATTTTGTGGATGTAATATATAGATATTCGATATTTTCATCATTTGTCGTTTCAATATAATATCCATTACGATTTATATCTTTAAAACTTAGTAGATTTCTTCGGGATCTACTTGAATACAATGCATCATCAATATATAATTTTGTTCCATTTGGAAGCATAATTTGGACTCTTCTAAAGCCTTTAATTACATTTGCAGAACCAAAAATCGTATTAACATTAATTTCAGCTAATGTTAATTGTATAAAATATTTCTTGAGAAAAAATAGATTATGAGAATTCTTTAAGTAGAATTAAAGAAACTTCTGGTTCTCTAATAAACATATAAATTCTCAATAATTTATGTATTATAATCGATCTGGAATGGTCAAACCGGTCATGCCAAGTAATCAATTGTTAATTAGTAAACTTCAGGCTTACTATTTTTATTATATCAATATTTATATCAATTGATAAACATCAAGTTTCTTAATATCAATATCAAACAATTAGTAAACGTCAAGTTTACTAATATTTGTGACATATAGTCAATAAACTATATGTTTATTAGTATTTGTATCAATTTTCAAGTTTATTATAATCAATAAACTTCGAGTTTACCAATATTAATATTGATTAATAAACAAACTTCTGGTTTATTGATATTTGAATAATTAGTCAACTGCATGTTACTAATACTTGCATAACAATTAGTAAACTTTATGTTTACTAATATTGTGACAAATAATAAAATAAATATTTATTAATGTTTATATCAATTTTTTTTTTAAGTTTACTATAATCAATAAACTTCAGGTTACTGATATTAGTATTAATTAATCAATAAACTTCATGTTTACTGATATTTATAAAATTAGTAAATAATAGGTTATTAATATTTGTTAGTAAACTTCAGGTTACTAAAATTTGTATTTATTAGCAAACTTCGAGTTTACTAATATTTGTATCAAAATCAAATTATCTGAAAAAATATATGACTAATCTTATACAAAGTAGATCTCAAGTATTTATCTTTCAGTTTCAAAATGATATTCATTTCAGCGAATATTTTTTAAAAATATATGTCTGCGGGACATATTTGAGAAATAATATATTTCCTAACAAATTGTATGCAAATAATTGTATTATAACTCTTCAAGAGCCTTCAAATAATTGCATTACACATAACAACAATATACATATAGACAATTGAAAACCAAATATGGCTTTACATAAAATATATTCATCATATATAATATAATTATTAAAATATAATTAAGCAAGGATCAAATTGCAATTATGCAAAACAAATCATCATATATAATATAATGATTAAAATGTAATTAAGCAAGGATCAAATTGCAATTATGCAAAACAAATCACTAAAATCATGTTAATGTCCTTGATAATAGAAAATATTATTCTCAGTTCTTAATATTTTCGTATATTAAAGTTTTTTAAAATTATTTATTGTAGGGTAAAATTATCGATCTTCAATCTCATTAACTCATGAGAATTAAAATAATTCAAAATTTATAAATTAAATTTACTTACCGTTTAATCTTGTAAATTATAATTCTTGATTCCTTCGAGTCGGGTTGTAGTAAACCACCGACTTCCAATGATCAATAGAGACTATCGTGCTGATAACGTATTATAAACTAATTAAAAGAAAGACAGAAATAGTAGAATAGAGAATTTTCTATTACTGATTGTCTACTGAATAACCACAATATGATATTTATAGGCACAAAATAGAAGAGGTAGACTTCTACTAGAATAGAGAGAATAATGAGTTTGATAGTCATCCAAATATCTCATAATTATCATAACATTTTTCAAATAATGATTCTGAAGATAAATTATAATGGATCATTTACCCGTTTAGATGAACTGGCCAAAATGTGGAATTATCTAAAATGCAAGAGGATAAACGAGGAAAACAAAATATCTCTTCAATTTGGTGGAATTAGACATGTCAATTTTGCTCTAATAGGAGATTTTGATTTGAATCCGTTTACAAAAAATGATTTGAATTTATAAAATGACATATAGTCCGAACTGAATTTGATTCAAAAAACTAAAGGGAAAATCCAACTTGATTAGAAATCCAAATGGGCTAATCCGATATTGATTCCAATTGGTAGGATCATAGCGCAATTAGAAAGGTCCAATTTTTTAATAAATTTTATTTTTAAATTTTTCAACTATATATATATATATATATCGAGATTCTGAGTTATTTCTACTCCAAAAATCAAAATTTGCTTAGATTGAAAATTTTATAGAAGAAAAAGAAAAAGGAGAATATCGGGTTAGAGATTTAAAGGATTGGATTTTTTTATCGTTATATTTATTAATATAATATCAACATTATATAAATTTTTCCAAAAAAAATTTGATTCATGCTTTACAAAGTATGTATTGTACACACACAATTCTAGTCGGCATTTAAGTTGATGTAGATGTTTAAAAAATTAAAAATAATAAGAATTCAGGTGTCAAATGTGGCTCAAATGATGCTTTTAGCCTATACATATCTATGTGTGTATGTATGTATGTATACATACACATATACGTGTATAACATACATACATACCTTTTTATATACATACATTCTTATATTTATGTATCCATGTACGTACATAAAGGCACCTATGTACCTACATATCTATGTGTACATGTATTTGTGCGTGTGTATATATATATATATATTATTTTTAGTGTTGATATTGATTAAATTTTTTTTTCATTTATATGCTTTTTACTTAGTAAAAATAATTATTTTTATTAGGTCAGAATTTAGTCTATTCTTTTTAAAAATATATAATGGATATTTAAGAAAAAATAAAAAAAATCAAATAATTTGAAAAATTTTTATGATGCGGAAAATCATTATGAATTTCCGCATCATAAAAATCTGTCTAATCTGATTCAAAATTATCCAACTCATAAATGACCCAAAATTGATGATCCAATCTGAATTCATCGGATTCGACCCGTTTGCCATGTCTACCTAAAACTATACAATCTCAAAAATCACGAAAACAAATTTGATTCCCTTAGAAACAATATTGTAATAAGTGGAGAAATCAGGACCATAGATCAGGGAGTAAGCATATTAATTTATTACATTTTAATATAATATATAAAAAATAAAATTATATTATATTACAGTCATATATTCCTTTTATTTAAAATTAATAAAACAGGCAATTAATAAAACAATTTTCACGATTGTTCTTGATGTGATTTCATATTTTGAAACAATTTAACATGTCATTTAAAATATATTATGACAATATATTACTTTAATTTAAAATTATAAAAGAAAGTCATTCTATTATTAATTTAGTCATTAGAATGATTTCTAAATTAATTTCAGCTGGAGAATGTTTTGAAAAGCATTATGCATTAATGAGAATTAGCTTTAAGAGACATTAGAGAAGTTTGTTGATTAGAAATTATTATATTTCTTTTTGTATAAAGTTATCCCCATATATATATATATATATATATATATATATATATATATATATATATATATATATATATATATATATATATATATATATATATATATATATATATATTGACATATATTCACAGTTAAAATGATCTTGAGTGTCTAATAGCACAAGAGAGAGTGAATAATAAAAAGGCCCAAATTAACAATATTAAGAAATAAACATTTTGTTTGCCTCAATTATCACTCAAACTAATATATAAAGAAAAAAAATATTATAAAATCAAAACCAAAATGTATGAAAATAATTAAAAGAAACTATTATTCAATGATCTATCAACACAAGTTACCAATAAAAGCAAATGAAAAAAATAAGGTGTAATTAGCAACTAGCAATGTTTAGATTCGTTCGATCCAAATTCTCTCGAAAAACCAACTCAAATGCAAATTCGATCTGACTCGTAATCCAAATGGATCGATTAAAAATTAATACTTAATTTTGTAAATTTTATTTTTAATCTTTTCAATTCTAGTGATCAATCAAACTCTTTTTTTTTTAAAAAAAAAAAAGTTTTTCCAATTTTACATATATCGTGTCATTTTATTGATATATAAAGCATACTCTCTTTTCACTTCTTCTAAAACTTAACTCACCAAATTTTATGAGATGATTACATTTTGAGTGTATGTATAATATATATACATATATATACATACATATACATGCGTACATAGATACATATATATGTATGTATATACATACGTATGAATATAAAAACATTAACGTTTACATGTATACATGCACATCGATGGGTGTACATACGTATATGAATGGATGTAAACATGTACACACATGCATGTATTTGCATATATACATATACACATACACACACATATATATACGTGTGTGTATGCACGTGTGTCCATAATATTTTTTAGTAACTTTTTTAAATATACAAATATTATTATTAAAATTTAAAGTAGTTGAAATATATTGATATTTAAAAAAAAAACATGAGATTAAAAATTGATTTGATAATTTAAAAAATGGATTTGACCCAAAATTCGACCCCTATCCTATAGTGACTCGACCAAACTAATGTAAAAATAGTAATATGAAACTGACCCAACCCAATCCATTTATCAACTCTAATTATTAACAAGAATAATAAAAATAATTAATTTTATTATAGACAAAAGTAGTAAAATTAAAAAAAAAATCCATTGGGATTGAGTTATTATTAATAAGAGAAACTTTTTTATTAATTTTTAACTATATTAAATTAAAAAAAACTGAAAATGGCATTTTCATCAGTTTTAACAAAATTATTAATTTAAATAAAAACTGAAAAACTGTATTTTTATTAGTTTTAACAAAATTTGAAATGTTCTTAAAACGTTATGAGTCAAATTATTACGTTTTAAGCAATATGATTCTAATTGTGAATTATTTCAAATGTTAAGACTTCTTTTGTCATCCCTAAATCTTTTTATAATATGTATACGTAATATTATTTTAATAAAATTATATTTTTTTAAAAGAAATATGTATAAATTATAAAAGTGGTTGAAATATATTGATATTCAAGAGTAAATACTATGAAATTAAAAAATAATAAATATGAAAATCAATCAATAAATAGGGATAAAAGGATTTTTTTTGCCGAAAAACTTAGGGTGCGTTTACTTACAGAAAATAATTTTCTGTTTTCTATTTTCTTTAAAAATTGAAGTATTTATTTTCCATAGAAAATTCAGAAAACACGTTTATTTATCAATAAATAGAAAATTGCAGTGTTTTTTTTGTGTATATATATATATATATATATATATATATATATATATATATATATATATATATATATATATATATATATATGCGTACATACATACATACATACATACATGCATGCATTTATATATGTATGTGAGTATGTACATATATATATGTGTGTATGTGTGTGTGTGTGTGTGTTAGTGAAATAATTTAATTTTCCAACTAACCTTCGGTATCTCTTTGGATCAACAAAAAGATCACCATCATCTTTTGTAAGTTGTATATTGGGAACTATAGGAGTATTGCATGGCTTAGCTCCTAACTTTTTAGTTTTCGCAAGTAAGTCAAGAACATATTTTCTTTGGGATAGAAGAATTCCCTTCTTACTTCTCGTCACTTCCACTCCCAAGAAATATTTCAAATGACCCAAGTCTTTAGTATGAAATCTACTATGCAAGAAAGACTTAAGTGAAAATATACCTGCAGAATCACTCCCTGTAATCACAATATCATCAACATAAACCATAAGAAGAATAATGCCATTTTTGGATTGTCTATAAAAAATAGAGTGGTCGCACTAACTCTTCTTTAGCCCAAACTTTTGGACAACTTCACTGAATTTACCAAACCAGGCACGAGGACTCTGCTTCAATCCATGCAAAGACTTCTTCAGACGACAAACTTTTCCATACTCTCCCTGAGCAACAAAACCAGGTGGTTGCTCCATATAGACTTCTTTTTGAAAATCTCCATGAAGAAAAGCATTTTTGATGTCAAGTTGATGTAAGGGCCAATGATGAGAAGCTGCCAAAGAAATAAAAAGACGAACAGAACTCAATTTGGCAACTGGAGAGAAAGTATCAGAATAATCCACCCCATAAGTCTGCGCATATCCTTTAGCAACAAGTCGAGCTTTCAGCCGAGCCACAGAACCATCTAGATTAACTTTGACTGTAAAGACCCATTTGCAACCCACAGCCTTCTTTCCCTCTGGTAAATACACCAACTCCCAAGTATGATTTGAATCCAAGGCATTCATCTCCTCAATCATAGCATCATGCCATGCAGGATGACTCAAAGCATCTTTAACTATCTTGGGGATAGATATAGAATCTAAAGATGCAATTAAAGAACATGTTGAGGGAGACAGGTGATCATAGGAAACAAAATTAACAATGGAATAAGTGGATTTACAATTACGTGTACATTTACGAAGAGCAATGGGAAGATCGAGATCAGTAGGAGCAGGATCAGATGACGAAGGTGCTAGTGCGGGACATGTATCATTAGTGTCTCTTCGTCTAGAGTAGACCTGAATAATCTGTGGTCTTATTGATGTTAAAGGATCATCACTTGCTAGCTGCTCAGTACAAGAAGATGCAGTAGACACTTCAGCTGATTCTCGGGAAGATGTCACCTTATAAATGAGCCACTCATCCTCCTCCCCCTGACTTGGAAGATTGGATGGAGATGAAAAGAAAGGTTTATCTTCTAAGAATACCACATTAGTGGAAACCAAATGTCTCTTCAGATCAGGAGAGTAACATATATATCCCTTTTAGAGACACGAGTATCCCAAAAACATACACTTCAATGCCTTAAGATCAAGTTTGGTAACATGAGGATGAACATCTCGAACATAACAAGTACTGCCAAAAATCCGTGGTTCCACTGAAAATAGTATTTTATTTGGAAATAACACATTATAAGGGACATCACAATTTAACACCGTAGAGGGCATCCAATTGATCAGAAAACAAGCTGTAAAAATAGCATCGACCTAAAAACACTTAGGAACATTCATTTGAAACAATAAAGCTCTAGCTGTCGAAAGTAAATGTCTGTTCTTTCTTTCAGCAACTCCATTTTGAGAAGGAGTATCAACACAAGAGGACTGGTGAAAGATACCCTATTGAGACATATACTGCTGAAAAGAACCTGACATATATTCCGTAGCGTTATCACTTCGCAATATATTCGCAGAAGCATTAAATTGGGTTTTAACTTTAGCACAAAAGGCAAAAAATGAGAAAAAACTTCAGAACGATTCTTCATAAAATAAATCCAAGTCATACAAGAAAAATCATCCATAAAAGTAACAAAATATCTGTATCCAGTTTTGGACATAACAGGACAAGGACCCCAAACATTCGAATGAACAAGTTGAAAAGAAAACTCAGCTCATTTATTAATTCTAGGACCAGACGAGCTATGATGATGTTTAGCAAAATGACAAGACTCACAATCCAAAGAAGATACATCATAAAACTATGGACATGAATTCTTTAACATAGGTAGAGAAGGATGCCCCAATCAACAATGTGCTTCAAAAGGAGACACTACGCTGGAACAAGCAACAGGTCGTGGTACCCAAGAATTCAGAATGTATAGACCACTAGATACATGCCCCTTACCAAAAATCTGCTTCGTCATAAGATCCTAAAAAAGACAATGATCAGGGAAAATGAGACACAAAAATTGAGTTCTTTGGTAAGTTTACTCACAGATATCAAATTAAAAGCTAGGTTAGGCAGATTTAGAACAGAGGGTAAAGTAATAGAAGGAGTAGGTTTGACAGTGCCAGACCCCACAATATTGTATGATGTCCCATCAGCAATAGTAACAGGCAAAGGGTTTTATGTGATCGAAAATCAGAAAAAGTATCAGGGTTACCTGTCATATGATTTGTGGCACCAGAATCAATGACCCAATTGTTGCTAGAGGAGATAAGACATGTGTTACCTGCTTCAGTAGTAACAGATGTTGAAGATCCCTTTAACAATTCTTGGTACTTGGCATACTCTTCGACAAAGATAGTGACATTATGCTTAGATGATGAACCAGAAGTCGCAACATTAGCAATTTGTGACCTCTGATTACGACTCTGCAATTTCTTGCAGTAGCGCTTTGTATGACCCGGTTCTTTACAATAATAGCAAACAACATCAGTATTCCGATTATCATTATATCTATTTCCCCCCTTCGACAAATTTCTTTTACCATTATCACCTCCACTTTCACTGACAACAAAAGCACTATTGAGCTGACTAGATGAACCATTATCAGCACACAATAACCTACTAAACACATCTTCAAGAGTGGGAATTTCAAAGCCAGAAAGAATTTGAGATTTGGCTGTCTCAAATTCAGATGGCAAACCAGCTAGAAAACTCATTACTGCCATTTTTTCTCTCTAAGCCTGTTGCTCTCTAATGTCCACACCAAAAGGTAGAAGCATATTTAACTCCTTATAAATTTTCTTAAACTCCATAAAGTAAGTAGTGAGCGATTTTGCTTCCTTTTCAGCACGATAAAAGGCTTTACAAACATCATAAATACGAGACTTATTTCTTTTTTTAGAATATAAAAAATTCAAATAATCCATTAACTCTTTTACACGCTTACAATGAGAAATTAAGCCAAGCACATTTCTTTCAATTGAATTTCGAATTTGTAAAAGTAACCGAGAATCATCTCTCATCCAAATCTGCTCTTCAATTTTATCAGTAGGAGGGTCATCAGTTAAATGATCATCTTTATCCATACTAAGAAGATAAATTCTAATCGTTCTACTCGAATCAAGATAATTGGATCCATCTAACTTTTCTTCTGTAATATTAGATAAAGGGATAATTTCACTAACAATTTCCCTTACTCCTCCTTTATTATTAGCCATAATATCCGCATAGAATAAAAACAATCAAAGCAGCCAATATAAACTCAAAACACCTAGCCAAAAAGAAAATCCAAATAACCAACAAGATCTTAACAGATTGAATAACATGTAACAGAGAAGGACAACACCTTATGGGAGACAAAAGTACAAGCAAAAGAGAGAATGAAGCCAAGACAGTATCGAAATCTAACCAAAAATCTTCTGGCGATGTCGGAGACAAAATCAAAGGATTGGAGAATAAGGCACGCGCTCCCATGCGCCGACATGTGAAGACAGAAGCAGATCCTTGTGGTGGCGCGTGAGGTGCACTCGCCTGTCTTCTGGTCACCAAATTTTGTGCGAAGGCCAAAAATCCATCGGTGCTCCTTCTGAAGCCGGCGGTGAGAAAAAATGGTCACCGAAAAATAGGTACCCTACCCAAACAGTAACCCTAACTATAACCCAACAGTTGGAACAAGTTACCCAACCCAAAAGAAACCAGAAAATATCCCAAATCAAGCCTAGAAGGCTCTGATACTATGTAAAAAAATAGATTGGAGAATGATTTTCTGTGTATTGAAATGAAGGAAGAATACAAAATTTATACAAGTGTAGAAACCCTAACTAGGAAACTTCCTATTCTGTACAAGGAAAGAAAATAAAAGGAAACAAAATAAATTATAGCTAATTTACAGCAGTTAATCTTGTAACAGTTCCTTTGCCTGTCAATGCAAAAAATATCAACAGGCAATAAGTCTGCTAGACATATGTTACCAAAAAAAATTAATAAATATCGGTGATTAGTGTGAGCAAGTAATATATTGCCTCATGCTAGATTATTTTGGACAACTATTCCATATTAAACATAATTGCTGCCTAAAATTCATATTCTCTTGCTATAGAAGCTTAGATTCTGTATCTTTTTTCAACTGAGCAAAACTTCTATGGAGAATGAGTAAATCACCTCTAGTCCTTCACTAACCCTACGTGTACTAAAGAAAAAAAAACAAAACAAAACCGTCAGACCCCAAAAAAAAGAACTGACAAAAGTAGAGAGAAATGGTTCTTTTGTTTGGATGTTTTAATGCTTTGGTTCCTCACCAAATACCTCATTGTTGCAAACTGGGCATACCTGGTAAAAGAATCAAACCATAATTGATATAATTTGAAGACGGTAGGCATTCACTCAAAGCAAATGAATAGACTCTCTAGCAAATTTATCGCTTGACAAGCAGCTCTAAGCCTTGTAATTAGAACTCTCTAAGCTCAGCTCTAAGCCTTCTAATTAGAAGTCCATTTTAAATTAAAATCATTTTAATATTTGCTTATCTCAACAACACTATCCACAAATTTAAGTAAATGGAAAATGCAGTTGAGTTGAGAATTTATTTTATGTGGTTGTTGGTTTGTTACCTAATGCTTGGGTTTCAAATAATACAAAAAACTAAGTATAAGAGAAACAGAACATAACAAAAAAGCATAGTTGTTTTGCATTTCTCCCTAGTTTTAGCTAGTTTTGACGTAATTTATTCCAGATATTAACTTTATTCAATCATCCTAAAATGCAACTAGATAGTACATGTTCCTGTAATTTCTGTTGCAACAGGAAATAACTTTTGTATTTCATCTTTTGGCTTATATTTTCAAAAAACACACCTTCGGATTAACATGCGGAGGCATACCAATAGCTAAATAGCAGAAATGTAGAATATCAAAAAGATTAAATCTGTCACAACAATCTATACTCATTTATGAAATAAAATAGAAAAACTATAAAATGCTTCAGTCAATTAAAAAACAGAAGCAAATCCATGTTACCAGAAATGTCAGAGATTGATACTTCACTTCAAACCACAACATGCATAGTTATACCTAGGGCAAATTGAGGGGGAGAGAGAGAGAGAGAGAAAGAGAGGGGGAGTGACAGCTGTAGTGGCATCAATATGAGGGAGAAGAGATGAATAAGAAAAAAGGTGGAAGAAAAAAATCTATTTATACCTAGGGCAAATTGGAAATTAGCAACCAAAATAATAACGGAATCTATTTTTGTTGCTAATTTAGCAACGAAAATGAATTTGGTTGCTATTCTAACAACTAAATTTTTTAAGGCCCGTTATTTAGCAACGGAATTTAATTTTCGTTGCTAAATTAGCAACGAAATTCAAACTCTATTGCTAAATAACGGACCTTAAAAAATTCAGTTATGAAAATAGCAACAAAATTCAATTTCGTTGCTAATTTAGTAACGAAAAGTGAATTTCGTTGCTAAATTAGCAACAAAAATGAATTATGTTGCTATTCTAACAACTGAATTTTTCTAGCTCTATAATATACCAACGGAATTTAGTTTCCATTGTTATTTTCACAATTGGATTTTTTAAGGTTCGTTATTTAGCAATGAAATTTGAATTCTGTTGCTAATTTAGCAATGAAAATTAAATTTTGTTGCTAACTAACAGGCCTTAAAAAAATTCAGTTACTAGAATAGCAACCGAATTCTTTTTCGTTGCTAATTTAGCAACGAAAAATGAATTTCGTTGCTAAATTAGCAACAAAAATGAATTCGATTGCTATTTTAACAAATGAATTTTTTCAGCTCCGTAATATAGAAAAGGAATTCAATTTTCATTGCTAATTTAGTAACGAAATTAAATTCCGTTGCTATTTAACACAATTGGATTTTTAAGGTCCGTTATTTAGCAATGAAATTTGAATTTCGTTGCTAATTTAGCAATGAAAACTAAATTCCGTTGCTAAATTTTGTTCTAAAATTTTGCGCCATCTATTGCCGTCAAATTTAGCAATGGTTAACAAATTCCGTTGCTAATTTTTTTCTCTAAGATTTCCCACACTTTTTAGCAACGGACTTCCACCATTTTTTATTCTGTTACTAAATAAATTGAAATTAACAAATTTAGCAATGAAAATTATTTTTCGTTGCTATTTCACTTTTCGTTGCTAAATGAGCAACGAAAATTTTTTCGTTGCTATTTTTTCATTACTATTTTCATATTTTCTTGTAGTGAATAAATACCACTCTTATTTGAGAGTTTAAGGGTCAAAATCAAATGAATTTTGCATCATTCTTTACTTTTGAATGTAGAGATGATGCTTGTGATAATACGTTAGAAGATAGGGATAATATTGCTAATAATGAGTATATTTATCCAAATTTTGAGCTTATTGATGATGATCAAGAAATAGATTTCAATGATGTTGCCCTAGAAGCCTTTATTCGAAGAGATGATCCCTTAGTTCTAAGTTCTTCAATCCATGTCATAAAAGGCTTTCAGAATCTGAACATGTATGATGTGACGCACGTCACTGGGTGTACTATTTTATCTAGACCGGCACCACTTTAGGGATGGCTAGGCGAAGGTCTTTTGCTCGTCAAGACCGATCACTTCGTAATTTAAAGGAATTTAACTCGATTCGTCGAGTTTCAAATCTCAAAAAGGTATGAGATACCGTTTCGAGGTACTCCTATCATATTATTGGCAATCGATCTTGGGATGTGTTATTGGGCATCACAAAGTAGGTATGATAGAGTCACCACTAAGTAGAATATTAGGACAATGGTCCAACCATATCTTATTTATAACTTTGGTTAATATGACATTTGCTAGGCATCTAGCTTAATCATTCTATCTCATTTCTGATCACATAAGCATCATGGTAATGGAAAAATAAAGCACATCCTTACATATTGGAAAGTGGTACAGCGGACAAGAAATACAAACTATGGACTAACACAACATGTACATACATCAAAATGGGCTATTTATTGGATTTATTTGGATGAGAATTTTGGTCCTTTCATGATATTGTAAAGAATTATTAATTGTGAGTTTTATTTGTTGAAAACCTGGACTTTGATTCCATTTATTAGGAAGATTCAAATGAAATAATTATGTACAAAGTCTTATACATTATTGAAGATTTGTTATTTACATGCTTTCTTTGGGCATAAAATAGGACATTGATTCAATTTTATTAACAAAAAAATCCAATTATACACTATAAAACTTTTTAATATTTTTTAATGACTGGAAATCTTTTAACTCTACTATACAAACCTGAAGTGATGAATAATGCCAAAAAATTAAAACTATTCTACTCCAATGGCCACATAGCAGATATAACACACAAAGGGGAATTAAAATATGCATAGAAGAGAGAAAAAGTGCAAAAGATGCGAAAAGAAATCAATGCAAAGTAGAAAAGAATCTAAAAAATGAGAGAATTGAAATTTGGGTAGCGAGTCATGCCCCAAAAATCGAATTACACCTGTGACTTGAGTCGTGACTTATACTTGTGACTAGTAAGTCACGGGTATGAGTTAGCTGGGCTCAAAACCTTAAGTCATTTCGAAACAATGACTCTTGTTTTTCCATTTTTACCTTACTCATTGTCCTTTATGGATTTCAAACCCAAAAAAAAACAAGGAGAAGAAAACACACTCAAAATCTTTTAAGAACCTCTTTTTATTAGCTTTAAGCTGAAAATAACTCAAAAACAATAAGAAAAGTCAAGTTTTCAGTATAAAGCCTATACTTTTAACACATGAAAAGTACTCAAAGTGGGTTTCCCAATCTAAATCTATCTAGAACATAAAATAACTATAAGAAAAAACCTAATAGAATGAACTTACAACATTCAAAAGTGAATGCATAAGCTCATTTCAAGGGAGAATTAGGCTAAAAAGAAAAAAAGATTTATAATATTACCTTCAATGTACTTTTCTCTTGTAAATAATGAAACTTAAGCTCCAAGATCTCTCTTTGCGTGGTTTGTTGAAAATTCAAGCTTTAAAATTGGTGCATCGAGCTTTAAAGCTTCCAAGAATAGAGAAGGAGGCTGAAGGTTGTATGTTTGTTCTTCTGCATTTTTCCCTGCCTGTTTTAATCTTTTATGGCATTTTCTGGGAAGAGGTCATATCACAACCATGATTAGGCTTTTTCTTACTATGTGGCGTGACCTCAAGTCACAACTGTCTCAATGAGTCATGGCTATGACTGGAGTCCAGTTACCTGAAATTGAGATTTTTGCCCTTGCCACACTATCCAAAAGGTTTGAAGACCCAAAACCATTTTGAAACACACATCAAAAACATGAAAAGACCTTGCACCTCTTTATTTTTTGCTCTTCTAATATAAATGCTTCCTCATCAATTAATCCTGACAAAAATTTCCTCAAGATCCAGTGTCTACACATAAGGTTCAAAATCAACCTGGGGGCTAAAGTAATATTTCACAATTTTACTTTCCATTTGTGCACCACGCATTTATTAATTTTGTTAAAACTGAGATTGACTTGTCTAATGATTCATTGATGCTAAGATGGAATGATGTTTTTAAGTTACGCGAAGGTTTGGCTTTCATATCCAAGGATAAAATGAAATCATGTGTTAAAAAATTTTCTATTCAAAATAATATTTCCTACAAAGTTGTTGCGTATTGGTCAGTGTGCTACACACGTGCTAATGTAGTTGTCCATGAAGGCTACAAGCTATGAAAAAAAAAGATCTAAGAGAGATGGATAAGATGATATGTGAGCTTAGTGAACCTGATCATAAGATAATCAATAAGCAATAGGTCCAAGTTATTATCCGTTATTTATCCTAGAGTTGGGAGCATATGAAGGTGCAACTAACTCATATGGATAAGATTAAGACATTTAGGAATGTCGTTTGTCATTTTGAGCTTGAAAATGACTATATGGCAGTGATTAAGATTAATACAGTAGTGCACATAGCACAGTTCTATTCTGGTAGAATAAGTTCTAACAAGAACAAGAATAGAAGCTTCAATGTTAAGGGTAAATAATAGGCTCAAGAGCCTAAAAGGCAAAAGATAAAATAGAATTACATAAGGTCCAAGGTTAATAAAGGGATAAATATTTCAAGAGTGAAATATTTCTACAAATGCCAACAAAAATAACACTGTGCAAGAGACTTTAATGTGTCCCAATAGATCCAAAAGTAATGGACCTTGTGACAAAAAGGATCAAGATTCTTTTATCTGGTTAGTTTCTATTTTTGCTTTAATGAAACTAGGTTTCATTTACATTTCAAGGATAACGACGCAATTAATGTTAAGATGATGCTTAATATGGTTCTAGTTTTGTTTTGAACGTTTTTATTATTATGGATCTTGATCCTGATTATTGAAATACTACTAGTTTTTTGTTAATTTATTCTTCTATTTCACATTTTTATAAGAATAATGTGAAATTATGGCATGTTAGATAATACCACATTGTCCAAGACTGAATGAGTCAGTTAGTCAAAGTAGGATTGATAGGTGATTTGAATAAGCTTGAATTACCTACCTATGAGTATTGCCCGAAAAGAAAACTAGTGAGAAAACCGTTCAGAAAAAGGAACTAGAATCAGAGCTCCATTGCAATTGATCCATTCAGATGTCTGTAATTTAATGAATGTTAGGGCAAGGCATGAGGCCTATTATTATTCATCACTAATATAGATTATTATATTAGGTATGGTCATGTCTATTTGATTTCTCACAATTCTGAAGTATTTAGTTGCTTTAAAACTTTTATAAATCTTGTTGAGAATCAATTGAACAAGAAAATTAAAGCTTTAAGAACCGACTGTGATCGGGGATATCTTTATGATGAATTTAAAGCTTTATGTGATGAAAAAGGGAGTGGACATCAGTTGTCTATTCCTTAAACTCCATAATAAAATGGTGTTCTAAGCTGTGTGCTCTCCAAGTTTGTTGCTCCCACTTCGTATGAGTTATAGACTAATCGATAATTCGACCTGAGACATTGATGACCTTAGGATTGTGTTGCTTATGTCCATAATACCTCAAATAAATTTGATAAACGCGGACTATGAGGTTAAAAAGAGTATCTTTATGTGATATTCTGACGTATCAAAAGAATACGTATTTATAGGTGAACAAGCAAATGGCTCAGTAACATAATTTAAATCACGAGACGTCATATTTTTGGAAAATGAGTTTCCTATATTGGGTGAAGTAAGTTGAGACTTTATTTTTATGAAACTCAAAAAGATGAACTAACCGGATTTCTCTATCCGAGTGGGAGGAAAATTGAAGAAGAAGGTCAAGACTCTCTTCTCAATGGTCCGAATGTTCAGGATCTATTCTCTAATGGGAGGATGGGCATGCTTAGCTCCAGTGGGAGTATGAATATTCAGGATCTTTATTTGAGTGGGAGTGTAGAGCTTAATTCCAGTGGGAGCATTCCAAACTATAATTAATATATCAGATAGGTTTATCAAGAATCGAAATTACAAAAAATCTAAAAGGAAAAGTGTTACATGTCGATGATTTTTTAGTTATCCCTCAAGAATGTCTAGCAAAAGATAAATGGATTAAGACAATGGAAAAAGAAATGGCTTTCATGAGATTAAACCATGTTTGGGAATTGATTGATCTATCTAAAAGATGCAAACCAATTGGGAATAAGTGGATTTTCAAAATAAAGCAAAAAAATTGATGGCAGTATCGAAAGATATAAGGCTCGGCTTATTGCTAAGGGGTTTACATAACAGGGAGTTAACTATGAGAAGACTATTTCACCTATTGTTAGATTTATGTCGATAAGGTTAATTCTAACCTTGAAAGCTAGTTTGGACCTAGAGCTATATCAAATGGATATAAAGATTGCTTTTCTCATTAAAAAAAAAGGCAGTGAACATAAGGTTTGCCGATTGATGAGATCGATCTATAGACTAAAGTAGTCTTCAAGACAATGGTATTTAAGATTTCATAAAGCAATCATATCAAATGAGTTTAACATGATTGATGAAGACCATTGTGTTTATCACAAAAGCTCTAAAGACAAATTTGTCATTTTGACTTGGTATGTAGACGACATACTAATACTAGAAAATGACCTAAAATACGTAAATCTTATCAAAGATTGGTTGTGATCAAACTTTGAGCTGAAAGATATAGGTTAAGCAGATTATATCCTTGGAGTTAAGATTTCAAGGGATCGCTCGAAAAGATTATTGTCATTGTCTCAAGAGACATACATTAACAAAGTTCTTGAATGATTTAATATGTAAAATTGTAAACCCATTGACAACTCCATTACTAAGAATCAATTTCTTAGCAAAAGTATGTGTCTTAAGACAAATGAGCAGATTGAACATATGACGAATGTTCAGTATGCCGTGCCATAGGTAGTCTGATGTACACAATATTATGTATCAGACTTGATATATGCTATGTTGTGGGCATAGTAAATAGATATCAGTCTAATCCAGACAAAGCACATTGGAAAGCAGTAAAAAAATACTTACATACCTCAAAGGTACTGCAACTTATTCTCTCTGCTTTTTAATAAAATGATATGCAATTGAAAGAATATTCAAATGTTGATTAGGAAAGTGATGTTGATGAGTGGGAATTCACTTCAGGTTATGTATTCTTGCTTGGTAAGGGTGCCATTTAGTGGAGTAGCAAGAAACAAGTCTTTGTAGCCCATTAACATTAAAAGCTAAATTTGTTACTTTCTCAACTGCAGTATAAGAGGCAGTTTTCGTTGAAACTATTTGTGAACCATTTAGGATTAACTACCTTAGAGGAACCAATGATAGTCTGTAATACCCCTAATGGTACCCTAAGAGGAATAGATGGTCATTTCGCATGAGACAGAGGTTGATTATATGTCTAATTAAGGGGAAATTACAAATTAGGGACTTAATTGAAAAGTAAAAGTAAAATTTTTGAGGTAGAAATGTGATATGTGAAAGGTGAGAGACTAAAGTAAGAAACATAAATTGAGAGAGGGACCAAAGTGGAATTTTGCAAAGATTTTTATAACCAACCAATGGGAGTTAGACAAGTGGATGGCTGGAGAGAAGAAAATCTGGTTTTCTTCTTGTGTTACCCATAAATTCTTGGCCAAGAAATTTATTTGTTTTGTTTTCCTTTCTTTTCTTTTCTTATTCGTTTCTTCTCTTCTCCTCAAATTTATACAATTGTGCTATAAGTGAGGAAATAATTTTAGATGATAGAAAGAGAGAGAAAGAAGTGTTTTATAGCAACCTAAGGCTAAGATCAAGAATATAGAAAGGAAGAAGGAGAAAGATAAGAAAGAGAGAGATTGGTCGAGCCTTGAAAGGTATGGGAACTTGCATGATTGTGTGTGTGTGCTTGAGTTTTTGGACATGAGAGATGCCTTTACTGCTACTATTATATGTTTTAAATGTTGATCCTAAGCTTGAAAGTGGTTCAGAAATGAAATAAGCAAGTTTTGTTGAAAGATATAAAAATATCTGTTAAGACTTAATGGACTAGTCTGTACTCTTTTGGTCATATCTTGAGTTATATTTATTCAAATGGAGAAATTCCCATTGTTTTAGAAACTATACACACCTATCTTGATTTTGTTAGAAGAAACCGAGAATTGATTTTCACTTCATAATAGTGAAAATTTGTGTTGAAATCTGGTTATGGCTGTTACCCCGTTTTTATGAGCAGCTTGTAGTTTGCTTTTCATATCTAAAGATTTATAGATCCGATTGGGATGATTTTTAGTTTTCTGGAAACTAGAAACATAAGCCTATAATTTGTAGAAGGGAATATTTGCTGAAAATGTTATTTTATAGGTCAAAATTAGATTATAACCCAGACCTAAAAATCTACCATTGGACAAATTAAGGCATCACGGTTACTAGATTTTTGATAGTAATCGTGAGCCAGTCAAATTTTCAGTCTAGACCTAAAATTCATCCTAGCTCACGGTTACTATGAATTTTATAGTAACTGTGACCTCTTCTCGTAGCTTTACTTCACGGTTACCACCCTAGACTTACTAACCGTGAGATAGTTAGCCTTTAGTCCAGAACCGAGGTGCAATATATGTCATGGTTACCATGAATTTGGTAGTAACCGTGATCCCTATTGCATGACTAGGCTTACGGTTACCATGAATTTGGTAGTAACCGTGACCCTTCCTTGTATTTTAATACTTGAATTTCATGACCCCATTTGATGTCTAAACCTACCTAAGCCCTTCCTAAGTTTATAAATCATTTTAAATTGCAAGTATATAGTACAATACCTCTTTAAGCATAAGAATTG
Source organism: Excoecaria agallocha (assembly GCA_037975025.1). Classification (NCBI taxonomy): domain Eukaryota; kingdom Viridiplantae; phylum Streptophyta; class Magnoliopsida; order Malpighiales; family Euphorbiaceae; genus Excoecaria; species Excoecaria agallocha. The sequence continues at coordinate 20,888,042 of CM075812.1, forward strand.
TTTAAGAATAGGAAATTAAGGTTCCATTATTTAAAGTATAGTATGCATGTGTTTACTTCAAATTAATTGCAGTATAATGATTATTGCTTATGCTATGAAGTTAAAACTGTATTCTATTATAGTACTTTGCACTCATCCATGTTATATTGGATTATATTAATACAAATTAATGACATATAGAATATGATTTGTTTTGCCTGCATATAAAGACTTGGTGGTGGATAGATAGGCATGCCTATAGGGTTACAGTCGCAGCTGCTATAGTCTGACCCTTATGGCTCCACAGTATGTCTTTAAATGAGACCATAGTTTTGATCCTGGTTGGGTCTATATATTTAATACCTTCGGGTATTTATATATTTGATACCTTTTGGTATCCACAGCATCCGTTATCCACATCCACAGAAATTTAAGCAGGCAGTTTACAAAATGAATGACATATATATATATATATAGTGAATAACTTTGTAATCTTTTATTATGATTAAATTAATTGATACAATTATTGCTTTCAACAATATACTAAGAATTATTTATTATTGAAGTGAATGCATTCTCTTTGGTATTTTATTTTATGCTTGGTGGTAACCACTATGAGTGGTTATCAGCATGTTATTTTGTTTCCCACTAAGCTTTATAGCTTAGCACGGGTGTTTATCCATGTAGGTTCGCAGGTCAAATCTTCTCTTCAGGGACAAAGCCAACAATCTCGAAAGCCAACATCAGATTAGGAAGAATCATTTTGATGTATGAGATTCATTTTTTGGCACCTTTTTGTGATGTATTTTGTATTATATTCATATGATTATCAAGTTTTGTAAGTAATAACCCAGCAGCATTTTAATGTAACAAATGAAATATTATATGATTTGTAAAGTATATATGTATGTATATATGTATATGCATCATTAACAGATGACTCATAGGTTTTGATATAGAATAGTTGAGTAGATTAATATTATTCCATGTATTATGGATTAATGGAATATAATTAGTAATAGTAATCAGGATAATTTAGTATAGTCATTACATAGTCTATGGTGACAATCAGTCATTGATGGATGTATCAACATTAAGTATCAATAAATCGAAGATATTGTTGTACTAGGAGAACTGAACTTACAGTATATTTCCTCGCTGGATGTGATTATAGATCTATTAACAAAACCTATATTGAGAGATGGGTTTTGAGAGACACATTAAATCTCAAAGGTTGCGTGAAATTTGATTTGTACTATTTATGTGATCCCTTAACATTATTATTTATGAATAATAATAGAGTTTATTATTTGGCAATACATGAGTGTGAATATTTATATGTGAACATTTACTGTTATTTATTATATGATTAAGCATATCGGACAGAAAAGTAGCCCACTCACACAGGTGTTTAACTTAGTTTTGATAATGAGTTGACAAAGACTGAGATTAGGCGATTTTTGAACAAAGTGAATTTCGAGAACCTATTCAAAATAAAAGCATCATCTTGTAAAAATTACAAGATGAGTCTTATTAAGGTACAAGATAAAGACATGCATAAGATTTTATGCTTTAGATTGAGATATAAATTGGATTAAGTGTAATCTTATGATAAGTTAAATGTAACTATCATATTTTGTCTTAAAAGCCAGAAGTAGTTTTAAAGTGAAATAACTAAAGTTGAATGCTTTGGTGCATTGCAACCTTAGGCTTCTATATGGTGTTAAATAATAATAAGATATACACTCCTTTAAGGGAAAGGAAAGAACACTATAACACATGCATCATACCATGTGTGCTTGAGTTGACCAAGGGAATGGAATCTTATGTGAATGATCTCAAATTTTCCCTAGTGTGAGACCCTAATTTTTTCGACCCTCAAGACTCTTAACATATGCCTGAAGTATAGTTTAGTGTGGCTAGCTTAGTTAGTCTCCAAAGGGTTATAAAAAAATTTTGGCCCAGCAGATCTTACTAGAAAAGCGAGTTAGGCTATGATGGATAGTATATAAAAAAAGGGAAAGATGTTTTTCGATCACATTCTATAGTTTCGTAGTTCACCGGTATACCTATTGTAGTCTTTATAAGTAGAGACATAATAGTGAATACGAAAATTATTTTTATGAGATTATGAGATAAAACAACAAATATGAGAAAAATATCTAGGGTTTGGTATACAATTATGAAAAGATCTTATTTCTCGAGACACTATATATTCCTATCAGGTGTATAGCATTAGTATTCTCGATATATGTCAGTCACACGAACTATCTACCTGTATGATAGGAGAGAATGAATAAAAATTATTTCGTCATGTGCGAGTGGGAAATGAAAGAGTTTGGAATATGTCCATGACTCATGAGATAATAAATTGGGCCCGATATAATGGAGATAATATCGGAACAAGAAATAATTTATATGGAATTAGTTCCATATTGGGTTTTTTTCTTAATTAGAGAATCTACCATTTATATGTGCATTAATATGGGCAATTACATATTAATTTTATAACTGTCATATTTATTATTTTCTTATTAATATTGTAACTGCCAATTTAATTCATCATTATTAAGGAAATTAAGTATTCCTTAATTGGAGCCCTATATAACGGCTTAGTTTCTTCATTTGGGTAGAGGAAAGAAAATTAGAGATACCGAAACTCTATCGGTTTGTCTTCTCGTATATTCTCTTTGTCTAAAGGGGCTTTTAGTTCGTGGATCTATGCTTTTATCCTGTAGTTCGTGACACGCGGGTGATAGGCTTTGCTGGTAACGTGAAACAATCGATTTCTGCTTTCGCTTCAACGATCTGCACTTTGAGACATATTTATGTCTATTTCTTGTAATATATCGTGATATATATTTCTTTCAATTAATAATAAGTCCTCTTTTTAATTGGCATTGCCTCTCTAATTTTTAAAAAATTTTCAAGACTAACTTTTCTAACATCTTCTACAAAAGTTAGAACTAATTCATTGTATTTTGTTAAAGGCTATTTCATATTATCATTATGAAATTCAAATAAAATATTGGCAATGTCATGCAAAAATTTTTTACCATCTTTGTGTCAGTCATCAAATATAATTTCATTATAATATGTTGCAGTTTTTATTTATTTATTGTAATAATGTGATCAGTTATTATTATGTCATTTTTAATTTGACAGTTGTAAAAATTATTCTATTTTTGGGTGACCATTTTCTTCACAGAGTTTCACTCATTATGACTCTTGAAAATAAATATGTATGCACCATCTAACATATGAAATTGATAAAAATAAATGTTACTAATTTATTATTTAAAATTTTATAAAAAAAAATTAGCATTGTCAAAAATATTATACGCATACATGCGTGCATATATATACATATTTACATACATAATCATCTTTCTATATGTGTGTGTGTGTGTGTGTTAAGATGATTCACTTAAATTAAATATTTATAAATTGATGAATTCTGTGATTTTTTTAAAAAATAAAATTTGAAAGGACATCTTTAATTAGTTTTTTAATTTATTTTTTATTTTAAAAAATTAAAGTATCCATTTTCTATTTTCTATTTTAAAAAATTCACTAAAATAAATATGATTTTTATTTTTTATTTTCTACGATTTTTTTTGAAAAATTAAAATAGTTTTTTTATAAGTGAACAAATTTTAAATAATTGTTGGTATTTAATAGATTTGGAGATATAAGAATATGGAAAAGAAAAAGGAGAGGGATAGCAAAATTTACTTCAAATGGCCACAATGAATTCTCTTGTGTAGAAAATAAGAATTTAAAGTAGTGATTTCACACGTAAATTTACTATAAACTTGCAAATTGTTAAGAAAAAATATCAATTCAATTTAGATTCCTGCTGCATTTCACGGGTGTTACTGTGGTGTACCAGTGCCCACAGTAACACTACGAAACTGCTAAAAATTTATATAAACAAAAAGTCTAGTCAAATCAACACAGCAGTCAAATTGATTGACTAAAATTGACACTATTAATGGCGACTTCTGTTAGCTAGCTATTGTATCGTGCTTGTATAAAAAGTGGCATGTACTATGCCAGTTTTGCAATGTATTTTTTCTCAAATTTAGTGAGCTCGTTAGGGGTGTGCAAAACTCAATCCAATCTGATAGACCCGAAAAAATAGACTCGATTCGAGATATTCATGTGGGATTATTCAAATTAGTAAGATTAGATCAGGTTGAAGAATTGGCAAAATTTCAAGTTTGGGTCGAGTTAAAATCCTCATAAACTCGACCTAACCGAACATATATATATATATATATATATATATATATATATATATTCAAATTAGTAAGATTAGATCAGGTTGAAGAATTGGCAAAATTTCAAGTTTGGGTCGAGTTAAAATCCTCATAAACTCGACCTAACCGAACATATATATATATATATATATATATATATATATATATATATATATATATATATATATATATATATATAAGTTAATATTTTTTAACTCTGCCTAATAGATCTCTCTTTCTCTCTCCCCTCCCCCCACCCTCTCTCCTTCTATCTCTCTCTAACTCCTTCTGTCAATCTTTCTCTCGCTTGCTTTTTACTTTCATCTCTCTCGATCTCTCAATTTCGATGTTTCAATCTCACTTTTGATCTTTGAAGCTACTTTCTTCATTTTTATTTTTGATTTCTTGGTGATTAGAGAAGATGAAAGAGATAAAAAATGGGTATGAGAGTAAAAGAAGGTTGTATAGATTTGGGCTTTGGACTGATTCAAAGGCAATTTTTTTTACCTTGTTTTCTAAGTTGTATAGATGATAATGTATTGCTTTTTGTTTTTTTTTTTTTTTTGAATTTGTTCTTTTTATGTTTGCTTAGATTTAGGTAGATTTGTTGGGATAATTGTTGGTTTCTTCAATTTTGGGTTAGTTAGATAGGTCGGATTAGGTCCCAAAAAAGTTGAGTTGATCGGGTAGGGTCCTAAAATATAGTTAGGATCGGTTCAAGTGTATAATTTTTTTTTTGTTTAGATCTTGGGTTATTCGAGTTTGGTTTGGGTTAACCAGAACCTGACCAATGCACACTCCTACCTAGCAGCCACAAAACCTATTTCAGTGTAAATTCTCTCAGCTTTGTTGTATAATGAAAATGCGATTAGAGATGAGTGAAAAAAAAGGTAAACCTAGGCCTCAAATTCTGATGAAAGAAGAAGAAGAAAGAAAGTGATTTTCATTCACATTGTTTAAAGGGTATAAGTGTAAATGTATTCTATTGAGAATGAGGAAAATTAATTACTTAATTTAATTAAGGTCTTTAAAAGTAAAACAAAGGCCCAAATAATGCTTGGTTTTTGTCTTTCTAGGCTGTTATTGGGTTCACTTATGTGCAGTTGAGGGGATAATAGGATATTTTAATAGTTCGGATATAAGAGTGTAAAAATCAACTGAGATTGAAAATTGAATCGAATCGCATACTATTTGATTTATTCGGTCTATTTGATTTTTATTGTTCGGTTATTTCAATTTTTTAATTTGTTTTTATATTGAAAAATTGAATAGGCCATACTAACCGAACTTACAAATTTTTATATAATTTTTTAATATTTTATCTATATAATATAGAATTACTTATTTAATTAATTTAGTATGTTAGATAAACTAATTATAATCCAATCATAAGATAATTATTTAAATTAATTATATATTATATATAATTATAACTAACTAAAATTATATATAATATATATTTACTTATTATAATATTTGTTTTTTATATAAATGATTGTGAATTCATTATAATTAGTTAGTTATAAATTTAAATATACTATATAATTACTCCATTATAATTTTTAATATTCAAATTATGGTGTTTTACTTGATAATTATTAAAATTTATTATAATTTTTTTATTTAAAATATATTTTAATAGTATAAAAAATTAAAAGAGCAAGAAAAAAGTTCAAAAGGCCCAAAACCAAAAAAACCAAACCGAACAAATTAAAATTTTGGTTGGTTTCTAAATTTAACTTCATTGGCTCAATTATTATTTAAAGATGGTTTGGTTTATTCAGTTTAGTCGGTTTTTAAATAGATCTGACCAAATGCTCGCCCCTATTCATATGTATAATAGATTTTTTTTCTAAAGTCTATATATATATATATATATATATAACTATGGGTTATTTTCACAATATGGTCCTTTAACCCTTGCCTCCAAAATTTTGTCCTTCTTTTTGTTTGTTTTATATCTTAAAAGTCCCTTAACTTAGAACTTTTTACCTCAAGAATCCTTTTAACTTACTGTTACAAGTTTGCATGTTGCCACTTTAAAATTTGCCACAACTTTGATAACAATTATGAAGGAGAATGGATATGCCCATGATTTTAAATTCAGGAAGTAAATCATATATGTTTGATACCGAATATGTCGGTTACAAAAATTAATTTCTATACTAAATACATCAGCTATGAAAATTAATTTCTATATTGAATGTGTTTGTGATGCTCGTCGAAGTCATTGCTTGCTTCCGGGTTCGCTCTCGAAGGTCTGCTTTTAGGGTCCGAGATCGAAGGAGGCTCACTTAACTCATAAATTGGCCACTTCGCCATAAAGAGGGATCAAGCCCAACTTATGTTTGGTAGTGAACCTATGAAGACGTCTACTAATAGACCCAAAAAGGTAAGTGTCATGGAGTTACCACCAATATCGGGAATAAATCTCGATCTTTTGAAGCCCAAACAAAGATTAGTATTCGGGCCATTACTCTTATTGAGCGTCTTGGTTAGGTGTTTGTTTTATAATTGAGTTTTAAAATTAATCCCTTCTCCTTTCTTACACAATGCAGGCAATAAAATTTATATATATTCCAATCAAACGAAAAGCAGTAAATAGATGCTTAAAAGTAAAATTCTACTTAAAATTATTATAGAGACAAATTGTCCCAAAGAATAATATACAAAACAAGATCAATATACATACATAAAATGGGCTATTATTTAATTTGGAAGCATTGGCTCCCTCATACATGTTTACAAAAAATCTCTTTTATTATATTATGTGGATTTGGGTAAAAATTTAGACATTGGTCCATATTTTGGAAGAAAACTCAATTGATTTAATAGAAGAAATGTTTCAATGTCTTTTTATTTTATTGTGCATAAAAATCCTTTTTTACTAACTGTTACATCCCCAAAAAATAATACATCCAAAATAAAATAACAAATAATGGTAAAAAATAAAAATAATAAATAAATAAAACCATAATAAGTAAATAAAATAAAATAAAATAATCAAGATAACCAGAAAGTGAGGGTAGATCAACTTGAGGGCATGACTTCCCATGCAAAATCACAAAAAGCCATCCACAGCAAAAAACATTAAACACTTGGAAAAAAGTCACAAAAGACACGGATTAGTATACTCAAAATAACATACCAGAATAATTACGGATTTATATTGTACAAATAGAACAACCTAGATGCAGAATCATATGGTACAATGTTAAAATCACATTAAATAATGTATATGCATGATAAGAATGAATAAATGGCATGAAAATACATAAAATGTACCAAAAATGCCTTAATGTCACCCCTAGGGACGCCCAAAACAGACGAGAGATGACCAAGACGAGGAGATGAGTTGAGGATGTCCCGTCCATTGGGTGACATATGACCATTTATTAGTTCATCTTTCCGTTCGTCACCTCTAGACATAATAAAAAATGCAGCAACATGGCAAAAAATGCAGAAAATATTCTTAGCCTCAAACATGCATTTGCCAAAAACATGTTATAACAACAGATCCTAGATAAAATATATAAGAAGCATGCATTTACAGAATTAAAAGAATTAAAATTAAAGCTTCATATTTACAACAATGGAGGAAAATCAACATCAAAACATGCCTCTCTCATGCCTAGCAGTCCCAAAATACCTCACACCTCACTTAACAATACATATCAGTCAATTATAATAATTAAAACATATCAACATGCATAAAAGAGTCCAATGATCATGCCAATTGAATTCTAGAGAGAGAAAGTGGGAGAAGAGCTTATTACTTTTAGGAAATATTCTGACTCTGTGATTATGAAAGTCCAGATCTCCACTCTGATTCGTGATTGTTGTTCCTAAAATGAAATATGAAATTTGTTTGTGTATGTGTGTGTGTTTCAATAATAATTGTTAGAGCACAAAGTTTAGACAGAGAAAGAAACTAATTCTTCTTCTCTAATGGTGGCTCTCCAAAAAATGATACCCTTTTTGAAACCCTAGATTTAGGATTTTATACCTAAAGAAAAGTTTGAGTTCAATTCCAACTCAAAACTCCCCAAATTTCCAAATAAAATCCCCCCAAATCTGGAATTCCATCTTAAGAGATAAAATTGTATTTTTTGAAAACCTAGGACAACGTGGAAAAATTTGGGTTTCAAGCTAGGGACTAGAGCCCCTCAATGAGGGGCGACCGTCCCTCATCACTAAATCCTAAATTTCCTAAAAATTCCCTTGATTTAGCTCGCACAGGAGAGAGGAACCCACAAACAGGCATACCTTAAGTGACAGACGACCGTCAACACCACTGAAGGTCCAAAACTAGGTTTTTATGCACATTTTATTGAAACAATTGGCAATATTTGAAATTAGTTGGAAAATCATGAAAAATATTTAAGAAAAAGTGAGAAATTTATGATAAGAGCTTTGAGATCCGAACCTATTGTCAGTAATATGCTATTTTCTCATCATCGGATAACCCTGATCTAGGCTGTCTTGGGTCACGGTGTCTACAATGTCAGTTACAGAAACTAATTCATATATTGAATAAGTCCGTTACAAAAATTAATTTTTGTATTAATTACCTTCCTAATTAATAAATATGAAAATCTCTATAAATAAAGTTTATAGATTTAGATTTAAAGGTTGTTTGCTAGTTTTTCATAAGAAATTCTAGAAAGAATTCATTTTCTCCCACCTCAGTCCTCGATTTCTTCAAAGGATATTTAGACCGTGTAATTTATGTTGTTATCCTACCTAAAGGTTTGTGGATAATAGCCGTGGCAATAATGCAAAATAGGATCCTTTGCTTCTACTTATGCTTCTCAAAGGATTTTGCGCTACAAGAAGTAAATAAATTTTCCTCTTTATCTTTATATATATATATATATATATATATATATATATATATATATATATATATATATATATATATATATATATATATATATATATATATATATATATATATATATATATATATATATATATATATATCCCAGCATTGGTATCAGAGCATTTGTTTAAGCATTCTAGCATGATATTAAAATTAGATCTAAAATTTTAGTGTAAAATTGGTAGATCTAATTAGGTTGTATGAAATCTAATGTTAAATATATATATATATATATATATATATATATGTGTGTGTGTGTGTGTACACCTAAAATTGTGCAAAAAACTCTATAACCATAAATTAAAAATTCGTATTTTTGAATTTTGACCTCACCATTGTGTTCGTGGACCTCGAAAACCCCCCATCAACCAAAGTCATATAGCCGAAATCTACCTCTAGGGCGATGCATGGAGTGCACGCACCACCTATGCAAGGTGTGTGTCAGAGGGGCCAACTGTCAGAGTGATATTGTGCTAATTCCGTAAGCGCACGGTTTACCAAATATAGTACTTAAGATATAGTTTCCACAAGGAATGATGAATGATTACACACTATTACTCAATCCTTAATCTTGTTTGCAATGTTTATAATATTGAATTGTTAAGTTAACTAAAGGTTACTCAAGAAATACTAATTAAAACTTACTTTATTGATAATCAAAGAAAACAAATTAAGGTTAATGATATGAGATATGAGTTAAACTTGAAACTAATCTTTTAATCTAATTTTAATCTTACAATGCAAGCCAAATTGGATTAACTTTCTAATTCACTCTCTCGACATGAAATAGGTTTTCCTAAAATGTACATATATAGTTTTAACCCTTAATTCTCATTAATGAATTAGTTAATTATAAATACATATCTTAAGATTAAATGCCAACTTATCACAATTATCTTAATGTCCTAATCTCTCAAGCAATATTTTGATAATGAGTTCTTATTAGCTATAAGAAAGAATATATCTCTTGATTGCACTCTTACTTATAATGATCATGCATAAAATACTAATAGAAAATTCTGCAAATAAGACTATGTATATCACTAAAAATATAAAAGATATAAACATCAATGTTCAAGTTCCTAAAAATATATCATCCAACTAATTATAAAGAAGAAGTAATAAATGAGAGATAGTAAAAAGAAATCTCTCAACCCTTTTCAATCTCTAAGTAGATATTCTTCTTCTTGCTTGTCTTCTTCTCAAAAGAACAAGTTAAAATGTACTATCTTTTTACAGCAAGAAAACCAAAAATACAAATGTTTTTTTTTTCAAACAATTGTTCTTTTCAAACTTGTTTTTCAACTAACTACTTCTTGAGTTTATATAGAATTCATATCCTTGTGTCCCTCAGAATGCCCCTCTAGAAATGTGCAACCTTTGGTGGAACATCATGCACCGTCAAGTGTCTTTTCAAAAATAACCACCAACAATCTTTTTGCTGTCACGCCTGCGAAGGTTGTTGCACTCGCGACAAGATACGCTTCATCAAGTGTTGACTTTTCCTCTGTGTTAACCTTTACTTCTGATGCCTTCTTTTGTCACGCTCGCAACTACAACCACTCCCGCGACTACCACTGCACCTACAATAGAGCTTCTTTCTTTATTTCATTTCTGCTTCTTTCTCTTTAGTTTCCATTCCTTTACTCCCTACACACACTCAACAACACAAACACATAAAAAGCACTATGTTTTACATAAAACCTAGCTAAAACTAAACATTCACTACACAAATACATATATGAAACACTCATAAATCAACTCACATCAAGTGATAAGTCACTCTAACACGTGGCCTAATAGAGGTGGGATACATGGGCCACTGTAGTGGTGCCACGTGTCACCATGTGTTAGGATGACTCGTCAGACCGACATGTGGCACCACTATGTGGACCAATATGGTCTTGCCACGTGTCAGGGTGGTGCTTTGCTCTGACATGTGGATCATTGAGGGGTTAACACGTGGTACGCTTTGATGCTGCCATATGTTAAGCTTACATGTCAAAGTTGACATGTGGTTCAGTCAAGATCCTCCACGTGGCAACCGAGGTCATGCCATTGGCACATATAGGTCCACCTATTTGCCATGTGGGCCAATTATTGGTTGCCACATGGCAGACCGTGATCGTGCCATGTGGCACATATTAGTTCACTTGGATGCCACATGTCATCCTCGTGGCCCAATGTGTGGCTGCCATGTGTCAGACAAGGGTATGAAATGGCAACACGTGGCCCAGTAGGATCATGCCATGTGGCTCTATGACCCAATTAGCATGTGGTGTGCCTTTCATGCATAGGGCACGTGAGCCCTCCTCCGGCTACCAAATCAACTCAATTTTTTTTATTTGTTTTTTCAATTTTTCTGATTTTTTGAAAATTTTTTTAGCACTAGAAAATAACTTTTGGTTTTTTTTTCAAATAAAAATTATTATAAAAATTGATGAAAATATTTTTTTATATATATTCAGCCTTCTTAAATTTTCAAATTTGTTTGAAAATTATATTATGTTGATTTATCTTTATTTTTTATTGAAATGAGTTTCAATTATATATGTTTGTATATGAGTGTACTTATTGTTTATTTTTTGTTATATGTAATAGAAATTATGATGATAAGGACTCCCTATTATCTACGGATTCCTTAGGGCATTGTTGAAGCTAATGCAAAAGTGCAAAAGGCTCACAACACGAGGATGAATAAGAAGGCTCAAGTTGATGATATAGATGCAATAGTGCATCACATAATATACATGCATGAACAAATGTAAGAGTGCATTTGGATAGGTGGCCTGAATATAGGACATGATGATAGGTTCTTAATTAAAGTGATGAAAAACTCTCTTAATCACCATCTAGATTTGAGGTACTTGATGGTGGATGCATGGAAATTAGAAAATGGAAATTATAAGAAAAATCATTTATCCATTTTTTTGCTTAAGGCATCCAAGAGAGGAGTGTTGGGAAGCAATACTAAATTTGAGATGGTGCTTAGGAGTGGACATACTGTGCATCGTCCATGGTTACATGATCAAGTTCATGGCATTCCTAATCAGTTATATAGGATGGTCAAAGATTCATTTCCAGTTATGAGGCTAGTTCTGAAACATACTAGTCTTTATAGTAGTTTACATGAGTGTCATATTTATTATTGGTTAGCAGATTTTTGAGATAGAATTTATGTTTTCTATTATTAATTTAAGACAAGTGTGTCTCATCTTAATTTGTTTCCTTTTTGGGATTGTTGGATGTTAGTTATTGATTAAATAAATGAGTTTATTTATCTTTTAGATATTATATTGGCATTTAAATTTTATTATAAATGTGTTTGTTTAATTGTTAATTACTAATTTGTTTGCAATATTTTATTAGTAAAATGACTGTATGATAATTGAGTTGAGACTTAGATTATCTAGTGTATAATATCCTTTAATTAAGTTTAAGAACTTAACATCCAATAATCAAGATTTACTATGCATGAAACTTTAACCTGTAAAGTTTGACATTAGGACTTAAAGGGTAATTTGATAAAATTAGTAGCCTTTTTGAATTTATGCCTAATAGATAGCTTTATTAGGTTGCTTTTCAAATGCATAATAAATAACATGTATTGCCTTATCTCATTTAGTTATGTGTAACAATTGTTCCATTAGTGATTAGAGGATCTAAATGCATACTACGTTTTGGATCTAGAGTATGAAAATTCAGTATGTGCTAGAAAAGCAAAAGGCTCTATAAACCTGAAGTTTAGTTATGGTTGAACTTTAGGATTGCATTATAGTCTATTATAAACGGGACCGAGATGCCTATGTAGCATGGAAAAGAGATATTTCACTGCTTGCATCATATTGATAAATGCAAATGGATGATATCACTAAGCAATTCTGCAAGTGTGAAAATGCAATAAACCTGTGGATTGCTTTGCAGGAGAAATTTGGATATATATCTTTAACTAAGTTTTGATCATTAGTGATCAAGTTTGATACTTATCAAAAAAGTATGATTATACAATGCGGGAACATCTAAGAGAGATGGAAAACATAACATGTGAGCTTCATAAGTTGATCAATGAACAATAGATCCAAGTTGTTATCCATTTCTTATCTAGAAGCTAGGAGAATATGAAGATGCAACCAACTAATAAGGATTGTGTAAAGATATTTAAGGATGTCATTTGATATTTGGAGCTTGAAGAGGTATGTTTGGCATCATTCAAGTCAATGCCAAAGTGTATATGGCACAATTGAGTTCTAATAGAATGAGTTCTAACCAGAACAACAAAATAACCTTCAATTGGAAGGTTAAGAAAAAGGCTCAAGAGCCCAAAAGGTAAAAGACAAAATAGAATTACAAAAGGTCCAAAGGCAAGAAAAGGATAAATAGTTTAAGAGTGAAACGTTTCAATTGCCAATGGAAAGAACACTATACAAACGATTGCAATGTGTCCCAATAGATTCGGAAGTAATGGACCACGTGATAAAGGATTGAGATGCTTTTGTCTAATTAGTTTTTGTTCTTCCTTTGATGAAACTTGGTTTCATTTACATTTCAAGGATAACAACGTACGCTTATATTTAGATTATGCTTAATATGGTTTTGGTTTTGTTTTGAATAGTTTTATTGTCATGGATTTTGATCTTGACTATGAACATAAAACTATTTTTTTCTTTTTCTTTTTTTTACATGGTTATGAGAATAATGTGAAATTATGGCATGCTAGATTAAACCATATTGGCCAAGACTAAATGAGTCGGTTAGGCAAAATGGGATTGATAAGCGATTTGAATAAGGTCGAATTACCTACCTATAAGCATTACCTAAAAGGAAAAATAGTTAGAAAACCATTCGAAAAAAGAACTAGGACTGAATTTCCATTGCAATTGATGCATTTAGATGTTTGTGGTCCAATGAATGTGAGGGCAAGGCATGGGGCCTACTATTTCATCATATTTATAGATGACTATATCAGATATGATCATGTCTACTTGATTTCTCACAAATTAGAATCATTGAGTTGCTTCAAAAGTTATATAAACTTAGTTAAAAATCAATTAGACAGAAAGATCAAAGCTTTAAAAATTGACAGAGGTTGGAAATATCTTTCTAATTAATTTAAAGCTTTATGTGATGAAAAAGGAATTGAGCCTCAGTTGTTTATTCCTATAACTCCACAACGAAATGGTGTTTTGAAAAGGAGAAATAAGACTCTCCTAGATATTGTAAGATTTATAATGGCTGAGGTAAATTCTTCAATCTCCTATTAGGGAGATGCTCTATTAATAGTTGTATATGTTCTAAACCGAGTGCCCTCTAAATCTATCACATCCACTCCTTATGAGTTAAGGACTAGTCGACATCCTAACCTAATCTATTTACGACCTTAGGGTTGTGCTGCTTATGTCCATAAAACCTCAAGTAAATTTAGTAAATTAGGACCAAGAGGTAAAAAGAGTATATTTGTGAGATATTCTGAAGTATCAAAAGGATACGTATTCATGAGTGAGCAAAAAAATGGCCAATGACAGTATTTGAATCAGGAGACGTCATTTTTCTTATAAAATAAATTTTCAAAGTTGGGCGAAGTTAGTCAAGAATTCACTTTCTATGAAACTTAAAAAGAAGAACCATCAAGATCACTCTATTTAAGTGGGAGGAAATTTGAAGAAGAAGGTCAAAACCCTCTTCCCTATGATCCGAATGTTCGGGATCCTTACTCCAGTAGAAGCATGGAAATTCAGGACCCTTACTTGAGTGGGAATATTCCTGGCTCCAGTGGGAGCATGGATCTTAATCCTAGTGAGAACATTTTAAACTACGATGAATATATGATATATGTTTATCAAGAATCGGAATTACAAAAATCTAAAAGGAAAAGTATTCCACATTAATAATTTGAGATTGAAGGCTCGAACAAAGCCCTTTTAATTATCCCAAAAGATGAAGAAGAGCCTAAAAATATTCAAAAAGCTCTTTCATGCCCAACTAAAGATAAATGAATTAAGGCAATAAAAGAAAAAAATGGTATATATGAGATTGAACCATGTTTAAGAACTAGTTGATCTACCTAAAGGACGCAAACCAATTGGGAATAAGTGGATTCTCAAAGTAAAGCAAAAAATCGATGGAACCATTGAAAGATATAAAGCTCGGCTACTCGCTAAGGGGTTTACACAACAAGAAGGGATTGACTATGAGTAGAATTTCTCACTTGTTGTAAGATTTACCTCTATAAGGTTAATTTTGGCCTTAGTGGCTAGTTTAGATCTAGACCTACATCAAATGGATGTAAAGAATGCTTTCCTCAATGGAGGATTAGATGATCTATATGGAATAACTTGTAGGTTTCATTGGAAAAGGCAACAAACATAAGTTTTGCCAATTGAAAAAATCAATCTATGGCCTCAAATAGCCTTCAAGACAATGGTATTTGAGATTTCATGACACAACTATGTTGAATGGATTAAACATGATTAATGAATACCATTGTGTTCATCACAAAAGCTTTAAAGATAAATTTATCATTTTGACTTTGTATGTAGACGAGATGCTAATAGCAGGAAATGACATAGAGTACGAAAATAAAATCAAAGGTTGGTTGTCCTCCAACTTTGAAATGAAAGATTTGGGTTAAGCAAATTACATTCTTGGAATTTAGATTTCAAGAGATCATTCAAGAAGGTTGTTATCTCTTTCGCAAGAGACATATATCAATAAAGTTCTTAAACGATTCAATATACAAAATTGCAAACCCATTAATAACCTTATTGCCAAGAATTAGTTTCTTAGCAAAGGTGTGAGTCCTGAGATGCTAGATGAAATGGAACGTATGAGGAACATTCCATATGTCGCTGCTATAGGTAGTCTAATATATGCAATATTGTGTACAAGACCTAATATATGA
This sequence comes from Excoecaria agallocha, assembly GCA_037975025.1. NCBI lineage: Eukaryota > Viridiplantae > Streptophyta > Magnoliopsida > Malpighiales > Euphorbiaceae > Excoecaria > Excoecaria agallocha. Next base: position 20,904,063 of record CM075812.1, read on the forward strand.
TATACAGTGGGCATAGTAAGTAGATATCAGTCCAACTTAGGCAAAGCACATTGGAAAGAAGTGAAGAGGATACTTAGATACCTCAAAGGTACCGCAAACTATTCTCTCTGTTATCAAAGAAAGGATATGCAATTGAGAGGATACTCAGATGTTGATTGAGGAAGTGATGTAGATGAGAGAAAATCCACCTCAGGTTATGTATTCTTGCTTGGCAAGGGTCCCATTTTATGGAGTAGCAAGAAATAAACCTGTGTATCTCGATCAACAATGGAAGTTGAATTTGTCGCATCCTCTACTGCAGTATAATAAGTAGTTTGGCTAAAATGGTTTGTGAACTATTTAAGAGTAACTACCTTAGAGGAACTAGTGACAGTCAGTTATTGATGAATGTATCGACATTAAGTATCAATACACTAAATATATTGTAGCATAAGGAGAAGTGAACTTACAGTACATTTCCTCGCTGGATATGATTGCAGATCCATTAACAAAACCAGTGTCGAGAGATGTGTTTTGAGAGACACATTAGATCTCAAGGTTTGCGTAAGATTTGAGTTGTACTGTTTTATTAAGTAATCCCTTAGCATTATTATTTATGAATAATAATAAAGTTCATTATTTGACAATATATGAGTGTGAATGTTTATATGTGAACATTTATAGTTATTTGTTATATGATTGAGCATGTTGGACAGAGAAGCAGCCCACTCACATGAATGTTTACCTTAGTTTTGATAATGAGTTGACAAAGACTAAGATGAGGTAATTTTTGAACATACGGTAAACTCGAAAGCATGTTCAAAATAAAAGTATTGTTTTGCAGAAAATACAAGATTAGTCTTATTAAGGTGCAAAATAAAGACATACATAAGGTTGTATGCTTTGGTTTGATAACCAAACTAGATTAAGCGTAATCCTATGATAAGTTAAACGTAACTATCATATTCTATCCTGAAAGCCAGAAATAATCCTGAAATAGGAGGACTAAAGTTGGATGCTTCAGTGCATCACAACCCTATGCTTCTACATGATGTTATATATATTTTGTGAGACATGCGCTCCTTTAAGGGATGGAAAAAATATTATGACATATGTTTCATACCATGTGTGCTTCAAGTGACCAAGGGAAGGGAATTTAATGTGAACGATCTCAATTTTTCTTAGTGTGAGATCCTAACTAAGTTTTAACCCTTAACTTATCCTTAAAGTATGATTCAGCGTGGCTAGCTTAGTTAGTCTCTAAAAAGCTATGGAAAAATTTGGCCTGACAGGCCTAATTGGAAAAGTGAGCTGAATCATGATGGATGGCATATAGTAAGAGGGAAAGATAGCTTTTTGATCATATTCAATTGTTTCGTGGTTTAACAGCATGCCTATTATAATTTCTATGACTAGAGACATAATAGTGAACACGAAAATTATTTTATGAGATCATGAGTTAAAACAGTGAATGTGAGAAGGCAATAAAAGGTTAGGCATATATGGATAAAAGGATCATATTTCTTCGAGATGTTATATATCCCTAATAGGTGTATAGCAATAGTGCTCTCGATGTATGCTGATTACACGATCTATTTACCAATATGATTGGAGATTGTGATTGGATTTTGTTCTGTCATCTGCGAGTGGGAGATGAAGAATAATGGATACGCCCATGACTCTAAATTCGGGATGTAAATCAAATATGTTTGATACCGAATACGTCGGTTACAAAAATTAATTCCTATATTGAATATGTTAGTTGTGGAAATTAATTCCTATATTGAATGCGTTAGTTACATAAATTAATTCTTATATTGAATATATCAGTTATGAAAATTAATTTTTATATTAATTACATTCCTAATTAAAAAATTTAAAAATCTCTATAAATAGAGCTTATGGATTCAGATTTAAATGTTGGTTGCTAGTTTTTCATAAGAAATTCTAGAAAAAAATTCATTTTCTCCCGCCTCGTTCCTCGGTTTCTTCAAATGGTATTTAGACTGTTGAATTGTTGTCGTTATCCCGCCCAATGATTTGCGGATAATAACCGTACCAGTAATGCGAAACAGGATTCTTCACTTCTGTTTTTGCTTTTCACAAAATTATGCGCTACAAGATGTAAATAAATTTTTCTCTTTATATATATATATATATATATTTCCCAACAAATTGAAATAAGTTTGCTCGATACTAGAAATTTAAACTCACTTAGACGAAATTATAGAACTACTCGATGATTCTTTAGGTTTGGATTATAGGATTTTTTATTTTTTTTTCATTTTTTATAATTTGTTAAAATACTGACAACTCACAACAAAGTCCAACAACTCCGACAACTCACAACAAATTCCAACAACTCTCTACTTTTGAGAAAATAATTTTCAAATTTGCTCTATTTTACAGTCAATTCTTATAAATAACTTGAGAAGTTTTCTACCGAAATTTTAAATTTTTTCAAAAATTCTATTTATAGAATTAATACGATCTACAATAGCAGTTAAAAATTCTATTACTGAATATTTATCCACTCTGTAATTTAAATGAAAATAATAAAAAAACTGATAATTATTGAACATTAATAATTATCTTACACTTACAATTCATTTTAGAATCTAATAATAACATTGAACGAAACTAAACATTTTCATATTCATTAATATAACGGTACTTCACAACAAAACCCAACGACTCTCTATTTTTATGAAAATAATTTTCGAATTAGTTCTATCTTCCAGTAAATTTTTTTAAACAACTCAAAAAAACTTTCAAGTGATATTTTAAATTTTTCAAACATTTCATTTAGAGAATGAATACAATCCACAATAATATCTAACAGTCCTATTATTGAATCTCTGTCCATTCTGTAGTCTAGATGGAAACAATCGAAAAATTGACAATTATTAAATATTAAAATTGACAATTATTAAATATTAAAAATTATCTTGCACTAACAATTTATCTAAAAATTTAATAATAGCATTGTATAAAGCTAAACTTTTCATATCCGTTAAAATAGCAGTAACTCGCAACAAAACTCAATAATTTTCAAATTTTGGAAATTCACTTTATTTTACAGTCAATTTTTCTAAACTACTCGAAAAACTTTCTACTGAGCTTTTAAATTTTTCAAAAATTTTGTTTAAAAAATCAATACGATCCAAGATAGTATTTAACAGTTCTATTGCTAGATCATTATCTATTTGGTGATCTAAATGGAAACAATAAAAGAACTGATAATTACTAAATATTAAAATTATTTTGCATTCATCTCAATTTTAAGACTAAAATGAAAGAAACTTAAATTTAGGGACTAAACATGTAGTTGATCTAAAATTTGAGGACTATTTGTACAAAATACTTAACAATTTAAATATTTATAATAGGTTCGAAATGGTATTAAAAATATCAAATTTACTTATTTGTATTTTGTTGGAGTAAGAAATCATATAATACATGTTCGGAATAAATTTCATTTTAAAAGAGTTGAAAAGACAATCCCTCTTTAAAAGGTTCCATAACCTTTTTCTACACAATGTTTTTGGATAAAGACTCCAATTTTTTTTTTTTTTCTCTTTTTTGGATGATAAATATTTTTCCAGAACATGGACTTCTCCTTGCCACCTTCAAAGATGAAGCAATTTCGGGACAAAATAAAGTTAGGGGACTTTTTAGATAAGAGGTTAAAGATTAAGGACTATGGATGATATTTACCTCCGGATATTTTGGCCCCTAATAGTTCTGAGCCAATAGGTTATGTCCACGTCTTAAATCTCGAAAAGATACCGTTTACTTTATTCTCATCATACCGGAAACAGATATGAGTTTGCAAAGTACTACGAAGAACAGCGAAAGGGCAGAAGAAGAGAAACTTCAATGGAATTGAGAAACAGATACTGGGTGTTGAGGCATGGCAAAAGTATCCCCAACGAGAAAGGCCTTATCGTTTCCTCTCTGGTTTGCTTCATTTTATTTATTTATTAAAAAAAATGACAATTTCTGAGTCGTTTAAATCTTATAACCAATACCGCTAATTGTTGATTTCTGGGTATGATCCCAACAGGAAAATGGCTTCCGTTTAGAATACCAATTAGCACCTGAAGGAATCGATCAGGCTCAGTTGGCTGGACAGCTATTCCTTAATGTATCTATTCTTGCAATTTTTTTTCTTGTCTTCTTATACAAAATGTTTGTCTTTTGACATTAAAATCATGCTAATTTGGATTTACATGATTCTAACTATATGTTTTCAACTTATTTGACACCGGCCAAATTGATGTTTTGACGTTTCTGGTGCTGAAGATGTTCAGGATGTCAATCGTTTTCATTCTGGACTTTTAACTTTTTTATTTATTGGTGGAACAAAATCCACTGTCATGTCAGCATATATCCTATGGTTTCTCAGTTTTAAATGCTCTGTTACTTTACTCCTTCATCCCTTTGTTAATGGAAATGTCATAAAAACAAGGAGTTCTTCAGCTATCATCATATTTGAAATCTAGGATTGCTGTTGTTTTAGAATTTAGTTCTTAAGCTATCTTCATATTGAATTGGGTATGGCTTAGGTTTTACAATCATTTTATACCCTGATGTTTATGCATAATACTTCACATACTACTTAAACTTTGAAATTTTAAAGTATTAGTGAGCATAATACATGTAACTTCGTGGATCAATTTGGTTTTTACATTACATTGATTTGGAAAGCTTAGGAACAATATTTACTAATAGGCTTGTTTTCCCCTGGACAAATGCTTAATTCTTTTCTCATCCAAACTAACAATATACTTCATGTTGTGATTCTTGGCTTTTTAGGATTTCTGTTAAAATGATCTGCACCACATCCATATAACTGTATAATCTGTGCAGGATTTGAAGGAAAGAAACATACCACTGGAAAATGTTCGCATTTGCTACTCACCATTTGCAAGAACAAGTCACACTGCCAAAGTTGTTGCATCTGTCTTGAAACTTCAATTTGATGGCCCTCAATGTAAGGTGACATAACTTACCCCATTATATTTACTTACAATAAGTATCCTATGCAGGCACTGTACTTCAACTGCGAGAAATTAGGGACCTTCAAATCTAGCTCGTGCCTTTAGTCATGAATTATCTATTCTGATCTGGTTCTATTATCCTCAGAGAAGTAGGACAAGTCAAAATGCTAGACATAGCGGATAGGTTTTTGTATTATACATTATATGTAACTAGCTATACTCAAAATGATTGTTTACATGTGTCACAGTTACATTCTGTATCACTACTCTTCTGAGTTGTAATTATCCTACACATGTTTTTGAATTGTATGCGTACTTTTGGACCAATAATATTGAATGCTCTGCTAGATGTCCTATCCTTGATCCAGATTAAATTTTGCAACTGATTTTTCTTTTTTCCCTCGTAGCTTTTTGAATATTGTCTGCTTTCAATTACTCTTTGTACACGTGTTTTTGTTTATCTCAATCTTAAAGTAAAAATTGCTGGACAGGTGATGGAAGATCTTCGAGAACATTACTTTGGTCCTTTATTTGAACTTATGTCACATGATAAGGTGGGGCATATTAAAGGATCTGACTTGGATTATGATGGGGTTAATCTGACAAATGAGATGTATGTTGTTCTGAGATCATGATGACATAGGGGATATGCTTCTGCAAGAGGGCATTATTTTGTTAATGGGGCTTGGGGATGGCTTAAGCGTTTGAAGCTAATTGTGTCTTTCCTTCATCCACAGTACCCAGAAATATGGGCGCTTGATGAAAAAGATCCATTTTTGCCACCAGAAGGTGGTGAAAGTGCTAACGATGTTGCTACTAGACTTGCAAGTGCAATGGCAATTTTGGAGTCAGACTTTCAAGGGTAACAAAATCCATATCCTTCTCTGGCATTATAAACTGCACGATCCATTTTCAGTTTTGATCACAGCTCATAAAAGAACTGGTAAGAAATTTTCAAGCATTTAACTTCAAGATGACTTAGGTTAAGGAGATGCATTCAGATCATTTCGAAGTTCTTGTGAATATTGCATTGTGTTACACGCTATGACAATAACACGGTTATGTTTGTTCTGCAGATGTGAAATATTAATTGTCAGCCATGGTGATCCATTGCAAATCTTGCAAACTATACTTGATGCAGCTAAGCAACAAACAGGATCTGCTAGGGAGGACTTGGCATCTAGAATTCAGGCAGTCAAAGTCCATTCGGTCTTGTCGCAGCACCGGAAGTTTGCCCTGCTTACTGGCGAGCTTCGGCTACTTGTATAATCAACACTCTGCGGAGTTTACATCACGACTTTGGCAGACATACAGTAAAAATAATGGGAAGCACCAGTGTAGGGAAGACCGTAGACTTTCACCTATAGTGGAAAGTTCAACCGAGCAGAATTTGCTTGGTGAAACCTCCACCAGGGATTACAAATACGGTAAGAATAATATGCCATAGAATGAAGATGGTACCTGCAATCAAGTTGGCCTTAATTTTTGGTCTGATTAATATATAACTTCTAATTTACAATCATTTTTTTTCCATTTATATGTACTTTTCAAATTGTCATAATTTTTCATAAAAAAAACTCTAATTCTTTTTATCCCCTCCTAATTTTGCTTTATTGGAAGACTGCTATATGTTAAAACTATATATATATATATCATTTTAATATATTAATAGGTGCATATTTGCTCTTAAAATTTATCAAAAAGTGTAATATTATCTCTAAAATTTCAATAGGTACAATGTTAACCCTAAATTATCGAAATCTATGCAATTTAGGGCTATTAAACGGTTTGTTATTTTTTATCAGTTGACCTATTGATGTAGATTGAAAAATGACACGGGTCGCTATGTTGGAATTATTAAAGAAGCAATTTTGCCTTTAAATTTTACTTAAAAAAGCAATTTTACTCTTTAAGTTACAAAATGGAACAAATACGTCCGAGCCTAGTCAACCATTTAAATTCTACCACCTTCTGTGTATTACGACATATAATTAGAATTATATTATATACACAATAAATACATGTTGTCATATTAGACTTAAGTGACTATCATGTGAAATGTAAAAAAGAGGTAAAAATCTTAAATTAGCTCTTATTTTACATCTCCCTTGCATCTTAAAAACAAACCCTTCTAAAATTTTATTTTTCGAATGAAATTGCAATTATATCTTTCTACAATTAGTCTTATATTCAATCCTTATATTTGGAAGATTAATTAGAAAAAAGTCATAATTGCAAATTTGTTGAAACAATGATTTCTTATGAGAATTTGATTTTAAGGTTAAGGGATATGACGATATGTATTTGTTGTGATATGATATAGTATTAGGTACATGGCTCAATACACGGAAGAAGATTGATGAATTTAAATATTTAACTAGGTAGGAACTTATTTGCTTCATTTTTATAAATCAAGGATAAAAATTTTTTTAATTTTCTTCTCTCTTACTTAGTAAACTAAATTTCATAGACCTAAAACTAAGCTTCCCCTTGAGATCTCTTTCTTGGATCCTCAAGATTTATACTTGAGATATCCGTTGTTTTCAGGTCAGATGAAATAGTATGGGATGGAGTGATAATATTTGCTAATTTGTTTGAAAAGATGGTGAGATATAGTATAGATTTAATAAATTTTTTATAAGAAGAAAAATTCAAAAAAATAAAAAATAAAAATAATTTTAATAAAAAAGATAAAAAAAAAATAGGGTTATATTAGAATGTAAATGAAGTTATTAAAATTAAATGAAGGTGCTAAGAAGAAAAAATTTAGATGACCATACCAACTTACCAATTTGGTGGTTTTAAAATTTGTACAAAATAAACCTACGGATTAATCATAAAAATCCATATTCATAAAAAAAACTCCCAAACAGGCCATTAAATCATACCATGAATTACCACCCCATTAAAAATGATGATGCAAATAAAGTTCATGCCGCCCATTGAAAATCATGATCCAAACAAGGTTTTAGAGGTTTCTTTGATTTTAAATTTCTGAATCCAAGGTGGTTGCTTTTAGATTATGGAGGAAGAAAAAGGAGCCAAACTTAAGAAGCAAATAACTAAATTTATTCTGTTGATGCAGAAGGTTTCTACTTTTATTAAATTAAAGGGATTTTTTCACAAATGCCACATAAAAGAGAAAAAATTTCATATTTGCACCCTCACATTTTTATGTTTCATAAAAACCATTTTTCAAATTTTTTTCTTTCTTAATTGCCATTTTTAATATTTCACCTTTTAAAAATGCTCTACATTTAAAAAAAATGTTGTTTTCTCTCAATAATTACAAAAAAAGGGCTTTTTTATTTTGATTTTGGGATTTCATCCATCTATATTGTTTCACTTATTCTTGATCAATCCAATCCAATAGATAGAGCCAAATCAAAATATTATTGTTTAGAAAAATAAATGGGTACATTAATGTGAGACCACTATAGATTTGGATGAAAGGAAATATTGGATTTTTTTTTTTAATTTTGGTGTATAAATTGAAACTATTTAGGAAAGAGATGTAACGATATTTTTAATTAGGAAATTGGCGTGTTAAAAAACAGCATCCTAATGTGCCATTTTATGATCGGTGGGACCCACGTTTCAAGGGACAACATTTGCACAGAAAATGACACTTCAATGTGCCGTTTTTCATTTGAAATGGCGCCAAATCATGTGTGAAGAAGGAGAGGGGAGGTGGGGCATGCGTATGAAAAATGGCATGTGGTGTTGCCATTTTTTAGAGGAATTTTTTTTTAAAATAAAAGTTGCAAATCATCAGCGGGGCCTGCCTATGGAAAATAGCAGAGGCACTTGCCCTTTTTTGAAGGAATTTTTTTTTTAAAGTAAAGCTGTAGCAGAACACAGTAGTTACTGTGAGCTGCAGTAGCACACAGTAACTCCCTTGAGCTACTGTAAATTCAGAAATATATATATATATATATATATATATATATATATATATATATATATATATATATATATATATATTGGTGAAAAGTTGCTTTGAAATCCGGTATATATCTCAACATCCATTTTTTTTTTTTTGCAGTAGATTGCCTTAAATACCACCCACTCTTCCTTCCTTAACTTAAATTTTGTTGTTCTTTTATTTCAATGCTTTCCATTTTACAATAAATATTGCAATTACAACACAATTTGTTGCAGTATTGAAGATTAAATAGAAGGTAATATTTTATAAATGTAGTTTATCCTAAAGTCATGTTATTAAGAAGAATTTAAATATTGTTTGAATTTATTAGTAATTTTATTTTTGTTGTTAAATTGTAGGTGCTATTGAGGGTAGTACATATTTCCGCTAATATTTTTAAAGGTAAGTTATTGTTATTTAATTTTTTTTTGGAATACAGAGTTTGGTAAAATTAAGAAAATTGATTTTTTCATGTTATTTTACTGTTTATTTATATAATGGTCAACATTTGTAGATCAATTAGTTGGTTAAATTTAGTTATATTATTTTACCCGGATTTATGTGATGTTTTGATATAAAGTAAATTGTTGTGTAAATTAATTATATAAGAATTATAAAAATTTATGATAAAATATATAAATAGTACATATAAATAGTTGCATACAATAACTATTTAATCTTTTGAAATTTAACCAGAGAACGATAAAATTGGAAGATTAATGGATATTAGCTCAAAATAATTGTACAATTTTAATATGGTTGACGAACAAATATTTAAAATATTAGTTGCTTAAATTGAATAAATTTATTCATGACTAAAAAATTAATGGATAAATTTTATTATGAAAATAGTAAATTCATGCATAAATTTATAAAAATGTGCATATAATGCAGGAATTATAAAATGTCGATTCCATCAACGTTTATAATACATACTGGAGGACAATCAATATGGAACGTAGCAGGTTACCATTATGATACTTCAAGTCGATCAACAAGATCGAGGAGATTGAAGGTCAGGAGTGAACCGATATTTTCGAAACTTGTGCATAAGATATCGGTTAAATCAGATTTAGCTCCAGACGTAGGGGTTAGTAGAGTAATATATAGGTGTCCTGTTAACAATCAGGGATCATTGTCATGGGTGCCTATGGACGTAATTGATGATGATGACATTGATCAAATATATGAAAATTTTGCTACATTTACTAGATATACTATTGCTAAAATAATTATTGAAACTGAAAAAAATTGTTATTTGTGACGAATAAGATGGGGTTAATAATGTTAATCAGATGAGTACCGATATAGGTCGGGATGATGTTGGTACACAATTTGAAGAACAACAACAATGTGAAGGTGTTGACGATTTGGAAACTATAATGCAAGTCCAATTAGAGAGTTTAGGGGAGAAAATCAATTAAATCTTGTATGATCTTCTAGCTTTAAATGTAGGGTTGTTGCAGGTGACGAAGAAAATGCTACAAATAACAGGTATATTTCTCTTAATTTTGATCCAAATGAGGATGATGAAGACATAGATTTAAATGATGCTGGGGAGGAAACTAATATTGGCAGAGATGATAATTTTGTGCCAAGCAGTGCAATTCATGTGACAGAAGGTCTTTAGACTTTAAACATCACTGATGTTAATGTTGATGTAGGTGATCAATATAATATTTCACAGTTTCACTTTCCATCTGTTCACCTCACTTATGTTAATTTTGCAGAGGCTCAGATCAGCATGTCTAGTGAATTGACAATGTTAAGATGGGATGATATCTCAGAGTTATGCGAAGTGTTAGCATTCACATCAAATGATGAAGTTAAGGCTTATGTCAATAAATTTTCAATTCAGAATAATGTGTTGTTTAAAGTTATTGAATCGAAGCCTTTGTTTTGGGTGGTACGTTGAGTGGAGACTTAAAGCAATGAAAAAATGACATTTCCTTACTAGGTTATCAGTGTGTACAGTGGTTCGCATAGCTGTATTGCACCATTGGTATCTCAAAATCATAGACAGCTAGATGCACAAATTATTTGTGCGTGATTGCATATTAGATATGGTTAGTACAACTCTCGATCTCAAAGTTAGTGTTATAATGACTGACATGAGGAGTTATTTCAACTACGACGTTTCTTATAGTAAGGCTTGGTATGCAAAGACCAAGGTGTTGTAGGAGATATTTGGCAACTATGAGGATTCATATGGCAAGTTATGGAGACATACAATCTCAGATTTTGCTACGAATTTGTTGTAGAAGATAGTATACAAGCGAATTGTAAGCAATTTAGGAGGCTTTTTTGGGCTTTTAAGCTATGTATTGATGGACTACCACACTGTAAACACGTGTTGCTAATTGATGGTATGTTTATGGCAGGCAAGTTCCATTAGACTCTTCTGATAGCAAATGCTATTGATGGAAATAATTATTTGTACCCGGTAGCATTTGCAGTCATTGAAGGGCAGAATAAGTCTAGTTGGGCTTGGTTTATGACTTATATTAAGAAGTATGTCACTAAACAAGTGGGTATAACTGTTATTTTAGATCAGCATGTGGGTATTTTGGCATTATTTCGTGATGATAACAGTGGTTGGAAGGGGGGATTAGCTTTTCATCAGTTTTGTCTGCGACACTTCTTCAGCAATTACAATACTGTGCATAGAAATTCCAAAATCAAGGACATGCTATATAAGGCTGGTATGTAACGTCCCCGGATGATCGCTTGCAGAAATTGTCCGCTTTGGGCCATGGCCCTCACGATTTTAAAAAGCGTCTGCAAGGGAGAGGTGTCCATAGCCTTATAAGGACTACTTCGTTTTCCTCTCCAACCGATGTGGGATATTACAATCCATCCCACCTAAATAGGCCCATTGTCCTCGCTGGCTCGGAGGCCCAGTATTACGCTGGCACATGATCCGACCCCTGGCTCTGATACCAACTAAGTCTTATATACAACAATAGGTAATGACTTATTACAGTCCAAAACATCAATTCCAAAGTTATTTACATCATACAGAACCATAAATATTGCGTTCATATATATACATGCCACAAAAGTCCAAAACTCTACTTTAATCAGAAAAAGTCCTTCAGGAAATATTCTTGTTCCCGCTCCTGCGTACCTGCACGCAGTCACAACTACGCATTGAGCATTGACATGCCCAGTGGTGACTAATAATCTAAATATTTCTATGCTTACCTTAAAATAGTGCAATTATGTAACAATTCTTCATCTTGTCAAGCAAATTCAAATAACATTTTTCCTTGTTATTAACATTTTTAAATCACTAAAATACTTTTATTCTTTAAATGCTTATTTCTTATCAAATTGCACATTTAATTCAAACTTTTACTTTTTTTTCCAATGTAGTCCCTTTTTCTTGTTAATTTACAAATTTAGCCTTTTATGCTTCTTTTTAACATCTGGATTATTAATTAAAGTACTTAACCTTAATTTTGTACTTAGTTAAACATTATTATACAAAATTATATTTTAGTCCTTGTTGACCATAAAACTCCATTTTAATATATTTTAATCATTTATTGACTGTTTTATTCTTAATTAAGCAACTCTCAATTAATTTACTTAACTTTTACTCTTTTGGGGAAAATTACAATTTCGCTCTTAAACTTTCTTTTTCTTTCAAATTAGTCCTTTTTCACATCTAATTAACATTTTTCATTTCTTTTTCACATTTTCTCATATCATTTTTATTATGCCCCTAGTTTCAGACCCGGTAGAAAACTCCAAACCGGATACACGGGACGTGGAGCCCATAGGGTCACAACAGAGATAGAGAAATGACCCCCAAAGGACCAATTCTCACAAAACAGAGAATAGAGACAGAGAAGCCATGGTGATCAAGGATCCAATCCATAGCTTAGCAAGTCGTCATGACTTGCACCGCGGTACAGAGGTGTCCCTATGGCCAGCCAATTATATCCTGATCTAGTTTTTACTGCCTTATTATTTTTAAGGGCATTTCTGTATATACTTTTACTTATACATATTACGCAATTTATTTCAAAAATACCTTAATTTTGCATATAAATTTCTTAAATTTTTTATATGCACACTTTTCATCTTTATTTCAATTATTTCCTCATCTTATTGAATTCTATCCTTATTCAATATTTTTCATTAAACATATTCAATATTATAATTCTCATTTATTCATAATAAGTCCATAAATTCCTTAAAAATTTATTTACACATTATTTCACATCCACTACTCAAATTTACCCAAATTGTGCACTATATCTTCATAATTCATCAATTTCATTACATACATACACCATTAACAAGCTTTAAAAAATTTTCAATAAATTCCATAATTCATATAAAAATTCATGGATGCTCAAAATGACAATTATAATTAATTTAGGCTACTAATTAATATTTTCATGCAAAAATCACTATTTTTACCTCAAGGAAATTTTCGGCCACCAATTAAATTCAACCCTAAAAATTTTATTTCTTCATTCCAATCATTCACATAGCATTAAATAGGTTCTAATTTCATTTATCCCAACTTAATTTCAAATTTTAAGCAATTTAACAATTTTTTTTCCTAATTACATAAAGGGAATTAATTCAAATAAATAGAAAATACTTAGATTTATTAGTCACATACCACAATAGCTTGATCGAAGGTGCCTAGCCTTCCTTCCCTTTACCTTTATCCCTTAAATTTCTTCCTTCACCTTCCAAACCTAATACAACCAGCCATTAAACCTTAGTTTCCTTCATTCTATTGATCTCAAATGCAAAATTCAAGCTCATATTCATTATCTAGACCTCAAAATCTATGAAAAAACATTAAAGAAATAATTTAAACCCATAGATTTCTCAAACTAAATCTTACCCCTTTTTCTTTCTCCAATTGATTTCTAGCCTTCCCTTGCTCAAATCACTTGATTAAGGCTATTAGGGTAAACTAGAGAGGTGAAACTTTAATTGTTATGTTGGGAATTATGAGTAATTTGAAGTGAGGGAAGAAGAAATCAAAGAGAGAAGAAGAAGGGTGAGTTTCGGCCACTTAAGGAGAGGAAGAGGAGACCAGCTAAATCTGGAGATTTCTGCAGATTTTTTCTCTATTTATACCTCTCATTTGGGCTTAATTATGTGCTTAATTAATGGGCTTAGCCCAAATGTAAATTTAAGGCCATTTTAGGTCCAAACCAAAATCTCTATCTTTCTTACTTCAAATTTCTTCAAAAATGATTCCAATAATTTTATCACGTCAAAAATAACTAGTACGCAAATTTTTGGTCAATCGGAGTCCATTATCGATCCGATTCAAACTTATCGGTCCGATTTGACAACTGCCGGTGTCACCAAAAAATTTCATTCTCATCACCAAAATATTCTATACAAAAATTCATGTAGGCATGGAAATCTGGTAATTTTCGGAATTCGTTTACTATTTTTAATTATTTACCCAAAATCAAGTCACCTTCCTTAGCAGGAAAATTGACTCGCTACCTTTTTCGTATTTTTGACCTTTGGAGGCCTATTTGACCTCAATTTCACTTCAAATTTCAACTCCGGACTCCCCATAACCAATACTTTCCGATAGTCCAATAAAATATTTTTGACTTTCGGGTGTCCTTTCGGGCCCGAAAAGTACTATTCACCATCGGAAAGTACTGTTCACGGTTGATCCGGTGTTGAGGCCATTATAATTCTCCCCTACTTAATTTAAATTTCGTCGTCGAAATTTACCCGAACTGAAGAGTAAGGGATACTGTTGTCTCATGGTCGACTCAGGTTCCCATGTAGCTTCTTCTACATTGTGATGATGCCACAAGACCTTCACCAATGGTATTTGTTTGTTCCTGAGTTACCGGATTTCTCTAGCCAAAATCTTCACTGGTCTATCTTCATAGCTCATATCAGCTTGAACTTGTATCTCTTCTGGTACTATCACAAGGCTCGGATCAGACCTGTATCTCCAAAGTATCGACACATGAAAGACATCATGTATCTTTTTCAAAGCAGATGGCAGTTTCAACCTGTAGGCCACGGGACCCACTTTTTGAAGTATCTCATAGGGACCTATAAACTTAGGGCTCAACTTGCCCTTCTTGCCAAACCTCAAAACTTTCTTCCATGGAGATACCGTCAGAAAAACTTTGTCTCCGACCTGAAACTCGATACCCTTTCTCTTCAAATCTGCATAAGATTTCTGACGATCAATTGCTTCCTTCAAGCGGCTTTTGATGATCTGAACTTTCTCTTTTGAATCACGGATTAAATCTGAGCCCAATAGCTTCTTTTCATTTTGTTCTGTCCAGCATATCGGAGTTCTACATTTCCTGCCATATAACGCTTCAAAAGGTGCCATTTTCAAACTAGACTGGTAACTATTGTTATATGCAAATTCAGCCAAGGGCAAATGCTTTTCCCAATTGGTGCCAAAATCAAGAACACAACATCGAAGCATATCCTCTAATATCTGAATCACCCACTCGGACTAACCATCAGTCTGCGGTTAAAAGCTATGCTGAAGTGAAGTCTAGTACCCAGAGCATCCTGAAAACTCTTTCAGAAATGAGATGTAAACCTGGGATCCCTGTCAGAGATAATTGATATAGGCACTCCATGTAACCTAACCACTTCACTGATATAAATCTCTGCCAGCCTAGTCAAGGAATAATCCATCAGCACTGGCAAGAAATGAGCTGATTTAGTGAGTCAGTCAACAATTACCCAAATGGCATCATGCTTTCTTTGAGTCACAAGTAGGCCAGTCACAAAGTCCATAGTCACCTGTTCCCATTTCCACTTTGGAATCACAAGTGGTTGAAGAAGTCTAGAAGGAACCTGATGCTCTGCTTTCACCTGTTGACATGTCAGGCCTTTTCTTACGAATTCAGTCACCTCATGATTCATACCTGGCCACCAATAGTAAACTTTCAAATCTTGGTACATCTTGTTACTCCCAGGATGCATAGCATAGCTACTATGGTGTGCTTCTGTCAGGATCTCTTTCTTCAATTCTTTTTAAGTTGGCACACAAAGTCTTCCTTTATAACAAAGGCTTCCATCAGCAAATAACGAATAATCACTTTCACTACTATGTTGAAGCTCGTCTACAATAGCCATTAGCCGGTCATCTTCCTTCTGAGCTGCTTTGACTTTATGCGCAAAGTCTGGTTTAACTTGAAGCTCAGCTACTATAGCTCCATCTGGTGCCAAGCTTAAACTGGTGTTCATTGCTCGAAGAGCTGCAAAGATCACTATTAATCATTTACATTTATTAAAACTCTATACAGGTTCATTTTAAAGCACTCATATTACCTGACATAAATTTTCTGCTGAGTGCATCAGCCACCACATTTGCTTTCCCTGGATGGTAGTCAATATAGCAATCATAGTCTTTAATCAACTCCAACCAGCATCTTTTTCTAAGATTGAGTTCTTTCTGGGTAAGCAGATATTTCAAACTCTTGTGATCTGAATAAATATAGCATTTATCTCTATACAAGTAATGCCTTCATATCTTCAATGCGAAAACAATGACTGCTAACTCTAAATCATGAGTAGGATAGTTTTTCTCATGAGTCTTGAGTTGCCGGAAGGCATAAGCTATCACCTTGCCCTCCTGCATCAGGACACAACCCAACCATTCCTGAAAGCATCACTGTAAATCACAAAATCCTTGCCTGCTTCAAGTTGAGTAAGGATTAGAGCTTCTGCTAACAAAGTCTTTAGCTTCTCAAAGCATTCCTGGCATTTGTTAGTCCATACAAATTTAATATTTTTCTGTAGTAATCGAGTCAAAAGAAATGCAATGGTGGAGAAGCACTTGATGAACCTCCTATAATACCCAGCCAATCCCATAAAACTCCGATCTTTAGTTACATTCTTAGGTGGTTTCCACTGTAGAATTGCCTTAATCTTTAAAGGATCTACTTTGATGCCCTCTGCAGAAATTATGGCCCAGGAAAGATACCTCATTCAGCCAAAAAGCACATTTGCTGAATTTAGCATACAGCTGTTTCTCTCTCAAAGGCTGTAGCACAATCCTCAAGTGTTTATCATGATCTTCCGGTGTTTTTGAATACACCAGGATGCTGTCTATGAAGACCACTACAAACTGATCCAAGTAGGGGTGAAAGACTCTGTTCATCAGGTCCATGAAGGCTGCAGGTGCATTTGTAAGTCCAAATGGCATGACCAAGAACTCAAAGTGGCCATACCTGGTCCTAAAAGCAGTCTTGGGTTTATCCGCTTCCTTAACCCCCATCTGATAATACCCCAATCTCAGATCGATTTTGGAGAAAACACCTGCTCCCTTAAGCTGGTCAAACAAGTCTTCAATGCGAGGAAGAGGGTACTTGTTCTTTACAGTCACTTTATTCAGCTGTCGATAATGTAACACCCTTACTGAACAGTCTGACTGAGCATGAGATAACCTGAAATTTTTTTTTTCTATCTACTACAGACTTGCCCAATGCAAAACTTATAAATTAACTACATTGAGTTATCTATATTCTCCAATTAACCAACTTTCAAATAAAAATTCGGCAATATAACACCTAAAAACTTAACTAACCCACCTGCAAATCAGACAATTCCTCAGCCCTTCAAGGGCACCACAAACATAACTAATACATCTCATACATCCATTCTCATTAGTTTCTTTTTACATGTCATCAGATAATTCAATTTTATAACATAAACTCTTAAACAGCTATAAAACTTTAATATTCATAAGCAAATTTACATGTACATTAATGCCTCACTACATCTGTGACCCTCAACATGAAATTTTCTGAAACTAGAGCTCTTCTTCTGCTGATTGAACCGAAGCAGCTGTTTAACCAAAGACCAGCCTATCCTGTACCTACACGGATAACAAAACCTGTGCTAAGCTATAAAGCTTAGTGGGGAACAAAATAATCTAAAGATACTCGTTACAACACAGTACATAACCTCAATTATAAAATATATACCGTTTAATAATATTGTCGTTCATACCTCTAATTACCTTGGATCCAAGCTTTTACATTAGCAATAATCACAAACATAAAAGAACCTCATTAATTGTTACGACAGAAAAAGTTTAGTATAATTCTTACATATCTATATATATATATATATCAGTAAAATATAGTATGCAATATAATTTCATTTTCATGTAATCATTAAAACAATCTTAGTCAGGTTCATTATATATTACATGCCCACATCATATCACATATAATGCACTTGACCTATAACAGAATTGTATACATACTCATATATATATATAAACAAATATAACCAATTAAGAAATTAGCTTATGATTTTCAGAAGCTATATCATTGAAGACAAAGTCCTCGTGTACTATACGTACTCATAATATCCAGATACATAATATAGATATATCGAATTATTGATTCACATGCTTATCAATATTATAACTTTGCAATTTAATATCCATTTGCTGTACTTATATAAGAGAATAATTCTTATACATTTTAGTTCTGAACTATAACATTTCTTATATTTTATACTTTTTAACTTATTTTCATATTAATGCCCCTAGAACAGTACCGACAGAAATACTCAGACTGGATATACGGGATGTGGACCCCATGGGCCACAACAGAATGAGAAATGATCTCCAGCATCATTTCTCATATAACATATGAACATATGACAGTACGTATAATATATGTACTATGGAGATCAACGATCCAACCATAGTAAAGCAAGTCGCCATGACTTGTACCGCGGTATAGAATCCCTATGGCTAGCCAATTATATCCTGAGCTAGTTTTTACTGCTAGACTATTTCTAAGGGCGCAAAAGATCACTTACTTTCGGTACATTTATCAACTTTATCATCAGTTCAATTCATATAATACAGTTATTCAGAACATTCAATATTTTTGTACAGGTGTAAACCATCATTCACTTAAGACATGAATTAATTCACCATAATTCAATCAAAGGAATCTACTTTATATCAGGTCTTTCAAAATACGTGTAAATATTCTAATACCCATATGTTAACAGTACTGATACTAAACATAATCGTTCATCAAAATAACTTTATCTACAGTTATTTATACCATTGGTGCATGCATCAACATATAAACACAATCACTACGAAAAGACGTACCTGTATGATTTATCTCACCCATCTCCTGTGCTCCACTGTACTTAATTTAACCATCAGATAAGCAAACTCAAATACTACATTTGATGCATCTATTCAATACGTCACTTTTAATGGAGATGTCTAAATATGCATTTACATTTCATATCAAACTTATAAATATAACTATACGGTCTTAAATTGTTATATACTAAAACAACCATGTGTAAAAGCATATTATTTTAACACCAGTTTCACTCGATATCATAAAAGCATAAACAGACCACTGTATCTACTCTATTTAATATATTTGATATTTCAAATACCGAGCAAAAATTGATCAAGGAAAGTAAATGTTTGTCACTATACTCAATACATTTATTACCAATAGGCTAACACAAAGAATTCTTACAAAAATCCTGCCATTTTTATATCATTCAGTTTATACAACCAGTATTATTTCAAAACAAGTTCATATTCCAGAATTAAACTCTACTGTTTACCATTAACTTACCGTTAACCATCCTTAAATAAATCTAACACTCATAACCCATTAAATCCTCACATGTTTCAGAAACTCCAATTAAACTTCTATCATACTTTACATCTTAAACTCATTGTTAACTACCAGCTCTTTAATCTATTAATACGTGTTTTAACATATAACCAAACTTTACTTCTCGATCAAAAATAAGAAAACTAGAATTTCCCCAATTCAATTTGCAAACTCAAGGTATGATCTTTTGCCTAGCATTACCAATTCCCAGTTTTGCTTTTTATTACTATTAATGACCGTTCCCTTAAATAGCTGGTTAGAACTTCACCTATAACCTAATTGGAGATTAAATTCCAAGGATCAATCAAGACAGCATTACAACTTTCAAGGGTACAATAACATATTTTATTTATATTTCAGTAAGTTACATCCTCAATTCCCTTAAACGTAATTGAAACTTCTATCTTATTAACCACTATCATTTATTGCTCTTTAGTTATACTGTAAACACTTTAAAACAATTAAATCTCAACTCAACCCAAGAACTTTGCATGTAAGATTAAACACCCTATTACCACTTTATATTTTCACTAAACTTATGTAATCCCATATCATAAATTGTACTTCATCTTAAGTTCACTAGCAAATAAGAGTTTCAAAATCTATCAATAACTCTTACATGCCATTAAGAGTTATTAATAATGACTCTTTTACCATACATTCAATCATATCTCCTGCATTTCTTTTCCTTATGCTCACAATCCGAAATCTTGAAGTCATCCCATCATAATTAACCATTCAATTAACTTAATTCCTGAATTCTATTAATTCACATACTCAGAAGCAAATATTTACAGTAAACATACAATAAATTTCTCATAAACATTCAAAATTTATTTAACGAAATTGAAGGCGATAATTTCAGTGTCCCATACCGACTAGTCGAAGCCTGAAATCTCCTTTCCTTATCTGTCTTGCCGGAGCCCTGCCGGAGCCTTGCCGGAGCTCCACCGAAGCTGCCCACCTGCAGCCAGAGCTGCAACAATCCTTTCGGTGGCCTTCACGCGCCCCAAGGCACCGTGGTTTGGTCGGAAAGTCGCCTGGAACCGCCTGCTGCCACAAGCGCCGATCTCCACTTTGCCGGCGAGTGAGGACGATCGGCGACCACCAAAAGCTCCGCCACTGCCTTGGGATCCCACCGGTGCCATCAACTCCCTCAACCGCCGTCGCGATCGCCGGAAAAAGGAGGAAATCAATCCGGTTAAACAGCAAAGAAAAAGAAGAAGAAACAGCCGCCGGAGGGATGGAACGACGAGGAGAGAAAGGCCGGTGGCCGAGGTGGTGGCAGCCGCACCGATCGCCGGCCAGAGCGCCGTTGATCGGCGCCGACGCCTCCCCTCCGCCTCCCTTCTCTTCCCCGATTCCCTTCCTCCCTCCTCCTCTTTCTTTCCTTCCCTTTCTTTCATTTTTTTTAATAATAATAATAATAATCCTAATAATACTACTAACAATAATAATAATACCCATTTCTTTCTTTTTACCTTTTTGACCCACACTTTTAGTCATTTCATTTTCATTTTGTTACCCATATTCAACTCATAGCATAAGCTTCACACATTTCATCAATTTAAATTACATATTAAGACAGTGAATTATACAATTTCGACCAGGGTCAATTTTGGGACATTACAGATAATCAATGCATAGTCGGAGAGTCCCATCCTTTTTCTTTACTAATAGGACAGGTGCTCCCCAAAGAGAAGTACTAAGTCTGATAAACCCCTTGTCAAGCAACTCCTGAAGCTGAATCTTTAATTCCTTTAACTATGCAGGTGCCATTCTATAAGGAGCAATAGAAATAGTAGTACTAGGAGTAACCTCAATGGAAAATTCTACCTCTCTATCAAGTGGTAAGCCTGGAAGCTCATCAGGGAACACATCCTAAAACTCCCTGACAATAGGTACATCAGACACTTTTTAACTGTCTTTCTTTGCCTCAACTGCATAACAAAAATATGCTTCACAGCCTTTTCTAATCAACCTTTTTGCTGTAGTAGCGAAAATCACATCAGACAGAAAGTCAGACCTCACACCCACAATCGTGATGTCATCACCTTTCTGAAGCTGTAGGGTGACTCTCTTCTTTCTACAGTCGACAGTCGCTTGATGGGCGGATAGCCAATCCATCCCTAGAATCAAATCAAACTCGTGGAAGGGCAACTCGATAAGGTTTTCCAGAAATGTATGTCTTTGGACACCGATAGGACACTGTCTATAAAACTTATTAACTACCACATTATGCCCCAGAGGATTACTCACCAAGATATCCTGGTCCAAGTAGGCCTCTTTCATCCTTTTTTCCCGTGCCAGTTCTGTGCTAATGTATGAGTGTGTGGAACAAAGATCAATCAGAGCATAAACTGAATCAGATAGCAAAATAACCTTACCCACAATCACATCGGGAGCATCCTCCTTTTCTCGGGCCCTAACAGCATAAAGTCTGTCCTCCTGATCGCCTCTGTCCCTAGGATGACTGACCAGCTGGTCTGAAAGCTGAAGTATTAGAGGCTGCTCCCCTGCCATGATCTCGCGGAGCTGATGACCCAGTACCTGATGCTGGTGAGGTGGCTGGAGCAGTCTGCTGCAAAGGACAGTCTTTAATACAGTGCTCGCGGGACCCACACCTAAAACAGGCTCCAGTCAGCAATCTGCACTCCCCTGAATATGTCTTCAAACAATGGTCACATAACACTGGTGTCCCCCTACCATTGCCATCTGGGTGCACTAAAAGCTGTAGTGGCTGTAGATTTACCACGGGAGGCGTTACCTTGACCCCTGCCTGCTGGTGAAAGACCCTGAGACGGCTGCTGTCCCTTCTACTTTTTACTCTGTCCTGACTTGCCACTGCTTTGTCCTTGCTTCCTCTTCTGCTGGAATTGGGACTGTCTTTCTGCTTGCTCGGCCTGAGTGGTTTCTAATTTGATAGCTGCATCTATCATGAATCTCAAATCTGGGTATTTCTGGGCCCCAATGATCTGCCTCAACTCAATATGTAGACCCCTCTCAAACCACTGACATAATCTCTCTTCTGTCGCCAAGCCTTCATCTAAATAAGCGCTCAAGCGCTCAAACTCTCTGTCATACTCAGCCACTGTGCAGTTTCCCTGCCTTAGCCTCCAAAAAGTATCCTGCATGGCTATCTTATACTCAGACCCAATATACTTTTTCTCGAACTGATCGATGAAAAATTTCCAGTTCAAACGGTCTGTAGGTGTGTGTCTTCTGATTGAGTCCTACCAAATAAATGCTGAACCCTGAAACAAAGCAATCATACCCTCAAGCTTCTCCTCTTAAAAACTGTGGGTAATTTCAAACAACCTTTTTATTTTAAAAAGCCATGCCTCTGCAGTTGCTAGCGTCAAAGGGTCCTCGCCTGTAAAATCCTCAACTCCTAACCTTTTTAACTGCTCCATTATAGGCCTTCTTTCAGGTGGAGCAGGCTGCTGAACCTGTATTATTGAGGGTGGTGCCTGAGCCTGCGTAGCCTGGAGACGCTACTGGATATAGTCTGACATCAAATTGAGGAAGTCCAGCTGAGGAGGAGGAGGCGCTACAGGTGCACTCCAATCTTAGAACCGCCTAAACCTGCTCTGATACCAACTGTAACGTCCCCGGATGGTCGCTTGCAGAAATTGTCTGCTTTGGGCTATGGCCCTTACGGTTTTAAAACGCGTCTGCAAGGGAGAGGTGTCCATAGCCTTATAAGGACTACTTCGTTCTCCTCTCCAACCGATGTAGGATATTACAATCAACCCCACCTAAATAGGCCCAGCATCATCGCTGGCTCGGAGGCTTAGTATTACGCTGACACATGATCCGACCCTCGGCTCTGATACCAACTAAGTCTTATATACAATAATAGGTAATGACATATTACAGTCCAAAACATCAATTTCAAAGTTATTTACATCATACAGAATTATAAGTATTGCGTTCATATATATACATGCCACAAAAGTCCAAAACTCTACTTTAATCAGAAAAAATCCTTCAGGAAATATTCTTGCTCCTGCTCCTGCGTACTTGCACGCAGTCACAACTACGCACTAAGCATTGACATGCCCAGTGGTGACTAATAATCAAAATATTTCTATGCTTAACTTAAAATAGTGCAGTTATGTAACAATTCTCCATCTTAACTTGTCAAGCAAATTCAAATAACATTTTCCCTTGTTATTAACATTTTTAAATCACTAAAACACTTTTATTCTTTAAATGCTTATTTCTTATCAAATTGCAAATTTAATTCAAACTTTTACTTTTTTTTTTCAATTTAGTCCCTTTTTCTTGTTAATTTATAAATTTAGCCTTTTATGCTTCTTTTTAACATCTGGATTATTAATTAACCTACTTAACCTTAATTTTGTACTTAGTTAAATATTATTATACAAAATTACATTTTAGTCCTTGTTGACCATAAAACTCCATTTTAATACATTTTAATCATTTATTGACGGTTTTATTCTTAATTAAGCAACTCTCAATTAATTTACTTAACTTTTACTCTTTTGAAAAAAATTACAATTTCGCCCCTAAACTTTCTTTTTCTTTAAAATTTGTCCTTTTTCACATCTAATTAACATTTTTCATTTTTTTTACATTTTCTCATATCATTTTCATTATGCCCCTAGTTTCGGACCCGATAGAAAACTCCAAACCAGATACACGGGACATGGACCCCACAAGGCCACAACAGAGATAGAAAAAAGACCCCCAGAGGGCCAATTCTCACAAAACAGAGAACAGAAACAGAGAAGCCATGGCGATCAAGGATCCAATCCATAGCTTAACAAGTCACCATGACTTGCACCGTGGTACAGAAGTGTCCCTATGGCCAGCCAATTATATCCTGAGCTAGTTTTTACTGCCTGATTATTTCTAAGGGCATTTCTGTATATACTTTTACTTATACATATTACGCAATTTATTTCAAAAATACTTTAATTTTGCATATAAATTTCTTAAAATTTTTATATGCACACTTTTCATCTTTATTTCAATTATTTCCTCATCTTATTGAATTATATTCTTATAATTCAATATTTTTCATTAAATATATTCAATATTATAATTCTCATTTATTCATAATAAGTCCATAAATTCCTTAAAAATTTATTTACACATTATTTCACATCCACTACTCAAATTTACCCAAATTATGCACTATATCTTCATAATTCATCAATTTCATTACATACATACACCATTAACAAGCTTTAAAAAATTTTCATTAAATTCCATAATTCATATAAAAATTCATGGATGCTCAAAATGACAATTATAATTAATTTAGGCTACTAATTAATATTTTCATGCAAAAAATCACTATTTTTACCTTAGGGAAATTTTCGGCCACCAATTAAATTCAACCCTAAAAATTTTATTTCTTCATTCCAATCATTCACATAGCATTAAATAGGTTCTAATTTCATTTACCCCAACTTAATTTCAAATTTTAAGCAATTTAACAATTTTTTTTCCTAATTACATAAAGGGAATTAATTCAAATAAATAGAAAATACTTAGATTTATTAGTCACATACCACAATAGCTTGATCAAAGGTGCCTAGCCTTCCTTCCCTTTGCTTTTATCCCTTAAATTTCTTCATTCACCTTCCAAACCTAATACAACCAGCCATTAAACCTTAGTTTCCTTCATTCTATTGATCTCAAATGCCAAATCCAAGTTCATATTCATTATCTAGACCTCAAAATCTATGAAAAAATATCAAAGAAATAATTTAAACCCATAGATTTCTCAAACTAAATCTTACCCCTTTTTCTTTCTCCAATTGATTTCTAGCCTTCCCTTGCTCAAACCACTTGATTGAGGCTATTAGGGTAAACTAGAGAGGTGAAACTTTAGTTTTTATGTTAGGAATTATGAGTAATTTGATGTTTTGATATGACTTGACTGGTTTCTTATGTGTCTTAAATTACATTTTTATTTTATGCTTGTTGCAACTTACTATTCTTTAATATTCTTTATCTGCTGCCTAATTTGTGTCCGATAGTTTTGCTACTTGAATGTTCTTCAATAATCTTTCTTCATATATTACTATTCATGACATTTAATTTACACCCATAATTAATTATTCAAATGATGCCTTTCCTCTTGAATTAGCACCATATAAAATTATTTATAGACAAAAGTAACTGCAGCATGAGGAATCTTCACGTATTGAGTATTAGCCGGGACTATTTGATAAGAAATTGCAGCAATAACCTACATAGTCAAGGTAAGAAGTAAAATTATTCATGTACAAAAGTAAATACCTTGTATTTTAGTAAAAAAAGAAAATACAGTGTATTGAGTTTCATTAAAAAGAAAATACATTGTATTTATTTATGTCCAAAAAGTAAATACACTATATTTTAGTCTAAAGAAAAGAAAATACACTTTATTGAGTTTCGTCAAAAGAAAATATATTGTATTTTATTTATATATAAAAGTAAATACACTATATTTTCTGTATTTTAGTTAAAAGAAAAGAAAATACAGTGTATTGAGTTTTGTCAAAAGAAAATACACTGTATTTATTTATGTAAAAAAGTAAATACATTATATTTTAGTCAAAAGAAAAGAAAATACAGTGTATTGAGTTTTGTTAAAAGAAAATACATTGTATTTATTTATATACAAAAGTAAATACACTGTATTTTAGTCAAAAGAAAGAAAATACAGTATATTGAGCTTTATTAAAAATAAAATACACTGTATTTATTTATGTATAAAAGTAAATACACTGTATTTTAGTAAAAAATTCTCAGTGTATTGAGTTTCGTCAAAAAAATACTCTGTATTTATTTATGTACAAAAATAAATACACTATATTTTAGTAAAAAAACAAAAAAAAGAAAATATAGTGTATAAATTTTGTCAAAAAAAACATACACTGTATTTTTAGTATCTTAGAATGTATGAAAGTTAAATTTTTATGAAAGTTAAAAATAATAATACTATGCATTTTGTAATATTTCAATTTAATTTATTGTAGATGAAGAAAGCAAAGAATCCTACCAGTTGTCAAAAATCCACTTTGTTTTTGTAATTTTCTTAAATTATGAAAAAATAGCACCTCTGCAGATAATATCGCGTAATACATTTTGTTCCTTTTGTCAATAGCCTCAAACCAGTGCTTCACCATCCTTTTCTGGTGGAATTACACAAATTCCAATACTGCTAAAATAAAAATTAGTATATAGTACGTGATTATGATTGTCCACTGATAAAAAAGAAAAAAGAAATAGTTTGAAACATGTTTATTAACATTCTTCTTGTAGATTTGATAGCACTGAGTTCATATATAACTAATAACTCAACTAAAAGAATAAAAAGGTACGAATCAATGTGATTTTTTTTATTTTATGGTATTTTGCTTTAGATCCATTCAAGGACTCCATAAAAAAGATCTTGTTTCTTGGTAATTTGTTAATTTTTGGGTTTTTCATGTCCAAAAAATGCCAAGCAATTAACAAGAATCTTTCATCTATTAAGGATTTTTTTTCTTGATTAGGTTGAAGAAATATTCTTGGAGAAAAGCCACTTATGTGTGGCGTTGAGATACTATTTTTGGCACAAGTCAAGAAAAAGGTAAGAATAAAAATTACAGAATGTTTATCCAATTTCTTTTTTATTTTGTTTTTTTGCTATATAAAGATGAGATTTTGATGAAGATGATATCGGGTATTGGATTTTGGATTTGGATTCTTCACATCATAAAATCTTTGTCCTGACTGAAAAATATATTCAATTATTTTAATTAGTAGACATTCTTTAACTCCCTTATCTGTTCGTGAAATTTATGGATCATTGAAAAATGAAATTATAAATAAAAATAATTTAATTTTTTTTGAAACTCATGGTAGGAGCATGATTCTCGATTTAATCTTTTGATCGCAACTGTTGTTCCATCATCAAATTTTTTCTCTGTATATATTGCCAAAGCCACCTTCGTCGATGATCAAACTCTGTTAAAAGTTGTTAATTGCAACTCTGATGTCAGCTAGTGAAAACTGGCGACAAAGCTCTTTTGGAAGTGAATAAGCGTTTGTCCTCGATGACTGCGCTTTCCAAGAGTGCATTCGCCAACAACAGCTCAATGTTTGAGAGAGAGAGAGAGAGAGAGGGGAAGGCGGCAACAAAATGAGGTAGGAGAGAGAATGAAAATAGTATTTTTATGTCTAAGAAAGAAAAAATGGGCATTTTTGAAAGAATATTCGTTTAAAATGTAGTTATGATATAAGAAAATGAATTGATGAAGTTAAGCAAAATACAATATGGCATTTTTGAAACAAAGAATTAAAATGTAGGTAATTCCTGTAATTTCCTCTAAATGGGGTTTTTTCATATATGCCACAGAAAAGAGAAAAAATTTCATATTTGCACCCTCACGTTCTTATCTTTCATGAAAACCAATTTTAAAATTTTGTCTTTCTTAATTGCCATTTTTTATGTTTCACCTTTCATAAATGCTCCACACATTCAAAAAAATGTTGTTTTCTCTCAATAATTACAAAAAAGGCTTTTTTTTATTTTGATTTTGGGATTTCATCCATCTATATTTTTTTCACTTATTCTCGATCAATCCAATCTAATAGATAGATTCAAATCTAAATATTATTATTAAGAAAAATAAATTGGAACATTAATGTGAGACCACTATAGATTTCGATGAAAGGAAATATTTGGATTTTTTTTATTTTGGTGTAGAAATTGAAAGTATTTAGGAAAGAGGTGCAACAATATTTTTAATTAGGAAATTGGTGTAAAACGGCACCCTGATGTACCGTTTTATGATTCGTAGGACCCACGCTTCAAGGGATTGTATTTGCACGGAAAACGGCACTTCAATGTGCTATTTTTCATTTGAAACGGCGCTGGATCGTGCGTGAAGAAGGAGAAGGGAGGTGGGGCCCGTGTGTAGAAAACGACAAGCACTCTTGCCTTTTTTGGAGGAAATTTTTTTAAAATGAAAGCTACAGATCATCAGTGGGGCCTGTCTGTGAAAAACACAGAGGCACTTGCCGTTTTTTGAAGGCAATTTTTTTTAAAAGTAAAATTGCAGTAGAACATGGTAGTTACTGTGCGCAGCAGTAGCACATAGTAACTCTCATGATTTGTTGTAAAATCACACATTTTCAACGATAATTTTATACAACATTGTACAGTATTGATACCATAATTTCAACTACTACCCTACAATTAAAATACAAAGAGAAATAAAGGTAGCAAAGACATAGCAAATAGGAAGAAAGAAAGCAAGCACAAAATAGGGAGAGCAAGAAAGAAAAAATAAGGGAAGACCCTTTTATACAACATTTTGAATATTCATTTGATAAGAAAAAAATTGAAAATGCATGATTTTAAAGTAGCTCATGGGAGTTACTGTGTGTTGCTGCAATGCACAATAACTACCATGTTCTGCTGCAACTTTACTTTAAATTTTTTTTTCCTTTAAAAAAGGCAAGTACCCCTATCGTTTTCCACAGGCAGGCCCCACTGACGATCTGCAGCTTTTATCTAAAAAATAATTCCTCTAAAAAATAGCAAGATTGCATGCTGTTTTTCGTACGTGGGCCCCACCTTCCCTCTTCTTCTTCATGAACAATCCGATGCCATTTTAGATGAAAATCGACACATTGAAGTGTCATTTTTTGTGCATATGGTGTCCCTTGAAGCATTGGTGGCACCGATCATAAAACAGCACATCAGGGTGTCATTTTTTAACGCACAAATTTCCTAATTAAAAATATTGTTACACCTCTTTTATAAATACTTTCAATTTCTACACCAAAATAAAAAAAAATCTTGGAAATATTCTAATATTACTGTGCGTGTTGTGTTTGTATAAACAATAATGGAGAGTATAAATTGATTAAATGGGTTTAAGGATGGTGACCGAAATTTGAAGATCTCGAGGCTGGCAAGGGGTGGCATATATATATATATATATATATTAGAAATTAAATTCAAGATTTTCTACAGTTTTGAATTAAAAATTGACAGAATAAAAAACTCAGTAATTCTGATTTTTATTTTTTTTTATTACTTGAGAAACTAATTGACTTAAAAAAATATATAAAAATCTGCCCTTTATTTTCAAGTCAAATATTTGAAAAAAAAAATGATCCATCAATATATATAATTTCCGTGGGAATTAATTTCAGCTCAAGAGAAAATAAAATACTTGGCTAATTCAGATTCTTTAATGCTGTAATTGAAATCTCACTATCACAGCCTTAGATAATCTAAAATGATAAGTCAAGAATAGCAAGCAAGCCTAAATTGGCCACACAACTAACCCATGGATGACTTTGCAATTAATAAATAAATAAATTATAGTTATTAAAAACAAAAAAAAAATGTAATTAGAAGTTAATTGTAGGAATTTGAGGGTTAATTTACTATCGAGTCAACTCAACTGCATTATATATAAGTGAAGCCGTTGTGCTCCACGTCAATTAAACAATTCATAATTATTTTCATAGTTTTGATATGACTTGACTGCTTTCTTATTTGTCTTAAATTATATTTTTATTCTATGTTTGTCCAACTTACTATTCTTTAATATTCTTTATCTGCTGCCTAATTTGTGTCATATAGTTCTGTTACTTGAATGTTCTTCAATAATCATTCTTCATATATTACTGTCCATGACATTTAATTTACCCCATAATTAATTATTTAAATGACGCCTTTCCTCTCGAATTAGCACCATATAAAATTATTTATATACAAAAGTAACTACAACATGGGGAATCTTCACATATTGAGTATCAGCAGGGACTATTTGATAAGAAATTGTAGCTATAACCTACATAAGCAAGGGAAAAAGTAAAATTATTTATGTACTAAAGTAAATACATTATATTTTTGTCAAAAGAAAGAAAATACAGTATTTTAAGCTTCATTAAAAAGAAAATACACTGCATTTATTTAAGTATAAAAATAAATACACTGTATTTTAGTTAAAAAAAAGAAAATACAGTGTATTAAGATTTATCAAAAAGAAAATATATTGTATTTATTTATGTATGAAAGTAAATACACTGTATTTTAGCAAAAAAAAAGAAAATACAGTGTATTGAGATTTTTTAAAAATAAAATACACTATATTTATTTATGTACAAAAGTAAATATACTGTATTTTAGTCAAATGAAAAAAAAATACAGTGTATGAGTTTCATCAAAAGAAAATACACTGTATTTATTTAATCTTAAAAGTAAATACAGTGTATTTTAGTCAAAAGAAAAGAAAATATGGTGTATTGAGATTTGTCAAAAAGAAAATATGCTGTATTTATTTATATACAAAAGTAAATACACTGTACTTTAGTCAAAAGAAAAGAAAAGAAAATATAGTGTATTAAATTTCGTCAAAAAAAATACACTATATTTTTAGTATCTTAGAATGTATGAAAGTTAAATTTGTATGAAAGTTAAAGATAATAATACCATCCATTTTTTAATATTTCAATTTAATTTATTGCAAATGAAGGAAGCAAAGAATCATACCAGTTGTCGAAAATCCACTTTGTTTTTGTCATTTTCTTAAATTATGACAAAATGGCACCTCTGCAGATAATATTGCATAATACATTTTGTTCCTTTTGTTAATAGCCTCAAACCGGTGTGATAAAGCAAGATTTGTCTTTGTCTGTAAGAAGGAGAGTTTACAACTGATGATCCGATCGGATGACAGAGCCTGCAAGAAGGAGTGTCCGGTCGGACCCAGGCATTAGCACTCCGGAGCTTAAGTTAGTAGCTTTTAGAGAAAGAGTGCTTAGAGAGAGAGTTTCATATATTCAACATCTGGAGCCATTTTATTTTAGGTTATTTATAGGAGTTCTTTGGAGGGATACTTAAGTACCTTGGGGCATGATAACCAATAGTTGGAGTAGGTGAGCGGCTATGTGATAGAGAGCAGGTGGAGAGTATGGGCGTTGGCTTATGTCAGTGGGCTGACAGGACGTGCTATCCCATCAGTCCGATCGGATGTCACGTCTTTCTGTCTTGTCTTTCAGCTCACACTTTGTCTTTTTGTTATTGGGCTTGGCCATACCAAGTGTTGTTGGGCTAACCTGATTAGGCATTTGGAGATGTATTTTTCATAGTTATCACTTGTCCCCCCTCCAATGGGTTCAATCGGGCGATTTAAGCTTTTTGGCAGGATTTTTGAATTTTTGGGAGGCACCCATTTAAAGAGATGCGTCCGTTCAGTTCAGACAGCTATTTTCCATTTAATGCCACACATGTTTCTATAATGGCACTTCGTTCTTCGGAATCGCAGTAACGAGTTGAGAACACGTGGCGTCTATCCAATGGGGAGGTTTTGGAGTATTCTGGAAGCTTTTTGCCTATAAATAGGCAAGTTTAAAGTAATTTTTTCTCACTTTTCAGTGATCCTTAACGAAGCTTTGCCAATTTTTTTTTTGTAAACTTTGTTATTTGAAACCCTTGCCAAAAACTTCATTGAGGGTGCTTCAAATTTCAGAGAATTTTAGAGTGTCTACGAGATCACCCAAGTAAGTAAAAAATCCCTGCCTTTGATTTTATTTTTCATTCATCACATATATTCTCCTCCTCCATCAAAAATGGCTTCAAGCAGTAGTCAACCAATAGACAGAAGTTTTCTAGAGGATTACGAGAATCATAAGCCGATTGCTCATCCCTCGCGATTGACAGAAGTGGAGGTGGCAAGAATTCCTTCATGGTACCACCTTCATGTAGAGGTGTCGGTGATGGCTTGCCCTAATTCCATGGCGGTGACAGAGGGGCCTTTTGGCCATGAAAGGAACAAATGGTTTATTTACCATTTGTGGAGCTTGGATGCGGGGATGAGGCTTCCCTTTTGGTGCTTTCGAATCGGCGATGCTTAGGGGTTATGGAATTTCCCCCAACCAATTGCATCCGAACGGATGGAGGATGGTAGCCTGCTTCAAGATCTTGTGCAAGATAGAAGCAGTGGCCCCCACTCTGGACCTCTTTACTCACTTTTTTTATATTTTCGGTCGGAGTGATGGGTCGGAGTATTACTTTACCAGCCGGCAGCACCGAAAGCTCTTTATTGTCCCATCCTCCATAAAGAGTTTTAGGAAAAGATACTTCTTAGTGGGGATGGCTGGTGGTTTTGGAGTACCACTTGTCCGATCGGCAGAGGCCATAATTTTGAAAGATCATGTTGTCGATTGATTTATGTACGAAATCGACATCAAGAAATTGATGGATGCCTTGGTGAGGAATGGACAGCCTTATGACTCCAATTACCTTCTGAGCACTCTTTTTGAGTCTTGAAACTCCGATGCTGGCATTAGTTCAGAACATGAGCATTAATATTGGAGTGTGGAGAAGGGCATCTATTTTGCCAATTCATATATTGCATGCACATTTATTAAATATATCAAATTTTAAACGAGGCACTTATCTTTGTTTGATTTTGTAATGTAGCTGCGAACAAAATGGTGAGAGGAGAGGAGGCTGTAAAGCAACTAGCTGATCAGGCCAAAGCCAAAAAGGAGGTCGACTGTCTGGCTAGGGAGGAAAAAAGATCTAAAAAGAGGGAGATCATGCCTGCCTCTAAGGTGTAAGCTTTCAAGAGTGCAACGAGTACTCCTGCTCCTCCTGTTACTGCAATGACTTCAGCTCGTGCCGCTACGGTTATCACTACGACCCATCCTCCCTTAACCATGTCAGGACCGTCATTACCCCCTCCGATCATGGCACAACAGCATCCTCTCAGGTGACTGCGACTAAGGGATGAATCTGACAAGGAAGGGTCACAATCGTCCCTTATCCCTCGATCGTCTTCTCAATAGATGGAGGCGCCGTCAGATGAAGCAACGTACAAAAAAATCGAAGAGGCAGCAAGAAAGAAATCTGCAGAAGCTATAGCCACTATCGATGCCTGGATCACTGCAAGAGGCAAGGAGATAGCTCAAAGCGAGCCAATTTGAAAGTTTTCAGGGAGAGCTCAGGAGGGTTGGGCTCCGCCTTTGGAGGACATCTTGAAAGAGCGATTCGATAATGATTGGTCCGTGACCAACAGAGATGTGCCATCCTTCATTTTCCAGGGCCTTGCTTAGGAGAGTGATTTTAAGGCAATGACGGAACTCAATCTGCTCTTCCGAGAGTTCGATTTATTTTAATAGCAAAGCCTGGAGGTAATACCTGTATTTTTTATTTTTTATTTTATTTTATTATTGACTATTTTCTCCACTTTTTTTTCATAGCTAATCAAGAAAGGACTTCGTATGCACGGCATGACAGCTTATGCCAGAGCGAAGTGAAAAGATGCCGTTCGGCAAAGGAGGGAAGCTGAAGCCGCCAGTGATGCAACGAAAAAGAAAGTTGTGCTCCTAAGGTCTGAGGTAGAAGAGCTGAAGAGGGAAAGAGCTCAATTAACCCAAGACCTCAAATCTCGGCAGAACGGGGTGGACCACTTGAACGGAGATGTGGCGCGTCTTGCCGCTGATAGTGCCTTATGCAAGAAGTATGAGGAGGAAGTGGGCAGGCTGAGGAGTGAGTGCTCACAGCTTATCACTGATTGCCTCAAAGCCAACACGGACAAAGACAAGGCACTGGCAGACAAAGATAAGGCTCTGTCAGAACACGACCTTCGCCTGGCAAAAAAGAATTCCCTCGAAATAGCTCTAGCAGAGAAGGAGGCAGCTTGGAGCAAGAGATTGGCAAAAGAGCTGGAGGTCCAAAGGGAATAGATCTTGGATTAACTAGGCAATGCCCAAGAAACACTGCTAAGTCGATTGATTTATGCAGCCAAGCAGCGCTTCCTTGAGACTGATCTTGACTGAATGGAGGACTCGGGAATTCTTTTCGATCCTCTCTCTAGCGACGATGAGGAGGAGGCCCCTCAGATCAAAGAGATGGAAGGAACGACAGAGGAGGTGCCTTTGGCGTCACAAGAAGGTCTCAGTTTGCCAACCGAACCGACTGAGCCTGAAGCCATTCTTCCTCCTTCAATAGAGCCTGAAGACATTGCCCCTTTGCCAGTGGAGCCTGCCAGTGATAAAGCTACTAGGTCTGGCCAGCTTTTCTGCCAACACCACCATAAAGCCTGCTGTCGACCCGAACACTATCACAATAGAATTTATAGCTATAGAATCTTAGGATTTTTCCTTGTAATTTTTTCTTTGTAATAGCTTTCTTCTTTTCTTGCAACTTGTAAAATTCCTCATATATGTAAAATTTGGTTTTCTTTTCATTGTGCCTTCATATTGCAATTCTCATTTTGAGTAAGATTCATTATAAAATTAACTAAGTGGAATAAATAGAAACCTTCATGGAGAATATACGAAATCAGTCAAGGAGAGTATATAAAACCAAGCATGGAGAATATGGAAAATTGACTAAGTGGCATACTTCTTGAATCATAAGATGCTTTTCTAGTACTGTAGTACACAACTATTGATGATCGCTTGATCTGATCGGATTTAAAAGATATACTTTTCATATAGTCGTGAGTTGTGACTTAGATTTATCGTGTCAAGAGCAATAGGTGACTTTTTAGTTTTTTCTTCGATTGAAGCATTATTCGATCGGATATGAAGATTGTCTATTTATAGGAGAATCATGCACAACGAATGATCTTTCATCTTGCATTGCTTTGAAGATTTGGCGATTTCGCACATCAAGTGTTTGAAAGAGATAATTAATTCAATTATCGACCTTCGCATCTTGGATTCAGGATGGACATTGAATCTAGCAAATGAATCGATGGAGATTAAATGGGTGTGCTTTGCATCTTAGGCTCAGGGTGAACATCGAGCCTAGCAAAGGTACTTAACCTGTTGATAAATGGACTCCAACTTTCGTATCTTCGACCGTATCAAGCCTAGCTGATAAGTTATGCCGAATGCAGAATTTTGGCTTTAAAAGGTTTGAGGGAGTTATCCGCTTATAGGGAGTTACCCGTATGGAGGACCTCATTCGGGATGTTTATATCGTCCGATCAAAATTATCATGGCGACTTTGGGAGTTACCCGCTTATGGGGAGTTACCCATATGGAGAACCTCGTTTGGAATGTTAGTATCGACCGATCGAAATTATCATGGCCACTCTGGGAGTTACCCGCACATAGGGAGTTACCCGTATGGAGAGCCTCGATTGGGATGTTCATATCGACCGACCAAAATTATCATGGCGACTCTAGGAGTTACTCGTTTATGGGGAGTTACCCGTATAGAGAACCTCGATCGGGATGTTTGCTTCTATCATGGTCTCAGTCGTGGCCATCTGCAGATCTATAAAAACTGCATTTTTTTTGGCAGAAAACGGGGAGGGACGATGGGGGATAGCTGCCACGATTAGATTTAGGGCTTTTTCCTCCATTTTTCTTATGTTTTCCCCTCATTTTATGTTGTAGGTTAGATTTAATTCAATGTAAACCTTAAATTAGATTTATTTTCCAATGTAAGTTAGGGTTAGATTAAATTTTTTGCATTCCCTTTAAGTTGTGTTCTTCATTTTGCTTAGAGTTTTGAAGGAGGAGACTTGGATTCGGATTGGAGCTTCACAAGCTACAAAATGGCTTCATGGGTTTCCTCTTTCCTCTCTCTTTTTACTTTATTTATGTTTAATTTATAGTTTTGTTGCTTGGGGATCTTTGAATCCCCTACCCATAATACGGACCTTGAACTAAATTTGATTTTTACATGAATAATTGGTCTATTTCACTGTTACTTATTTGTATCACATGGTTTTTCGATCTATTAAGTTATTTTCCATGCATGAATGAATGGTTTTTATCATATGTCTGGGATGGATATTGAGCCTAGTGGATTGAATTTTATGAATGATTTTGCTCAGTTTTTCTTTCATGAATGCTGTATTATTTTAGAGGGCTCCGGAATGGGATTCTAAATGTGCAGTGTGATTTTAGGACCAGAGTGTGGAGTGAAATGGATGAGATTTGGGTCGTTTGGCTCCGAAATGGGAAGACAAACCAAACTTAGGATGTTAGAACCATGCATAGGCTAATTGTTGGGTTGGCTCCGAAATGGAAAGTTTAGCAACTAGAATAGCTAGCTCCAGAATGGGACGCTTGGGTTAAGAGGGTTATCCTGAATTCGTTCATGTATGCTTTTAGATAAAATTAATTCATATTAGATATGGGGTGGATGAGTGAACCCGAGCAATGTTTTAACTAATGTTTTAATCCCTAGTTTAATTAACTTATCTTCTTTATTTATTTATTTTGTTAATTAGATTTATAACACTCTCTCAATCAAAAACTTGAAAATTTATCTTAGATTAACTCGCTCAACTCTAGATATCTAGCTTAAAACAACCCTTATCCCTTGGGTTCGATATTTGCGGGTCTTAAATATATCCCACTTTATTACTTGTCGATCTAGTACACTTGCTAGGGTCGCAACAAGTTTTTGGCGCCGTTGCCGGGGATAACGGTATTGTTTGTTTTATATCTTTATTTGAGCTTAGTTTGAGATTTTATTTTATTTTTCTTTGTCTTTGATTTGGTGTTATTCTTTGTAGGAAGATTATGATGCACTATCAGATGATGCATAGTTCTCTCCAAGATGATGAAATGGTTCTATTGAGAGGACAAATGGAAGAGTTTAGGAGAGAAATACAGGAAATGCAGTACTCACATCAGCCTTCAACATTCTGCTCATTGCTATCTTTTGAAGATCCTAATTCACAATGGGTATCGCAAGAGTCATGTGCCTCCAAAGTTCAAGTCCTTATTGAATTGCTTGGAAGTAAGGATAGGCAATTAAGAGCTGAAAGAGAAGAATGGATGGCCACAATTAATTCTCAAGAGAAAAAGATAAAAAATCAAGAGGCTTTATTGCAAAATCAAGAGAATTTGTTGAAGACTCAAGAGCATCTACTAAGAGATCAAGAATTGGGACTTAAAAGCCTGAAATCTAAGTTAGAATTCTTGAGTAATTCTATGAAGAATCGAGGTAATGGTGATAAGGAGAAATTGAGTCAGCACAACCAGTAGATAATGAAGAAATCAAGTGTGGGGTGCATGCATTGAAGAAGGGACCAATCATTGTTGATGACAAGAGCTGTAACTTAGAGAATGAATTCCAATCTCTTGTGAAGGATGTTTCACCAAAAGAGCAAGAATTGTTTAACTCTCAAGTGGAAGCACTAAATTCAATCCACTTAAAGAGTTTATTAAGGCTAGAAGAGCCGGAGGAGTACATGTATGAACAACCCGAGGTAGAGGGGTACTTCATCGAAGACATGGTCTTGCCTACCTTGGCGAATTTCGATAGGTTTCTCCTACTGATGGGGGAAAATGAGGAGCAGAGTCCGGAGAGACCAACATTTAGGTCACAAACTCGGCCGCCTGATAGTAACACGAGTCAAGCTGGGACTCATTAAACCAAAACTATTTCTCTCTCTACTTTTTAATTAGTTTGTTTATTTTGCTTGCTTTTATTTTAAGTTTCTAGTTTCTGTGTGTGTTTTTGTTTGTTGCTGTTATTGCATGCCTTTGTACCTTAGTTAGCTTACTCTCGTAGTTGTTCCTGTTGTGAACAATCTTGAACTTAGAATTAGAAAGCCTTATTTAGATTAGTTGGAATAGCAAGAGAGTGGTTGATTGTTAAACGAATTTTTTCTTTTTCGGTAGGTTTCAATTAGACCAATACCAGTAAGTCTCTTAATAAATGTACACTTTGGCCCTTTTTCTTAAAAAAAAATAATAAAAACCAGTGCATGAAGTTGATTGAGTTGGAATTTTAGAGCGCTAGAACCTTCCTCATCACCCTTCAAAGAAATAAAATGACTCAAAAATAAGATTACAAATGACTTAGACAATATATTTTTTAATCGAATTTTGAAAATGCCTTTGACTAACCTTTGTTTTATAATATCCCTTGCAAGCCCCATTGAGCCTATTTGAGCATGCTAAATGCGTGTTTATTTTATATTTATTGCTTATACCTGCATTTTGATCCATTAAGCCTAAAAAGCCTTTGTCTTACCCTTTTTGAACTGGCCATTCTAAAAGTAGGTGAGATAAGTTTTTCTTGGGAAGTGCTAGTAAGTAAAGGGTTGTTCTTCAAATGTTAGATTCTAGTATCGGGGATACATCGCCAATATCAAGTGAGATTGAAAAATTTCAGAATGTAGTTCCTCTTTAAGAAGAATTTTTGTGAGTCCCTACTTATCAATTGTAAAATCGATTATTTTAGCTATTAGAAAAAAGGAAAAACAAAAGAAAAAATAAGAAAAAAATAAGAAGAATAAAGCTAGCAATCTTGGTTTCATCTAAGTGTGGGATACTCTATGTATAGAGTCGAAGGATTCTAAGCTCTTTAAACATTAATTGAGCTAAAATCTTGGTAAAATATTTAGAGAGGATTCTTCTTCTTCCTTGTGCTATTTCCTTGAGAAATGTTCTACATTTTTGATACCTAAAGCTTGGCAATGATGATGAGTGAGTAAAGGTAGAGTTGAAGTTTATTTTTAGAAGAAAAAGGGTGAGTTGAGGTAGAAATGGCAGTTCAAACTTGTGTACCTTAATCTTTTTTGTTGATAGCCATACCTTAGCCACATTATAACCTTTTAAATCCTATCTTTTCTTATTGAGAGTTATGTGTGGAGATGACCTTTGGATTTCGGTGCTAAAGGAGAGGCTCATGGCGTCTCTTGAGTTTCGAGAGCGAAACCGCGTGTGCAATCTTTTGTACACAAATTCTTTTCTCAATTATTGGATTGCACTGGAAATTTTTGGTTTTAAAAGTTGTTTTAATTTTTTTTATTTTGGCCTAGCACACACATACAAAGAGATTTGCTAGTATGGTCTAGTTGAGTCTTTTCGATTTAAGACTTCGTTTAGTGACTTCTGCTAAAGTGTTGTTCTACTTTTTCTAAATTTGTGTTTTCTTTCTTTGAGTTTGAGTATATAGGAATGTGGTTGGTTCATTTG
This sequence comes from Excoecaria agallocha, assembly GCA_037975025.1. Taxonomy (NCBI): domain Eukaryota; kingdom Viridiplantae; phylum Streptophyta; class Magnoliopsida; order Malpighiales; family Euphorbiaceae; genus Excoecaria; species Excoecaria agallocha. Next base: position 20,943,551 of record CM075812.1, read on the forward strand.
CTCGAGGGTGAACAAAAGCTAAGTGTGGGGTATTTGATAACTCCAATTTTATTGTTTAATTTCAGTATATTTTTGTTTGTGTCTATGTTTTATTTTGCATGATTTTCAGTGTTTTGTGTAATAAAAAGCTCTTTTTATGCCAAATGAAATTGTATTGATATTTACAATGTTTTGGTGTGTTTAATGGGATAAATTTGACTCTTGTACAGAAAAATAGGCAAGAGCACGGCTGAGACAAAATGGTCCCAGCTGTGCCCATTGAAGAATCCCCAATCCGCACCATTTCATTTTTTAGAATGATCTAAAGACATCTTAATCCAATCTCCACCGTTGAAAATGTAGATCAAGATGTTAAAACTCTATGGTTAAAATTTCAGCTCGATCCAACGGTGAAATGTTCAAAAACTGATAAATTAATGGGACTGGTTTTTCTTCTCTCAGGGGCCGCGACCGAGACATTTTGTTCCGGCCGTGGCCAATGCAAAATTCGAGCTGTTTTAGTCCAGAAGGTGGCCACGGCTGAGACAAAAATGACACTTTTGTCTCAGCCGTGGCCATCTGCAGATCTATAAAAACTGTCGTTTTCTTTAGCAGAAAACGGGGAGGGATAATGGGGGAGATGCCACCACACTTAGATTTAGGGCTTTTTCCTCCATTTTTCTTATGTTTTCCCTTCATTTTATGTTGTAGGTTAGATTTAATTCAATGTAAACCTTAAATTAGATTTATTTTCCAATGTAAGTTAGGGTTAGATTAAATTTTCTGCATTCCCTTTAAGTTGTGTTCTTCATTTTGCTTGGAGCTTTGAAGGAGGAGACTTGGATTCGGATTGGAGCTTCACAAGCTATAAATGGCTTCATTGGTTTCCTCTTTCCTCTCTCTTTTTACTTTATTTATGTTTAATTTGTAGTTTTGTTGCTTGGGGATCTTTGAATCCCCTACCCACAATGCGGATCTTGAACTAAATTTGATTTTTACATGAATAATTGGTATATTTCGCTGTTACTTATTTGTATCTCATGGTTTTTCAATCTATTAAGTTATTTTCCATGAATGAATGAATGGTTTTTATCATATGTCTTGGATGGGTATTGAGCCTAGTGGATTGGATTTTATGAATGATTTTGCTCAGTTTTTCTTTCATGAATGCTATATTATTTTAGACGGCTCCGGAATGAGATTCTAAATGTGCAGTAATTGTGATTTTAGGACTAGAGTGTGAAGTGAAATGGATGAGATTTGGATTGTTTGGCTCCGGAATGGGAAGGCAAACCAAACTTAGGATGTTAGACCCGTGCATAGGCTAGTTGTTGGGCTGGCTCCGGAATGAAAAGTTTAGCAACTAGAATAGCTGGCTCCGGAATGGGACACTTGGGTCAAGAGGATTATCCCGAATTCATTCATGTATGCTTTTAGATAAAATTAATTCACATTGGGTATGGGGTGGATGAGTGAACCCGAGCAATGTTTTAACTAATGTTTTAATCCCTAGTTTAATTAGCTTATCTTCTTTATTTATTTATTTATTTATTTTGTTAATTAGATTTAGAACGCTCTCTAAATCAAAAACTTGGAAATTTATCTTAGATTAACTCACTCAACTCTAGATATCTAGCTTAAAACATCCCTTATCCCTTGGGTTTGATATTTACGGGTCTTAAATATACCCAACTTTATTACTTATCGATCTAGTACACTTGCCAAGGTCGCAACAAGGCCTTCATCTCATCTCCCGATGGTAGGAAATAGCTTTTCGATCCGAAGGTTGTTTTGCTGGAAAAGTGGTTAAGAAATTTGAATGATGACAAATAATAGTTTCATAGGTTCGGACGTGTACTTGTTTTTAGGTTAGTCCTTGCTTCGTGGAGACACTCATTTCGTATGCATCGAGGTGTTATAACTTTTCACATGTTGCAGCTTTTTTATTGCTGCATCTTTAAAGACTCAAAAATGAATTTTTAATAATAAACAGATAATATGAAAGTTGGCTGGCAATCCAGCACTTATTACAAGAGACTGAAAATCGCATTAAAATTTAGTACAACAAGTTCATGGGGAACTCAGATTATAACGATTACACCTATTTTTTTCATCATTCAATGACTCCAACAAACGGCCAGTGTGGGTTTGGCTTCTCGTGTTTGCCATCATTATCTGATCTGGACACATCCTTCCTGTCGTTAGACTGCTTGTAGGAGCTTTCCCCTCCTGTTCGACCAACAAATCTCTTAAGGGAGCCTCTTTGCAGGAGTCGTTCAATCTCCTTCTTTAGGGAATAACATTCGTCGGTTGAATGTCCATCAGCTCTGTGAAATTCACAATATTTACTGCGATCCCCATTGTTTCTTGCTTGCTTGATTGCCTTGGGCTAGTTAACTTTCCTGTGTTTTTCTTTGATCCACATCAACACTTGGGTAGGACTGGCATTAAGCGGAGTGAAAGGTCAAGGCGATTGGTCTTTGTACCAATCGGATAGGCCTCGTCTGGTTTCTTTTCTTTTGCCCAGGCTCCTTGAAACACTATGCCCGCCTGTACTCCCCCTAATCGATCGAATAGGGGAGTTCTGTTAAACGCCTGACCGTCAGGATACTGCAACTTGTCTATAACGCTGGTCCTTCCTACTCTGCTGGACCTGAGAGCGTCATCCAGCTAAATGTGCTGCCTAGCTCTTTCCATCAAGTCGGAGAAGCTAACCGGTGGCCTTATTGTTAAAGATTCAAAGAGCGAACGATCGATGATGCCCCCTGCCAAGGCATTAGTCGTCATTTCCACACTCACAATGCTTACTTCTAACATTGTGGCCTGGAATTGGTCGATGTAGTCTCTAAGACTTTCATCGGCTCATTGGTATAGGTTGCACAAGTCACTTACTGACTTTAACGCACATGTCTGCACGATAAATCGTGTGATAAACAGCTCATTAAGCTATCTAAAAGATGTGATTGATTCTTGAGAAAGATCATGGAACCAACTCAAAGCATCTTCTCCTAGGGTGGTCGGAAAAACTCTACAGGCGATCCTCTCATCATACGTGTAAACCTACACTTTAGTCAAGTATTCTGCAAGGTGAGTAGTAGGATCAGTTTTACCTGTGTATTTATCCATTACTACGTCTCTCCACCTAGAAGGCAGCTCGAACTTTGTTATCTCCCTACAAAATGGGGAGGCACTGTTGTTGCAGGTGTTTTCCTCAAATACCCCTTTCTTGGGCCCTATCAGGCCAAATTGCTTGAGTTTATTTTCAAATCATTTATCCTCCCTGCTCATCGCCATAGAGGCGGACTCTTCTTTGGTTCCTCGGGAGCGGCTTCGGTTGGGCGTACACATGAAGGATAAATCATCCCTAATGGAAGAGGTGGATGATCTGCTGGGAACATAAGGGCCATCTCTGCTCGAGAGCATTGTTCCCTTTCCCTTATCATATCCACCGGGGGTTCTGACCGCCATCCTTCCATCGTCGTAGGCTCATGGATCGTTGATGGAAATCCCCTTGTTCCTTCTTCTTTTGAAGTCTTCGGCTGTGAAATCCGTTTCATGGCCTTTTTCAGAAGTTTTGGACATTTTTCCCCTTTTCAGCGTTTGGACTATACTCTTAGTGAAGTCACTAAGAATGGCGCACATGTCCTTAATGATAACAGGGATATCTTTCGGTTTTCGCATAACTATATCATTAAAATCTGGGAGGAGGTCGTCCTTGGTGGGGGATCTGAGAGATCTCTCTCTTCTTGCTGAGGGCTTAGGTCTGTCCTAGCTGTTGCGATGATGTTCTCTGAGAGCTTCGTGCTCGTCGGATCTCGAATCTTCCATGTCTCTCAACTAAAGCACCAAATGATAAAGCAAGATTTGTCTTTATCTGTAAGAAAGAGAGTTGACAGCTGATGATCCGATCGGATGACATAGCCTGCAAGAAGGAGTGCCTGGTTGGACCCGGACGTTAGCACTCCGAAGCTTAAGTTAGTAGCTTTTAGAGAAAGAGTGCTTATAGAGAGAGTTTCAAATATTCAATACCTGGATCCATTGTATTTTAGGCTATTTATAGGAGTTCTTTAGAGGGGTACTTGAGTACCTTGGGGCATGATAACCGGCAGTTGGAGCAAGTGAACGGCTATGTGACAGATAGCAGGTGAAGAGTATGGGTGTTCGCTTGTGTCAGTGGGCTGACAAGACGTATTGTCCCATCAGTCCGATCGGACGTCACGCCTTCTTGTCTTGTCTTCCAGCTTACACTTTGTCTTTTTGTTATTGGGCTTATGCCATATCAAGTGCTGTTAGGTCAACCTGATTGCATTTTTGAATATATATTTTTCATAGTTATCACGCTTCACCATCCTCTTCTAGTAGAATTGCACAAATTACAATACTGCTAAAATAAAAATTAGTATATAGTAAGTGATTATGAATGTCCACTGATAAAAAAGAAAAAAGAAATAGTCCGAAACATGTTTATTAATATTCTTCCTGTAGATTTGATAGCACTGAGTTCATATATAACTAATAACTCAACTAACAGAATAAAAAGGTACGAATCAATATGATTATTTTTCTATTTTTGCTATATTTTATGGTATTTTGCTTTAGATCCATTCAAGGACTCCATACAAAAGATCTTGTTTTTTGGTAATTTGTTAATTTCTGGGTTTTTCATGACCAGAAAATGCCAAGCAATTAACAAGAATCTTTCATATATTAAGGATTTTTTTTTTTCTTCATTAGGTTGAAGAAACATTCTTGGAGAAAAGCCACTTATGTGTGGCGTTGAGATACTATTTTTGGCACAAGTCAAGAAAAAGGTAAGAATAAAAAATCTAGAATGTTTATCCGATTTCTTTTTTATTATGTTTTTTGCTATATAAAGATGAGATTTTGATGAAGATGATATCAGGCATTGGATTTTGGATTTGGATTCTTCACAACATAAAATCTTTGTCCTGATTGAAAAAGATATTCAATTATTTTAATTAGTAGACATTCTTTAACTCCTTTATCTGTTCGTGAAATTTACAGATCATTGAAAAATGAAATTATAAATAAAAATAATTTAATTTTTTTTTTTTTGAAACTCATGGTGGGAGCATAATTCTCGGTTTAATCTTTTGATCGCAACTATTGTTCCATCATCAATTTTGCCTCTGTATACATTGCCAAAGCCACCTTCGCCAATGATCAAACTCTCATGAAAGTTGTTAATCGCAACTCTAATGTCAGCTAGTGAAAACTGGCGGCAAAGCTCTTCTGGAAGTGAAGAAGGGTTCGTCCTCGATGACTGCGCTTTCCAAGAGTGCATTTGCCAACAACAGCTCAACGTTTGAGAGAGAGAGAGAGGGAGGTAGCAGTAAAATAAGGAAGGAGAGAATGAAAATATGATTTTTATGTCTAAAAACTTGTTAAAGAAAAAAAAATGGACATTTTTGAAAGAATATCCGATTAAAATGTAGTTATGATATAAGAAAATGTATTGATAAAGTTAAGCAAAATACAATATGGCATTTTTGAAACAAATAATTAAAACGCAGGTAATTCCTGTAATTTCCTCTAAATTAAATGGAAGCGATTTTCCCGAATCCAAACGTGAAAATGGAGTTTTCATCTATAGCTTTTTGGACATTTTGCTTCCCTTTTTTTATTGAGCCCAGCCTATTCAACTTTTTTTCAAAACATTTTTTAATTCTTTGTCGGCATTTGCTCTAGCAATTATTTTATTATTTTTAAAATGGACACTCATAAAAAATTGATATTTACTAATAATAAAAAAACTGATTATTAACATAATAAATAGGAACTAAAAATTACTTTTTTTGGAATAAAAATTGATATTTCAGTTAGTTTTGGTGAAATTATGGGCTTGGCATTTAAATATTTTTTTGTAGCTATTCCAACAAAAAATATATAACGCATCTAAAATCATCCTCTAATTTCCTGTTCACTCATACTAGGCTTTTCTCAAACATTTTATTTTTATATTATATTGTATATGCACACTTATTTTATTAATTTCATGCAAGAGATATCAAATCTATATTATATTAACTTGCTATAGCGAGCTCATGCCGAAAAAAAAAAGATTGGAAATTTATATTTGAATTTTATTTCTAGTGATTTATAATATTAAATTGATCTTTTTGAATATGGTAGAATTTTAGAATATTATGTATATAACAGACTTTTAAAATATAAAAGAATACACATTAAAAACAGAATGTAGTTTTCATGGAATAAAAAAACTCAAAACACATGACGTTACCCAACGGGCCCTAAACTGACAACTTAATTAGATTCATAATCTGATTTTACGATAAGATTGAGATAATTTTATCTCAGGTGGGAGCAGTAAAATAATCCCAATCATATTCACCCTTTTCTAAAACTTCAGGAAAAACTCACGAAGAACAGAGGCATTTAGCAAGTCCAAAGTTGTACCAAGATGGAGGAATTCATTACCCAAAAAAGAGCTATCTCACATTCACCAGTAATATCTCTAATTCAATGGCAAAGGATTCCATTACATCAAGAATAGCATTCAGTAGCCAGGACAGCATGCAGTATACAACAAGTCGCTTATGGACATCTAAGAAAGAAACGAGGGAAATATCTCAACGATCCGATGGTTTTCACAGCCAAGCAAGCCTTATGGAAGCTCTATACAGCACTTGAAAGCCTAACCTATTCAGTCGGCACAGCTCACCACGTGATCGGAAAACTCTTTACTAGAAAAAAAACAAAAATCCGAACCAAAACCTTCATCCTCCTTCACAAGCTAAAATGTTATTACAATCTGTAGACCCACAGGCAGCCCAGGAAAGGAGAAAACATTGTTTAATTTGAATTGAAGCCTTCTCTAATCTTTTATCACCCATCTCCGGCCCCTTATTTGGTATCCACCATAGCTTTGATCACTGCTGCTTTCTCCCCCACTCTCTCCACTTGTATATCCTGATTTTCGATGGTGTTTCTTTCCTTTCACAACACCACTATCACTAATGCTCCCATTTAAAAGGGGATCATCTATCCCACGGATCACCCTCCGAGCAGGTGCTATGCAACTGTCATCTTTTGTTCTTCTCTTATCCTTGTCATGTCTCTTTATGTTTTGAGAGATCTTATGCAATTTCTCGTTGAACTTTGTAATACCCTTTTCCACAGGCTCCACTGCTTGGTTCACAGTAAACTTCACATCATTCATGATCTGGATATGAGAAAACGTCAGATAAGAAGATATGCAGTTTGTCTAAATGAAAAGGCAACTCATAAAAAGATTTTGTCGGGGTATTATACAGTAAAACATACTTTCCATAGTCCACCTGTTGTCTACATAGATAGTGAAAAGCATTCAGTTTAACTATTGTCTAAACTGGTAATAGCCCACTTCAACGCCAAATCCTCTCGTTTGATTGGGTATCATTATGACTTAGGTTCTACCTTGCTGACAATGAAGGAAGCACTGCCATCAGTACCACCAATTCTTTTCTTCGCTGTTAATAGGACCTTTGGGCACATCATTTGACAATCTCAAAATGGACAAAATCAACTAAGCCATCAATGTCAGCTTACTGCTACTATTGCCATTACTATTGTCTAGTGGTCACATATGTGTACCCAGAAATGAAAGACTATTCAGGTAACTTCCCACTAAGTCAATGCACATTACCAATAAATCAAAACTAAAAGCAGCGGTTACATTACTATACATGTCGTCCTATTCCTTTTCCTTTCACGAAGTTGACTATAGACACGGGTGACCTTAGCACCGTTCTCTGTCACGTGCCATGTAAATTTACATGGGTAGAGATGTGAAACTCACTGGTTCATCTTCATATTTTCCCAGACACCCACACAGCATTTAAATATTCACAGATAGTACCATCTACACAGGTGAAACCCTGTATGTCAAATTATCTTAGTATTTTCCCATCCCACCCACTACCCCAAGAAAATTAGCAACATATGCAGGATTGATGTACCAATTAAAGAGAACTTACATATCCACCACCGCCAACAACAACATCTCGCACGCTTTCTTTGATGGTCATTCCACTTTTAACATCAATGTCAGGCTGAGGTAGGCGCAACTTGCTGGGTCTTTCACTATCTCTAACCTCATCTGGATCCAATGGACAATCAACAGATGCATAATCTCCAAGAACTGAAACACTTCCCGGAAGGTGGTCACCCATCAGCTCATAAGGCTTTGCAGGGAACACATACAGGTGAACAGCTGAAGCAATGCCCATCTGTGCTGGATTAATAAATAGAATTCTCATATTTTGGTAATCAGTGTTAGAACTTTCAGCAGTTAGGAATTTTATTTCAGAAATCCAGATGATGAATAGTACTGCATTCCTGGTATTACTTTCAATAAGACATGTTAACGGAACAAGGTAATTTTAATAATACATAGCATACACATCCATCCTGCAGTGAACGAAACAATGACCCTCTTTGACAAAGAAGAAGATTCAGGGAGCAGCAAGAAGGCCCAGGAGCCCAAGTTGTGGAGGGTGTACACGAGGAGAAATAGGAAGAGCACAAGGAATAATGTGGTTGTTGAGCTGGAGGAAATTAGTTAGGTGTGAGAAAAGAGAGAGAGGAATGCATGAGTATATATATTGTTGTAGTGGGCAAGGAGAGGAGGGGGAGTATTTTTAGTTTGTTGTTTGGCTATTGGAAGGGAACAGGTAGAGAGGCTGATTCACTCTCTCTGCTTGTGAGGAGTGGCCCTTAGTTATCTTTGATTTGTATTGTTTTTTTTTATTAAGAACAGATCTCTTGTAATCTGGTTCTATACATCAATACATACTATTTTTCATCTTCATTTTCTGGATTGTGTGATTGTATTGCTTAAGTCTGTGTTGTGGAATTCCATTATTATCAGTTTGTTAACATTGGTCCGACTTGCCAGATCCAAATGGAGACCCGTTATCAGGCATTACAATCAAGACAAGAAGACTCTGATCGGAGAGTTGGGGAGCTTACTGCTAGCATTCATGAATTAACCAAAACAGTCTCTGAAATCCAAGCTGATCAGCAGATACAAGAGGAATTCAGAGCATTCATGATGAACTGGGTTAAAAGATTTGACAAACAGCCCAAGTAACAGAGTATCTCAGTTCACCTAGAGAACCAGCGGTGGAAGGAACTGGAACCGGAACTCTGCAGGGACAAAGTTCCATTCCTAGAATGAATTACCAAGTCCATCCTAACTATTTCATTGATCCTCATCCTTTCCTACGCAAGATCAAGCTTCCCATGTTCACTGGATCTGACCTTAGGGGATGGATCCTTCGTACGGAAACTTATTTTTGTATAAATCAGATTGCACCTGAAATGCGAATCCGATTGGCTGAAATTTGTATAGAGGGAACGCCCATTAACTGGTTCTTCATGCTCTTGGACATTTATCCCAATTTAACTTGGGAACAACTTAAGAGAGAGATGATGAGGAGATTCAACAGTGGTTATTCCTCTAGTCCTTTTGAGGAATTAGCAGATCTCCAACAAACAGGAACGGTGGAGGAGTACATTGAACTTTTCGAGACGGTGGCTGCCACAGCAACGGGGTTGCCTAAACCGCAATACATTGGGTACTTCATCAGCGGGTTGAAGGAGGAGATAAAGGGTTGGATAAAGGTTCATCAATCGGAGGAGCGCATTGAAACAATGCGTTTGGCTAGGGCGATTGAGGCGTCACTGCAGACTGGACATGGACGAACGAGTAGATCATTATTCCATTCACAGAGGGACAGAGCAAGAGCCATAAACCCAGGCCTCCATAAAACTCCTGTGACACAAATTGGATGGGCTGGATCTGGACGAAGTGGGCCTCCAACACCATCAAACCCACAACAACCAAGGCCATTCACTAACTCTCCAGCCCAACAGTGGTTCATCACTTCATCCTCAACAGAATCCCAACGTTGGGGACAGAGAAAGACCGAAGTTTGCCAGCTAACCAAAACCGAGTGGGAGGAACGACGAAGGAAGGGGCTATGTTTTCAATGTGGCCAAACGTATTCTCCTCAACATAAATGTCCACAGGTGCAACTCAAGATCATGCTATTGGGCAAGGGAGACGAGGTGGATGAAGAAGATGAATTTTTTGAAGTGGAGACTGAGATCGAGGAAGGGCGGGTAGATGGTGAGTGTAAAATACTAGAGTTTCAGGGAGACAACCAGCAAGTCGGAACAGGCAATTTTGAAGAGGGGGCATTGCACACCATTAAGCTGCTAGGGACAGTTAATGATATTTCCACACTAATGCTGGTGGAAAGTGGAGCTACCCATAACTTCATCTCCAATCAGCTAATCTCAATGTTGGGACTCCAAGTATGTACCATTAAAACTCTAAGAATTAAACTTGGGGATGGGCATTTGATTGGGATAGATAAAAAATGTATGGGAATTAAACTCAAAATCACGAGCTACTCTGGTACCGTGGATGCTTTAGTTACTTACTTAGGAGGACTTGATGTCATTTTGGCTGTGGAATGGTTGTGAACTTTAGGAGATATTACAGCAAATTGGGTCTCAGGAAAATTACAGTTCCAGAGGCAGGATGAATGGATTGAGTTGAAGGGGGTCACTAAGACACACAAAACCATTCCCTCTCTGCAAAGTTGGGTCGAATGCCAATTACACCCATTAGTAGGGGATGGGGCTGGGGCTGATCCTTTGCCATGGAAATCGTTGAATCACTTAACAGTCAACCAACGGAGTCAGCTATCAAGCATTCTTGGTCGATACCCAGAAATTTTCCAGGAACTAGAGGGCCTACCTCCCAAACGAGCTGTTGAGCACAAAATCATCCTACAACAGGGCCATGAACCAGTATGTGTTCGGCCTTACCGGTACCCACACCACCATAAAACGGAGATTCAACGGCAGGTGCAAGACATGCTCACCAAAGGGATAATTAGGCCTAGCCAGAGCCCTGTCTCCAGCCCAATAATCCTAGTAAAGAAAAAAGATGATTCTTGGTGTATGTGTGTCGACTATAGGGCCTTGAACAAAGCGACCGTGCCAAATAAATATCCTATACCGGTGATTGAAGAGTTGTTTGATGAATTAAACGGAGCGCAATTTTTTACTAAACTTGACCTCAAGTCTGGGTATCACCAAGTGAGAGTCGGTGAGAGTGACCTAGAATAGACTGCTTTTTGAACCCACGACGGCCATTACGAGTTCCTAGTGATGCCGTTCGGTCTCACAAATGCACCTGCTACTTTTCAGTCAGCCATGAACGACATTTTCTGGCCCCTGCTACGTCGTTGTGTCTTGGTTTTTTTTTTTTACGACATCTTGATTTACAGCAGGACATGGGAGGAACATTTGATGAACGTTGACTCAGCTCTTCACATACTGGCAGCCAACCATTATGTGGTGAATCCAAAGAAGTGCATGTTTGGGCAGTCATCTGTAGAGTATCTGGGACATGTTATCGATGGAGAAGGAGTGAGAGTGGACACTAACAAGATTCAAGCAGTTCAAGCATGGCTACAACCGACTACTGTCAAAGGAGTGAGGGGATTTTTGGGACTTACTGGTTATTACAGAAAATTCATAAAAGGCTATGGTAAAATCGCCAAGCCACTCACGGAACTAACTAAAAACGGGGTTTTTTTGATGGAATGAAACAGCTACAGAGATGTTCAATCATTTAAAAAGGAAGCTCACTTCAGCACCTTTGTCGGTGTTACCCGATTTTTCCAAACCTTTTGAGCTGGAATGTGATGCATCAGGGGGTGGAATAGGAGCAGTTCTTATGCAAGATAGGCGGCCCATTGCTTATTTTAGCAAGGCGCTGTCCGTTCAGAATTTGGCCAAGTCCGCGTACGAGAAAGAAGTGATGGCAATAGTCTTGACAGTGTTACACTGGAGACCTTATCTGTTGGGGCAACCCTTCATAGTGTACACGGATTAGCAGAGCATTAGACAGCTGCTCCACCAAAGGATAACGACAAAGGACCAGCAAAATTGGTTAGGTAAGCTAATGGGGTATAAATTCGAAGTCCATTATAAGCCAGGGCGTGAGAATAGGGCAGCTGATGCTTTGTCCCGGTTGCCCAACTTGGAGGGTGACTTGCGAACCATGGTGGTCAGTCCTTGTTGGGTAGGCGGGCAGGAGCTGTTGAAGGATGTTGATATGGATCCTCAAATTCAATGCATCTTGCAAGACTTACGACAAGATCCCTCTTCTCATCCGGGTTTTGCTGAACTTCATGGGAGGCTATATTACAAGTCCCGGCTGGTTATTCCTGCCACTTCGCCGTGGATTCCTAAATTGCTAGAAGAATTCCATACTAACCCATTGGGAGGGCATTCTGGATATTACAGGACCTACAAAAGACTAGCTTCGATTCTTTATTGGGTCGGAATGACCAAATCTGTCCAGACTTTTGTCCAGCAGTGTGATATTTGCCAGCGTTACAAGGCGTCCACACTAGTCCCAGGAGGTTTGCTGCATCCACTGCCAATTCCAACGGTCATTTGGGAGGAGGTTTCAATGGACTTCATCACGGGCCTACCACATTCAAAGGGATATGATACAATTTGGGTGGTAGCGGACAGATCAACCAAGTACGGACATTTTATCCCTCTTAAACATCCTTATATAGCTCGGGTTTTAGCTGAGATTTTCCTTCGAGAGATCATCTGTCTCCATAGACTGCCAAAGTCGATCTTAAGCAATCGAGATCCTTTGTTCATCAGCAGGTTTTGGCAAGAAATTTTTAAAATCCAAGGGACCCAGCTAAACTTTAGTTCAACGTATCATCCTCAAATTGACGGCCAAACGGAAGTGGTTAACCGGTGTTTAGAAGCATAATTGCACTGTTTCGCAACTGAGCAGCCTAAGACAAGGTCATACTGGTTGTCGTGGGTTGAATTCTGGTATAATTCGACATATCATAGCTCCACCGGGACTACCCCTTTCGAGGTTGTTTATGGCAGGAAGACTCCAACAGTTTTCCAATTTATTCTAGGGGAGATTCGAGTGGCTGCAGTAGGGAGAAAATTGCGGGATAGAGATGAAGCCTTACGCCAACTTAAAACCCAGTTAACTCATGCTCAAAACCAGATTAAGAACCAAGCTGACCAACACCGTCGTCATGTGGAATTTGGTATCGGAGATTATGTCTATGTCAAGTTACGCCCCCATAGGCAATTGTCGGTCACATCCAAGATCAACCCAAAGCTAGCCCTGCGCTACTATGGTCCTTTTCCTGTGCTCCAGCAGGTGGGCTCGATTGCTTATAAACTGGAACTCCGCGTAGGAGCTAAGATCCATCCGGTATTTCATGTTTCTCTATTGAAGAAAGCCATGGGAACTGCTCCAGCAACTGATGAGCTGCCAGAGGAATTGGAGCCTGATGAGGTGAGTCGCCCTCTTCCCTATTGTATTTTAGCTCATCGGACTATCACCAAACAGGGGGAATCTATTCCCCAATGGCTCATTCAGTGGACAGATGATGGTCCTGATCATGCTACATGGGAGGATGTCTTCATCATTCGCAACCAGTTCCCTTATCTTAGTCTTGAGGACAAGACAGCTTCCCCACCAGCAGGCAATGATGAAGAAGAAGATTCAGGGAGCAGCAAGAAGGCCCAGGAGCCCAAGTTGTGGAGGGTGTACACGAGGAGAAATAGGAAGAGCACAAGGAATAATGAGGTTGCTGAGCTGGAGGAAATCAGTTAGGCGTGGGAAAAGAGAGAGAGGGATGCATGAGTATATATATTGTTGTAGTGGGCAAGGAGAGGAGGGGGAGTATTTTTAGTTTGTTGTTTGGCTATTGGAAGGGAACAGGTAGAGAGGCTGATTCACTCTCTCTGCTTGTGAGGAGTGGCCCTTAGTTATCTTTGATTTGTATTGTTTTTCTTTATTAAGAACAGATCTCTTGTAATCTGGTTCTATACATCAATACATACTATTTTTCATCTTCATTTTCTGGATTGTGTGATTGTATTGCTTAAGTCTGTGTTGTGGAATTCCATTATTATCAGTTTGTTAACACTCTTCCATACAGAGAACATGTTGCTTCCTTATATGTATGCCATCTACCAGAAGCAATTTCCAGCAGCCAGCATTCCGTAATTTCATCTAGAATAGAACTCATTTTTCTTTTTTTCTTTTTAAACTACTTCAAAATTATTTGTTTACATAGTGTATAAAATGTTCAACATAAAGTCCAGCTCCTACTCAACCTGCAATCTCTTGCATAGCCTATAGCTTACATCAGAAATAAGCAGAACAAATTTGAGTACTTATGGAATTTGACTTTTCCTTTGGAATCAAACTTCTGTGTTGTTATAATTGAAAATACATTAAAAATCACAACAGCAGCTAGGGTATCAACCAGCAAAAGAAATAATAATCAACTATCAGGTGAGATCATTGCATAGTCCATGTTGATTATCATAACCCAGTTGATATAATATCATTTCCATGGTTAACCTGTTATTTCAGGGAGGATAATGGTCCATTTTGAATACTATATCCAGAAATGAGATGGCAATTATCTCTAATTGCACCAGAAGAAGTTTTAAGTAGCCATTTCAGTCATGAAATTAAAAAATGCCAAAGCATTATTCTAACAAATACTCACAGAAAATATTGTTGGCTGTGAAAGACACATACCTCTATACAAATGATGAAGTCCTGGACACTTGACTTGAGTTGCAGGCCTTGAGCTATAGGACTTTTGAATAAACCAAGGGAGTAAAGAAGAGCAATTGCCACTCCTTGCCACCAAGTCAGAAACACAATGGATTTAAATGTGAGGAACTTGTATAATGGTTTAATGTGTGCCAATTCATCCTTTGTAGCAGTATAAAATTGCACTAAGCAATACAAAGCCCATGACTGGCTGAAATTTAGAACTACGGCCATGTAGGGATACCTGCAACGTTAATATGCAAAGTCAATTAGTTACAAGTTAATTAAAGCTCCCGTAAGAAATGCCCTCTTACTGGTACTATTCATTGATGAAGATTTGCAAGTCCCCAGGTGTGAAGCATAACTTACAAGAAACTTTTAATACAAATTTTCACAACAATAACTAAAACAACATTGCACCAATTTATATTAAACCTTAAAAAGTTAATTATTTAGCTCAAGGAAGAAAAGATACCACCTATACTTGGAAAGATGCCACAAATGGACATAGAACATATTTGAATGATTTTAATGTCAAGTACAGACACAGCTCTTATATATATATCCTTTCAATAAGCAAAAGCAATTCAAAAAGATAATCAACCATTGCCATGCAGAAAGGTGTGGAGAACTTTTTTTCCCTAATGATTCAGTTGGAAAAAGCTAGCGAACTCTTTAGTGAAAAATATCTAATCTACATCAGGATATGTGCAACAATAATCCAGACTCACTAGACCAGTATGCATTACTATCTTGGCTACCAATGCAATATATCGATGATTCACAATAGTGCATGAAACTTCAATCACTTTAGTGCTCAACTCAACTAATATTTTATCCTGAAAGCAATTCAAGCTGTTTGTGGGAATCTGTTTTCTTCATTCCACCACATTAAGGCCACCTATTTGGTAATACATGACAACTAAATCAACTTTTATTGGTTCCCCCCAGGTCTACCACTCACTTTCTAGTTTGCTGATATTTCAATGTGCTCTATCTTTCATACTAGTACATTCTTTGGTCCATGATTGATGACGGGGCGACAACATAGAGACAAAGGGATGAAGCAATGAACCCAAGAGCAATCAAGTTTAAGCTCTTTAGTGAAAAGTATCTAATCTACATCAGGATATGTCCAACAACAATCCAGCCTTGCTAGACCAGTTTGCATTACTATATTGGCTATTAATGCAATATATGTATGATTCACAATAATGCATGCAGCTTCAATCACATTCGCGCTCAGCTCAACTAATATTTTATCCTGAAAGCAATTCAAGCATTCAAGCTGCTTGCAGGAATCCATTTTCTTCATTCCACCACATTAAGGCCACCTCTTTGGTAATACATGACAAATAAATCAACTTTTATTGGTTCCCCCCAGGTCTACCACTCACTTTCTAGTTTCCTGCAATTTCAATATGCTCCACCGAAGATTTTTGTATAACGAGATTTTTTTAATTATCTCAATCACATCAAAAAAATAATACAAATAGGTTTTATACATATAACCTATACAGCTAGTATATATTGCAAAAATACTATTCTACCCTTAATTATAAAATTAACTAAAGAAATAGAATAACCAAAACTACCTTTCATACTAGTACATTCTTTGGTCTATGATTGATGAAGGGGTGATAACATAGAGACAAAGGGATGAAGCAATGAACCCAAGAGCAATCAGGTTTAAATACTCAAGAAACTTACGATTAATGGGGTAGATTCAATATGAGGCTAACTTTGGACATGCAATCAAGTTTCACATTAGTACATTCTTTGGTCTATGATTGTTGTTGTTGTTATAACTATAGCAAAATCAATGCCACCCCTCCAAGACTTCTCCCACTAGCTAATAGATGCTACCTAACTTTCCTGTTTCGTTTTCAAATTGATAGGCATGCACAGATGCATTCAAAGATAAGGATTTATAACCTCAATTATCATCAAACAATTGCCACAAGCAAGATATACCATAAGATAGAAGAGAGGATGAATTTGACAAAATATAGTCTCCGATGTGCTCCTCTGACAAAAGAAAAATGTTATATAACAAAAGATCAAGACAAGAATTAAGATAATCTTACCCACATGCCACTTTAAACTCTCCTTCACAATATACACCAAAGGCTTCAAGAACTACAGCTAATATTGCAGTCAAAGACTTGATTATCATCTGCTATAAAAGAGCATTTATCATTCTTTTTCAAAAATAAAAGGACATAACAACTAAGAAGTAAAGTCCGTAGGCAAAATATAAAAAAGAAAAATTCTTGAAAAGCGAACATACATATTGAACAATACCAAACTTGACAACTTGATAAAACCACTGACCAAGCTTCCAAGGTTTTAAGATATAATTCATTGGAAAAGGGTGCTTTATAATTCCCTTCTCATTACCATGTTCCAAAAAGGGAGTCTTATAACTTGCACGTCCCTGTCTTTCCATAAATTCAATAGTTCTTTCTTCCCCACCTTTAAAAGAAAATGAAACAGAAATTAAAAAAAAAAAAAAAAGAATAAAAACATCAGCTGCAGAAAAGAACATGAAATTAAATCCTAGAAACTAAAACTAGTAAATAACCGTTATCTATGACTAGGAAATAAATTGTTGAAATGCGAATTCAACAAGTTCTGCATATTGAATTTAATTCAAATTGATACATACATCCATATATACAAAATGGAGGATAAACTACTCTAGGTAACTTCCTAACTAATACAAATTACTAATTCCACAAACATAGACACCTAAAAAGTAGGTATTACATTTATTCGATTAAAAAAATGCATGCAATTCAAATAAAAAAATCATTACTAAAACTAACAGAGTATCAATAGATATATTTCAATTTTGGACATTTCTGAAAACATTTAAACAAAAAAAGGGTATACTTAATATAGCCAAACCTTTGGCTTATGTTCATCAACAGATTACAAGCAACCCTTTTGCTACTGGATCTCATTTAATTATTTATATCTCCTTAAATTTTACTGCAAATGATGACCGGCAAATTTATAAATTCGGATAGCTTTTGCAACTTTGGTACAGCTACAGCAGGAAAGTCATGTGTCTTCTTATGCAACATTGTTTTGCGAGAAAAGATAGAAATATCAATTCAAACAATAATACCAACCTACCAGGATTACTATTACAAAACTTGCAAAAAGTATCTCGAATTGATAACATACCACAAGTTAGTAAATCTTAACAGAAGTAAACAACAAAAGAGATCCAGAAACTTTTAACAGCTTTGTAAAAAACGTACCCAAGCAAGCAACAAGGTATCTTCCAAAGCAATACATGGCAAATGATTCATAGCAGTCCCTCAGTATCTCAATGTCAACACTGATTGATGGATTCACCAGTGATATGAACTATTTAAAGCCAAAAGTTAAAAAAAAAAAAAAAAAATCAGTAAAAAACGACATACGCTTTACAACCATAAAATACATCTGAATTAGCAATCTCAAAGCACCGTCTCTTGATATCACTTGAGAAATTTATTCCCACAGCCACCAATTTTTGTAAAATAGTTACTGATTAAAACTTAAAGTAAAGAAAGTTCAAATTTGATCACTTACTGATTCAATAGCATAACAAGGAACCATTAGGATAACTCCAATTAAAAACTTTTGCTCCTGACAGTAAAGAAGCAAAAAGTCAACTGACTCGCACAGAATGCCAAACATTAATGAATCTCTAGTAACCAGCAAAAGTAGACACTACAACTAAGGGGAAAATTACCTCAGGATTCTTGTAAGCAGAAAGGTGCTCGAACAAAAGGTAAAATGACAAGCAAAGAGTTAGAAGCACAAAAGCAACTGCAATTATAGTTGCCCATAATGGAGGTGAGTAGGCTGAAAGAGAACTTAAAAGATCCTGATACTTCATCGGCTAAGCTAACTACTGACTTGCCAGCCAGCCAACATAACGAGAATTGCCAATTCAGCGCAACTACAGCATTGTAATTGAATCCACAACACCCCAAAGTGCCCTGTTATAGAAACCAAATAGAACACAAAAATCCATAAACTAAATGGCAGTATGGAACACAAGGTTCTCTTGTTATCATTTTTTTTTTCTGCAATTTTATCGAAACCCCATAGTTCAATTGATTCATAATTGAGTCAAAAAATAAAACAACATACTTCTTCCTTTTTTTATCAACTTGTTGGAAAAAGAAACAATAAAAAGAAGTTTCCCGTCTTTCCAACACTTGCTCGGCAACCATACGAAGCAGCTTAAGACCCTATACCGAACTTGATTATCGTACCAATCCAAATTAAAAAGGGCAAAACAAAACTTACAATTATAGAGCTAGGTGATGGAGGGTATAGGAAGGTCAGGAAATAGAGGAAAAGAGAGAGAGCATGAATTTGGGAGGCAATGAAATTTGGTCATCAATTGGAGAAAACTCGAAATAGCTACAGCAACAGCAGCGGACTATTAATTGAAGAGAAATTACGGCCACCTCTCTCCACCGCAGGGACCACCGGCCTTCGAAATCTACGGCCTTATTTTATTATTTCAGGTTTTTATTTATAAGATTTCCGAATATTTAATTTAAAAGTGAATTTTATTCGCCCACTCCAGCCCTCTCACCCGCATTTTGTATTCGCCTTAAAATTAAAAAAAAAAAAAAAGGAATTTAACTAGGGGTGAAAAAAAAAATCGAAATTTCGGTTAATTGAAAAATCGATTCGAAACTGAATCAATTTTTAGGTTAATCGAATCGAAAATTTAGTTTTACGATTTTTACTTTTAAAAATTGATGATTAACCGAACCAATCCGAAACCAATTTATATATATATATATATATATATTATACATACATACATATATATATATATATATATATATATATATATATATATATATATATATATATATATATATATATATATATATATATATATATATATATGTATGTATGTATAATATATATATATATATATATATATATATAAAATTAAGGATAAGGTTATGAATGTCAAAACAAGAAAATACCGTTGAAAGGACCGTATGGTTCCGAGAACTCGATCCTATATTTAAATTTCGTTTATCCAACGATGTAATCTCGCTGAAGGATATACTTAGGCAATTGTCAAAAAAAAAAGAAAAAAAAATTAAATAAGAAAATAAAAGTGGATATAAGTATTTTAACAAATATTTATAGTTAATATATATAGAGTTGTGCCGTAAATAAATTGTGCATTACGCAATTTGGAATAATCTGTTGTAATTTGGAGTATGTATAATATATGTACCTGGAAGAACTACGTGGTTTTGATTCCCTAAAATGGGATACGTAGGAAGCTTTAGAATTGATATCTCAAGTCCGAACCAAATTGAATTTATATAATTTTAGCAATGTTCTTGATAAATTTTCCTACAGGAAGTTGCCGATAATCAGGAAAGACTGTCGAAATTTATGTTTTTAAAAAATAATGTGTTAATAAAGATTTTAAATTGTGAAATTCTTTAATTGGTCCCTTTTGAGGCAATCAACCCGAATGTGACATTCGGTATTCGGATCTTACAACTGACCGAGTATAGAGCGTTACATTTAATGGTATCAGAGCCAAGTTTAGGTGTTTCTGGGCATGGACCAATAGAATCTACCTAAGATGTAAGTTGTGGCACTCCGTTTATTTGTCAGGAATTTTTGATATTAAGGGCGGTGATTTAAACATTATTCGTTTGGATATGGGTAATATGTATTGTCGTTACATGAAATGTGTTTTGGCAGGGAATTATATGCATGAAGCATACTACAAATCTTGCATCAGCGTTATTTGATCATTCATGGTAGGAGGATGTGTTTATAAAATGAGTACATTAATGTAAGGAAAGAGGGGATGTGATTGGGAAGTAGGACCCTTTAGTTACAATGATGGATTTAATGTCGATACAACATTATACCGATAATTGTGACTAGAAGTTAATGACAGTTCATGTTAGAGAGTATGCCCTAGAGCCCATGTAATAGGAATGCATTTCATATATATGAATTCATATTCTTAATAAAAGACATCATTCATTTATTAATGCTATGTTTAAATACATGAGTTTGTAAATCTTAAATTAATAAATGCAGTCCTAGATATTATAAATACAGTGCAAAGGCAATCATGAAGTGTTCATGATATAAGATGTCTATTGCATGCAAATGTGTTAATATCTAAATATCTCTAGTCATAGAATTAACAAGACAGGACATTGTTAATTCGGACAAACTAGCACGTGTTATACTTCTTGAATGGTTTAAGCAGTGGTTCTCATAACTATAATTATGGAAGCTAATCAAAGCTAACATATGGATGCTTGTTAGAAGAACAAGTTCATTGGAGACCTGCAAAGAGAATCCTCACATGGATATTAAATTTATGTCAATGAGAAATCTCTTTATAACGGTTGTGCAAGTATCCTTGGACTTGAGATCACCAAGGTTATCTTAAGTAGCAAATGGTATACTTTGACTCCATAACTGATTACTTCCAACTGGGGCTGAACATAGTTAGGAGGCTGGGTATATCATGGCTTACTTGAAGATAGTTGAGTGATTGACAAAGGATTCACCATCCCTGATTTATTAAGGAAAGTTATCTCGCATGATTCTATAAGTGTTTTGTTCAGAAAATTTCTGGCCAGAGTAATATGCCAAGATGGATAGAGATCCATGAAGGGCATCTTGGGAACAATGGTTAAAATTAATAGAACATACATAATTAGATTTATATGAGTTGATAGAAATCCATACTCAGAATTTAATTGAGATAAGAGTGGTGAAAGGAGTAATTTCAGGGTAACTGTTTCTATGGAAGGGTATAGCCAAACCATTTGACTTTCCTGACATTTGGGTAGTCATGATGCCTAGCTAGAGGCCAATCATGATTTATATAATAGTGTATCATGAATATCAACAGGGATTGAGAAAATGATTTAAAGAAGTTTAAATCATGTGAGTTTTGAATAGAACTCACAATTACATATTATGCTGCCAATATGGACAGGAACCCAATAGGTCACACACATATAGAGAAAATGATAAAATGGTAAAATGACAAGGATAATAATATTTGATATTATTATGGGAATAGAGAAGTGAATAAGAGAATAATTAATTAAAGAGTTTAATTAATTATGATCAAGTAAAATTATTTGCAGAACTTTTTAGAAATGTTCTGTAAAATAGACCTAATTGAAATAATGTATTTCATAATTAATTATTAATTGGACTATAAGTATTATAGGGCTGGTATAATCATTAACAGATCCATTGCAGAAAATAATGGAGGCCCAAAAAATTGAGTTTGGCGCAGAAACCCTACAGAGGAAGGGTTTCACACCAACTACAAACAAAAAGCCCTAGAGGCATAATTCTTTGATCAAAATAAATTAAATATATTTCATAAGTGTTATGGAGCCTACATATTTAATTTGGTTGGATTTGAAATTCATTTGGGTAATTAAATCCAAGTATATGCACAAAGGGCCTAGTTTGTGGGTTTTGTGCATAGTCTTTTGTAAAAGGATTTAAATTGGATTTAATTAAGCCTAAATAAATTATTATTAAATCCAGAAGCCCAATTAATATTTCTCCAACAATTTTAAAGAGCCCAATCCCATTATGAAGTTGGATTTTTAACCTAACTATAAAAATCCAAGTGATGGGGTTTTAGGGTTTAAGGTGAACAATTAAGAGAAAACAAATTTCTCAACCCTAGCCGCCACCCCTTGCTAGCATCAAGGCGATTTCGGCCAACCCCTTGTTTCCTCCATTGTTTGTTCATTCAATCCTTCTCTAGTGTGGATTACTCATTGGAAGTGTTCAACTTTGGACACTGTGGTTTGCGACAATCCGGTGAGAAGGAAAATCAATTGTTCAACAAAAATCAAAGGTGATTTTTCTTATTTCCATTAATATGTATATTGTAAATTCATGGTAAGATCAGATCTATTGGTTAAAAAAATTTAAATTCAGCTTACATATGAGATGCATGTAACCGATAATAAACAACATGGTATCAGAGCCAGGTTTTGCCATAAATCTACAATTCTATATTTTTATGTGGAATAGTTTTTGTTTTTGAGTTATTTATTTCATGAACTTTAAAATATCAGATTTGATTGTTCATGAATGAGAAATATTGATTTCTGGATATATGTGATCAAATATATAAAATGAAAAATAAAAATGATTCTTTTGAGAAAAGAATCATAGATAATGGCATGAATGGCTTTTATTTTTCAATAAAGTTTAGGGGCTGTTTTAAATTAATTTTTTTTATTGATCCACTCTAAGATTATTTTGATGATAATTTATGTGTTTAATATGTGATATTAAGCCATAGGATCAAACAAAATTAGAATCGAACAAGTTTTGCATGAAAACTAGTTTAGTCGAAAAGTTCAATAAATTAGTGTTCTTCGTGTGTTCTTGGTATGTTTTTGGTGTGTTCATGTTTAGAAAAATTTTTAATCTTCTAAATCTGATATATTATTATGTTTTTAATTAATTGTATTAATTAAAATGGGCCTTAAATTAATTGGATTAATTTTAATTCATTAAAACCACTTAATGGGCATAATTATGTTTACGGACTTGATTTAAATTAGTGAATGACTTGGTGGGCCCAAGAAGCTGCTTTAAATTAAATATTATAAACTATAATTAAGTTTATTAATGGGTTTTAAGGGCTGGAGTGGGCTTGGCTCATTCCACAAGGCCCAAATGATCCAATAGACACAAAACTAGTTTGTGTGTGAACACATTTAGGGTTTAATTTTGTGGGTTTCGGCCTACCCTTTATCTTAAGCCCAAAATTAATTCTTTTAATTATTTAATATTATTAATTAATTAAATAATCAATTAATTATTAATTATTAATCAATTGGATCGATTATTAAGGCAAGAACACATGCATGCAAAAAGGTTTCCTAAAATGGAAGTTTCCAAAATGAAAAAGTTTCCTAATTTGATCACATTATTAAAATAACTCAAAAGTATGTTTTAAGAGTTGAAACAAAGTTAATAATCCATTATATATTTTATTTTATGCATTAGGTATGTATATAAGGGTGTATGATTGGCATGATGGATAGTTATGGACAAAGGCCCAATGTGATTGAGCATAATGCATCTTTCAGCCCAATGAGGACTTTCATGTCCCGACCACTTGTTTTTTGATTTGTATTTCTTTTTCAAATTGTAATATGTAATTATATTACTTAGATTAGAATTAGAGATAGAGATGGAGACCACTATCAAGGAGCAAGATGGGCCGGATGGAGATCCAACAAGTTTGAAGATAATGTAATTATTTTTACTTGTTTGAATCATGCATACTACCTAGGTGTGACCTTTTGATTTTCCTTTTGGCTCGGGAAAATCAATATAGTAAAGTCCATAACTATACCATATTTGTATGCTTATATTTATGAGATAGATATAGGATGCATACCAATGTATGCCAACCATGTATGATGAGACTTAATTAACTAAAATCCCTCATACTAATACTAAGGTATATAAGCCTTCCATTAATTTGAGGAGAACCAGAGTTCTTTATAGTGTGGGTTGTTGACCACAGTCAAGCTCACATTATATCGAATATGTTCGAATCTAATTAAATGGGTCATCTTGGCTAGCCCATTAGCTTGTTGACCACAGTCAAGGCTAATGGTTCTAGAGGCAAGATTAGGGAATGCATATATGATATGCATGTATCAAGAGTTGATAACTTAATGATCCAATAGTTATGTAGAGACACAATTGGTATAGAGATACCTACCTTTCAAGGGTATAGAGTTTGATTTGTTGACCACAGTCAAGGTCAAATTTCATATCAAGGATTGGATATTGGCCCACTAAGAAAACCATCGGGTTTTCTTGGATTAAATAGTGAGGGCTATTGATTCGCAATAAAATAGTGGGAGTAAATGGATTAATTAAAGACCTAATTAATGCATACATATATATATGAACATACTCTCATATATTTTCTTTTTCACATCTAGGTCATCATCATGGGCGCATCAAACATTAATATACGATCAATCTTGGATAACAAACTGGTTGGCAGCAACTATTTTGACTAGATCAGGCAAGTGAGAATTGTTCTCAGAGCTGAAAAGATCCATTATGTCTTGGATAAAGATCCACCACCACTTCCATCAGATGATGCCATTGATGATATCAAGGGCAGTTATCGTAAATACATGGAGGATAGTGAAGCAGCAGCATGTCTGATGTTGGGTGCTATGTCCTCGGAGCTTTAGAAGTAATATGAGATGATGGATGCTAGAACCATCATTTTGCATCTAGAGGAGCTTTATTCTTCTCAGGCTAGAACTGAGTAATATGAGATTGCTCGAGCCCTATTTAGCTGCAAAATGGTGGAAGGCACTTCGGCTGCTGCTCATGCATTAAAGATGTATGGGTATATTGAGCATTTGAGTAGACTTGGCTATGTAATGGATAATGATCTATACATAGATTTAATCTTGTACTTATTGGCTCCAAGTTTTGCACCTTTCGTGCTTAACTTCAACATGAACAAGATCCAAGTAACCATTCCTGAGTTAACCAACATGCTCAAAATAGCTGATGGATCCTTCAAAAAGGATTCAAAAAGTGTCATGGTTGTCACTTCTGCTAAAGGCAAGAAGCAGCAGAAGAATAAGAAGAAGATAACCAATGCACAGCCAAAGAATTGTGGGATTTCTAAGAAGAAGGTTGCTAAGAAAGAGAATCCCAAAAGAACTTGCTTCTATTGTGGAAAGGATGGTCATTGGAAGCATAACTGCAAGGCCTATCTAGATTCTCTCAAGGAGAAGAAGAAAGCCGATGCTTCTACTTCAGGTATTCATATGATTGAAATTAATACTTATTCTATTACTTCAAAACAAGTTTGGGTATTAGATACCTGATGTGTATCTCATTTGTGTAATGATCTACAGGGGCTTAGAAGCTTTAGAAGAGTTGGAAAGGCAGAAATATGTTTGCAATCAGCTACTGGACAAAACATCTCTACAACAGTTGTGGGGACTTACCATTTGCCTTTTCCAAGTGGATTAATATTGGAATTAAATAATTGTTATTATGTTCCAGCTTTATCCAAAAGTATTATTTCTTTCAGTTATTTATTGAACGATTATGACATTTCTTTAAAGGACAAGTGTTGTTATATTTTTAAGAACAATATGTTTTATGCAAAAACTATCATTGAGAATGGTATATTTGTTCTTGATTTAATTAAAGAAGTGCATAATGTGGATACCAAGAGAATGAAACAAGATAATCTAAATACCTCATATTTATGGTATTGTCGTTTAGGACATATAAATGAGAAACGTAAGACCAAATTACACAAGTCAGGTGATTTGGGATCATTTGATTATGAATCATTTGATACATGTGAATCTTGTTTACTGGGAAAAATGACAAAAGCTCCCTTTATTGGTAAAAGAGAATGAGCTAAAATGATTTTGGACTTAATACATTCAGATGTATGTGGTCCAATGACTACACATGCTAGAGGAGGTTACTCCTACTTCATTACTTTCATAGATGATTACTCCAGATTTGGATATATCTATCTAATAAAATATAAATTAGAAGCATGTAAAAAGTTCAAATAATTCAGAAATGAAGTAGAGAAGCAACTTGGCAAGAGTAGTAAAACACTTAGATCAGATCAAGGTGGAGAATACTTAAGCCAAGAATTTCAAGATTATCTTAGAGATAATGAGATTTTATCTCAATGGACTCCACCATATACACCACAACACAATGGTGTATATGAGAGGAGAAATCGAACACTATTAGATATGGTTCGATCCATGATGAGCCGAGCAGACTTGCTTAAGTCCTTTTTAGGGGTATGCATTAGAAACTGCTGTTTATGTGTTAAACAGAGTTCTCAGTAAATCGGTTGATGTTACTCCATATGAGATGTGGAATAACAAGAAACCCACACTTTCTCATATGAAAGTATGGGGTTGTCCTGCTTATGTGAAGAGGACAGTGTCAGACAAATTAGATGTTAAGTTTGACAAATGTTTATTTGTGGGATATCTAAAAGAAACATTTGGGTATTATTTCTATCATCCCTTAGAGAAAAAGGTGTTTGTTTCAAGGCATGCTATCTTCTTGGAAAGAGAATTTCTCCTACGAGAGGATAGTGGGAGTAAAATTAAACTTGGTGAAGTTCAAGACCCAAAAATAGAAGTATATCAACCGATTGAACCCGAGACTAAGTTTCATAATGATGAGATTGTAGTTGAACCTGATTATACACAAAATCCTAGAAGATATACTAAGATGCATTCTATCCCTGTGAGATATGGATTTCACATTGATTCGGATAGAGGCATAACTGTAGTGGAGGACAATGAGCCTACAAGCTATCAAGAAGTTTTGAATAGTTCAGAACGTGATTTATGGCTTAAGGCTATGCAGTTTGAAATGGACTCCATGTATGAGAATAAAGTATGGACTTTAACTCAACCACCTGAAGGGATAAAACCCATAGGGTGCAAATGGGTCTTTAAAAAGAAGACCGATATGGAAGGTAATATAGTTACCTATAAAGCTCATTTAGTAGCAAAAAACTATCATAAAAAAAGGTATTGACTATGATGAAACCTTTTCTCCTGTAGCGATGCTTAAGTCTATAAGAATACTTTTAGCCATTGCAACTCATTATGATTATGAGATTTGGCAAATGATGTGAAGACATATTACCTAAATGGAAATCTGACTGAGGATGTGTATATGACACAACCAGAAGGGTTCACATCAGGAAATGGCAAAAAGGTATGCAAGCTTCAAAGATCCATTTATGGATTGAAGCAAGCCTCTAGGAGTTAGAACATACGATTCAATGAGACAATCAAAGAGTTTGATTTCTCACAGAATGAAGATGAGCCTTGTGTATATAAAAGGGTTAGTGGGAGTGAAATTGTCTTCCTAGTTCTATATGTGGATGACATATTGATCATGGGAAATGACATTTCTCTTCTCCAATCCGTTAAAATATGGTTATCCAAGCAATTCTCCATGAAAGACCTTGGAGAAGCATCCTATATTTTGTGAATAAGGATCTATAGAGATAGATCCAATAGGTTGCTAGGTCTTTCTCAAAGTACATATATAGATAAAGTATTGAAGAGGTTCAATATGGATCTCTCTAAGAAAGGGTTTTATACCCATGGTTTATGGGAAATACCTTTTTAAGTCTATGTGTCCGCAGACACTAGAGGATAGAGAGAGCATGAATAAAATACCATATGCATCTACAATTGGTTCTATCATGCATGCTATGTTATGTATATGTCCAGATGTAGCATTTGCTTTGAGTATTACAAGCAGATTCCAATCCAATTTTGGAGAGGAACACTGGGCAGCTGCCAAGAATATCCTTAAGTACTTGAGAAAGACTAAAGATATATTTTTGGTATATGGAGAGGGCAGTTTGGAAGTAAATGGATATACAGATGTCAGCTTTCAATCTAACAAAGAGGATTGTAAATCACAGTCTGGTTATGTGTTCATAATGGAAAGAGGGGCAGTTAGTTGGAAGAGTTCCAAACAAGAAACAACTAATGATTCCACGACAGAAGCTGAGTACATGTCTGCTTCGGAAGCAGCCAAAGAAGTAGTCTAGATCAAAAATTTCATATCTGAACTAAGAGTGGTGCCTAGCATTGTTGATCCGATTCCTTTATATTGTGACAATAATGGAGCCATTGCACAAGCAAAAGAACCATGGTCTAATCAACAATCCAAGCATGTTCTCAGATGCTACCATCTCATAACGAAAATAGTAGCTAGAAATGATGTGAAAATAGAAAGGGTCCCTATAGATGATAATGTGGCGGGTCCCCTAACTAAAGCACTTTCCCAGATAAAGCACGATCACCATATAAATAGCATGGGTCTAAGATATATGAGTGATTGGCTCTAGTGCAAGTGGGAGATTGTTAGAGAGTATGCCCTGGAGTCTATATAATAGGGATGTATTTCATATGTATGAATTCATATTCTTAATAAAAGACATCATTCATTTATTAATGCTATGTTTAAATACATGAGTTTGTAAATCTTAAATTAATATATGAAGTCCTAGATATTATAAATACAGTGTAAAGGCAATCATGAAGTGTTCATGATATGAGATGTCTATTGCATGAAAATGTATTAATATCTAAATATCCCTAGTCATAGAATTAACAAGACAGGACATTGTTAATTCGGACAGACTAGCATATGTTATGCTTCTTGAATGGTTCAAGCGGTGGTTCTTATAACTGTGATTATGGAAGATAATCAAAGCTAACATTTGGATGTTTGTTAGAAGAACAAGTTCATTAGAGACCTGCAAAGAGAATCCTTACATGGATATTAAATCTATGTCAATGAGGAATCTCTTCATAGCGGTTGTGCAAGTATCCTTAGACTTGAGATCACCAAGGTTATCTTAAGTTGCAAGTGGTATGCTTTGACTCCATAACTGATTACTTCCAATTAGGGATCAATATAGTTAGGAGGTTGGGTATATCATGACCTACTTGAAGATAGTTGAGTGATTGACAAAGGATTCACCATCCTAGATTTATTAAGGGAAGTTATCTCGCATGATTCTATAATTGTCTTGTTCAGAGAATCTCTGGCCAGAGTGATATGCCAAGATGGATAGATATCCATGAAGGGCATCTTGGGAACAATGGTTAAAATTAATAGAACATATATAATTAGATTTATATGAGTTGACAGAAATCCATACTCAAAATCTAATTGAGATAAGAGTGGTGAAAGGAGTAATTGCACGGTAACTGTTTCTATGGAAGGGTATAGTCAAATCACTTGACTTTCCTGACATTTGGGTAGTCATGATGCCTAGCTAGAGGCCAATCATGATTTGTATAATAATGTATCATGAATATCAATAGGGATTGATAAAATGATTTAAAAAAGTTTAAATCATGTGAGTTTTGAATAGAACTCACAATTACATATTATGCTGCCAATATGGACAGGAACCCAATAGGTCACACACATATAGAGAAAATGATAAAATGGTAAAATGACAAGGATAATAATATTTGATATTATTATGGGAATAGAGAAGTGAATAAGAGAATAATTAATTAAAGAGTTTAATTAATTGTGATCAAGTAAAATTATTTTGCAGAACTTTTTAGAAATGTTCTGTAAAATGGACCTAATTGAAATAATGTATTTCATAATTAATTATTAATTGGACTATTAGTATTATAGGGCTGATATAATAATTAATAGATCCATTGAAGAAAATAATGAAGGCCCAGAAAATTGAGTTTGGCGCAAAAACCCTCCAGAGGAAGGGTTTCACGCCAACTAAAAATAGAAGGCCTTAGAGGCCTAATTATTAGAACAAAATAAATTAAATATATTTCATAAGTTTTATGGAGCCTACATATTTAATTTGGTTGGATTTGGAATTTATTTGGGTAATTAAATCCAAGTATATGCACAAAGGGCCTAGTTTGTGGGTTTTGTGCATAGTCTTTTGTGAAAGGGCTTAAATTGGATTTAATTGAGGCCAAATAAATTATTATTAATTACAAAAGCCCAATTAATATTTCTCCAGAAATTTTAAAGAGCCCAATCCCATTATGAAGTTGGATTTTTAACCTAACTATAAAAATCCAAGTGATGGGGTTTTAGGATTTAAGGTGAACAATTAAGAGAAAATAAATTCTCTCACTTTTCTCTCAACCCTAGCCGCCACCCCTTGCAAGCATCAAGGGGATTTCGGCCAGCCCCTTGTTTCCTCCATTATTGGTTCATTCAATCTTTCTCTAGTGTGGATTACTCATTGGAGGTGTTCAACTTTGGACACTGTGGTTTGCGACAATCCGGTGAGAAGGAAAATCAACTGCTCAACAAAAATCAAAGGTGATTTTTCTTATTCCCATTATGTATATTGTAAATTTATTGCAAGATCAGATCTATTGGTTAAAAAATTTTAAATTTCGCTTATGTATGAGATGCATGTAACCGATAATAACCAACAATTCATACAAGGATATATCCATGAGAAAAAATGAGTTTTTATGAATATAATATGTAGAGGGAAAAGAAGTAGTTAACTGGAGGCAATGATGAAATACAATATCTCCCAAATTCATTGGTTGGGTTTGAAATTTTCACTGATTCAGACGTTGTAACTCATAGAAAAACTTATCCCAAATTATGAGAATGTAGCACTGGGATACTATACCTCGGTTCTTATATGATGTGTGGTTAGAATTTGTTGATCCTAAATGTTTTGTGCTGCAATAAGAAAAAAGGGTTATGGGCATAATCTCCCCATTCAGAGGAGGTTTTCCTTCTCCATTGCCCTTACAAACTATACATGAAGCATTCTCATTGACAAGGAGATGGTAGCCTTCACAAAATATAAGGATACAATTAAATTGTTTGTAAACTCGCACTGGAAGTATTAAATTGATCGAGAGGGTTTGCAAGTAATTAAGGGTTGTAAAGGAGCAAACCAACCAGAAAGGAAATTTAATCAACATTGCGAATGTGTAATAGTTAAATACTGACAAATTAGAGTAATTAATGAACTTCTTCGACGGATTTGATCTCGTTGTTGCTGGGAGTTCGTATGATCATCTGATGGGTAGCAACAGATACTATCGTGATGGTCTAGAGGCATATACTTGTGTTTTATTTCTTTAGCTAGATAAATTTCAAGGATGAAATTTTTAAGGGGAGGAGATTTGTAACGCCCTAAGGGTTTGAGTCATTTGTGAATGTGAAATTATGATGATGTGTATTAATTTGAAATACTTTAAAATTAATGATTTAAAATAAGTGCATTTTAGAAATTTACAATGAATGAATTTTAAAATGAATGAAAAGTAAATAAGTGTATATAATAAAAATATAATGATAAAGGTAGTTCTCTAGGATTTCCTAGAAAAATCTAGTGACCACAAATTTATATACAAGAGAGAGAGAGAGAGAGAGAAGAAAAAGAGAAGAAAAGAAGGGGAAGGAGAGAGCAAAGAAAAGTCGAAGAGGGGAAGGGGAGCCAGCGCTGGTCAACGGTTATGCTGACCACCCCTCGTCGATGGCAACATGCGCGCCGTCATCTATTCCCATAGCCGGCATCCACCTCCACTTACGGCACCATTTTGCTTCGATTTTCCTCTCCCCCTTGCTAACCCCACTTTTCTTCTTTCCAACAATCGGTGACAATGACTGGCAATGGGACTAGTACCGGTGAACTCCCAGCAATGGGGCAATTCTCCTCGTGTCTTTCGCTTCTCATCACTCGCCGACAGCGCGAAGATCGAAGAAGGGAGGAGTTGGCGATCCAACTCGATTTTCGATGAAATAGTGCAGTGTTTGGGCACATGGTCATCAGAAGTAGGTTCCTGGGGCACTGAGCTCCACAGTGGCAGCTGTGGTGCATCTCCGGTGAGCCTCTGGCAAAGCTCCGATCACCGGTCCGGTGAGCGCACCAATGAACAAAAATGAAGAAAAGCATAGAAAATATCATCTTATTCGGTATGTAACTACAAATTCATTTCTAATTAATTTATTTAAATTAATTATTAACTATTAATTAAGAATAGTTTTGGTTTTGTATAAAACCCACTTTATGTTGCTGGGTGAATCATAAAATGTAATAAATTGATAGTTGGGGTTTTGTGATTCAAGATTCAATTTTAAAGTTTAAAATTTTTGACATGATTCAAAGTTAGGACGTAATAAAGTAAGAAATTTTTTTTAACACTGTTAGTAATTGGTTTGAGTAGGTAATAAATTATAGTTGTTATGTTAATAATTAGATTAATTAAAGAAGGAACAAAAAATATAATTAAATGGGTTGTAGATGAATAATTATAAATATATATATTTAAAGATAGGAAACATCAAGTATAAACAAAATAAGAATCATGTGGAAAATTTATTAGATACACTCATTGAATAAACTAAGCAAGCAACTAAAAGTTTAAAAAGGATAGATTAAATTAATTTTTGAGAATTGTTATACGATAAGATTTAATCGATTAACTATACTTAGTTAACCGAATAATATTTTGCCTATTTAAGCTGCAAAATATAGCAAACTGGAGTTGTTTCTGTTATAAGAATATGTCCCTTTGTGGTTCATTATTTTTGTCAATTCATATTATTTTTAAGAAGTTGTGATCATAATAAGTTAATGTATAACCATACAGTATTTATAAAAATAGTTATGCATAACTGAACTCAAGTGAGCTCTTAACATCAATTGTGCGAATTAAGATGAGTTAAGTATTCAAGCCTTGCCAAGCATAGAAGTGATATTATGAAATCCAATGTAGAATTATAACTTTAACAAGTTGATTGATAAGTAATGCATATAATAAGGACAAAT
Source organism: Excoecaria agallocha (assembly GCA_037975025.1). NCBI lineage: Eukaryota > Viridiplantae > Streptophyta > Magnoliopsida > Malpighiales > Euphorbiaceae > Excoecaria > Excoecaria agallocha. The sequence goes on from CM075812.1 coordinate 20,976,622, forward strand.
GGAATTAAGAAATAATAAGGTGGAATGCTAGAGTGCCCTTGCCAATAATTGATCATGCTAGGGAATAGAAAAGCTATAATTATAAGTAAAGTTGTTAAAACAGTTAAATGAGCGATACTGTACATAATTTTCCCCCCTGCTTAACCTAATTCATAAATCAAAATAATTGATAGGCTCTTGGCAAGATATAAAATAAATTAGAATACGTAGTTACTAATATATATATATATATATATATATATATATATATATATATATATATATATATATATATATATATATATTATTATTTTCTGAAAATATTTTTGAAGTATCAACTGGGTAAAGGTTAGTTGCATGGTAGTAAGTCCCGTGTTAGCCGACGAACAGGCGTTTAGGGCTGTGAATCCATTGTAAGGTTATCCAGAAGAGAGATAAAAAGTTTTTAAAAAAAATGAATTAATTTTGAAAATATGGATAATTTATTTTGTAGAACTACTTCTTTTTCTAGTTCTTCTACCTCAAACACTTTGGATTTAGGATCCCAAAGATCAAATATTGTAAACAGTGAAGAAATCACTATAGAAGATTTTCAAAAATCCATAAATAATTAAAAAATCCCAAAAATAAAACGAGATCAAGTTTATGAGAACAGTCTTTTCCAAAAACTCATAAAAACTGATTTAATCATTAAAACAGAAGAACGAGGAGTTCAAATATCAAAACCATTTGAAACTATTCATCTTCTTTCTCAAAAAACCCTACAAAAACACATAGACAAAAAATATGAATACATTCATATAGGTCTTGTACAAGTAGGAATAAAACCTCTAACAAGAGAAGGACTAAACACCTCAATTCTTTTTGTTTTGAGGGATGCAAGATTTTTAGAATTTAAAGATGGAATTATAAGTTCAGTAGAGTCGAGTCTTTTTCAAGGACCAATCTCTTTTGAATGTGCACCAAATATTTCATTATCTCTTGCAAACAAAAACATTTTGAAATCTTTGGTCTTACAAGTAAAAACTCATAATTACAAAATGCTGGAATAATCAATTCCAGTAGCTATTATTTTTAGAATCCATTACAAAGCAATGTTTTTTGCTTTTACATCTGTTAAGAATATTACAAAAAAGGGTGAAACCTTGTTTTTACAAATAGATTTATCTAGAGAAAATACAGTTATTCCAAAAACCATACTTTGGAAAGATATAGATCTTCCTGAAGAATGGGTTTTAGAAGGAGCAACTAATCCAAAATCTCCTGAAAAATCTAGACCAAACACTCATCTGAGGGAAATTACACAGTACGATGATGGAAGGGTAAAAATAAGCTTTTCAAAAGCTTCCAGTAGCCGGTTCTCTGACTCTAGTTCCTCTACTAGTACTATTGACATAGGACGAGCCTCAAAGCTCCCTTCAGTAATTCATCTCCCAGATTGAGAAGAAAATTTTTCAAAATCAAGATTTTCTTGTTCTAGCATTCCAAGTGCATCTTTTCAAAACGTTGATTATTCAACAACAGTTCCTCATCATTCCAAGTGCATCTTTTCACCACCTACTTCACCATCTTTTTCAGCTGTAACAGAAAATGTTATGAATGAATTAAATGTCATTGAAAAAGATTTTGAAGTAAGTAAAACGTATTTACATAAGGATTTCTATTCAAAGGAAAATCTAGAAAAAAGAACATGGTTCTTTAAAAATTTTCTAGAAAAAAGAAAAGAAATCCAAGAAAAATACTATGAATTTGTTTTTGAAAATAAAACACAAATTTTGTTCTTTGACTGGTTTGAAATTTATGCTTTACAAGAAAAAATTTCATACCTATTTCAACAAACAACTGTAAATCCTATCACTTCTAGAAGTAAGGATACAGAGTGGGAAATGTCTGATGGTAGAAAAATACATTCAACACATTCGCCATTAAGACATATAAAAATCACACATTTAACCCAAACAGTAGAAGCAAGTCCTTACAAAACTCCGAATGAAAATACGGATAGGGATATTAAAAACATTATTTAACAGAATAATTTTACAAACACTCATCTTAGTACAATTGCTAAACAATTAACTAGGATGGAGGAGCACCAAAAAACTTTTGTTGTTTCCCCTGTTGAAAACTCAGAATCAAAGCTAAAAAATCCGGTCTTTAAATCGTTTCAAGTATCCAAAATAAGTCAAAAATTATTTAAGGAGGGTAAATCAGAATTTACTCAAGCCTTGAAAGACCAGTTAAGTAGAATAGAGTCATCCTCTACATCTGCTCCCATGGTTGCACAAGACACCTTAGGTAAAAATAAAACAGTCAGCATCTTAGATCAGATCTCTGACTCAAAAGAAAGTCCAAAACAGGAGTTGTCCAGACTCCATTGGCCCAGAAGTTCACCTTCTCCTTTGGCCATGGTAACTGCTCCAGACTTAGACATAAAAAATAGACCAAACATATTATCTCAGTCCAAATTTAATGCCTCTACTATCTATGAATGGAATATAGATGGTATGTCTGAGTATAATATCCTTAGTCTTCTGCAACAAATGACTATGGCATCAAATGCCTATAAAACCCAAACAAATACCCCTGATAGAGCAATAGCTGAATTGCTTATAGCAGGTTTTTCAGGCCAATTAAAAGGCTGGTGGGATTTTCATCTTACCCAGTAACAACAGTTAGAAATTTTAGGTGTTATTCAAACAACAGAGGAAGGAACTCCCCTCCTCGATGAGTTAGGAAACCTTATTCCAGACGTTGTCGCAACACTAATCCACAGAATTAGTTTGCACTTCATAGGAGATCCATCTCATTTAAAAGACAAAAACGCAGAACTGCTTTCAAATCTTAGGTGTAAAAAGCTTTCTGAATTTCAAAATTACAAAAATACATTTCTAACTAGAATCATGCTTAGAGAAGATTCCAATCAACCATTTTGGAAAGAAAAATTCTTAGCAGGATTACCAACTCTCTTAGGAGAAAAAGTTAGAAATAAAATCAAAGAAATGTTTGGAATTAATCAGATCCCATATAATCATTTGACTATGGAGAATTGGTTAGTTTCACTCAAAAGGAAGGATTAAAATTTGTCAAGATTTAAAACTTCAAAAACATTTGAAAATGGAAATGAAGAAAATACGACAAGAACTAGGGTCATTTTGTAAATAGTTTGAAATTCCAACAGGAAACCAAACTAGAGATTGTGGAGGTTCTTGTTCAAAATCCCATAATAAATCTTACAAAAAATCTCGAAAAAGGTTTTTCCCTAAGCCAAGTAAAGAAAATTTCTATAGGAAATCAAAACTAAGAAAACAAAATCTAGTTAGAAAATCGTCTCAGAAATATGATAAAAAACAAGTTGTTTGCTATAAATGTAATCAACCTGGACATATTTCAAGATATTATAGGATAAACAAAAAACTTCATGAGCTACAGTTAGAAGATGACATAAAAAAAATTTCATTACTTCTAATTGAAACTGATGAAGAAAAAACACAAACAGAATTATCTAAAGAAGAAAATTCTATTGAATTTGATGATTTAGCAACAACTAGTTCCACAGAAAACGATTCTGACTCAGGATCATTTAAATCAATAAACGTTTTGACAAAAGATCAAGAGTTAATGCTTGATATTGTAAAACAAATAGAGGATAAAAAATTTCAAAAGGAAATCATGGAGAGACTCTTAAAATCTTTTGAAGGAAAAACACCAAAATCCCCTTCACCTTCTACCTCAGCTTTAGTTAAAACAAACCCCTATGATTTAACAAAAATCTTAGGAGCCAAAACAAAGAAAAATTCTCATGTTACTATCCAGTCACTTCAAGAAGAAATTGGCATAGTAAAAGAAGAATTAAAAGTTCTTAAACAAAAACAAAAATCTGATTCTGACCTTCTTCAACAATTGGTTTTTAAAATCACAAAAACTAGTGAAGCAGAAGAACATTCTTTAGAGGAAGAAGAAGATGATTTTGAAAACACAAAAAATGAAATTGAAAACCTGGAATCAGTCCCAGAGGATTTTTTATTTGTTTTAAGAACTGTAACTAGTAGAAAATGTCTGATTAAAGTAACACTTTTTTTCTTAGATAATTTTCAAATTAAGACAGTTGCCCTTTTTGACACCGGTGCAGATTTGAATTGCTTAAAAAATGGTATCATTCCAAAAAGATTTGCTCAAGAAACTAATGAAAAACTTTCTGCAGCAAATAACTCAAAAATAGAAATTAAAGCAAAACTGAAGCTACCATAAAAAACGGCTCAGTTTCAATCAAAACTCCTTTCGTTTTATTAGAAAATATAAATCATAGTGTCATCTTAGGGACTCCATTTATCAATATGATAACTCCCTATTCTATCAATTATGATAGTATTTCTTTTAAAACAAAAGGACATAAAATTGTTTTCCCTTTTATTGAAAAACCCAGAACAAGAAATTTGAATCTTTTAAAAGCTTGTTCCGTTTACAAAAATGAATTAAATCTTTTAATTCAAGGAAAACAAAAACATCTTCAATTTCTGAAACAAGATGTTTCATTCTCTAGAATCTAGAAAAATTTGGAAACAAAATTTATCCAACAAAAAATGCAGGATTTTAGGAATCAAATTGAAAAAGAAATTTGTTCAGACTTACCAAACGCTTTTTGGGAAAGAAAACAACATATGGTAGATTTACCATATGAAAATGAATTTTCAGAAAAATCAATCCCAATGAAAGCTAGACCAATTCAAATGAATCACAAACTCAGAAATCATTGTAAAAATGAAATTCATGAATTGCTTTCTAAAAATTAATTGTAAAATCTAGGTCTCCTTGAAGTTGTGCAGCTTTCTATGTCAACAAAAATTCAGAAATAGAAAGAGGTACACCTAGACTTGTGATTAATTACAAACCTTTAAACAAAGCTTTAAAATGGATTTGATATCTGATTCCAAATAAAAAAGATCTTTTACAGGGTTTGCATTCTGCCTTAGTCTTTTCAAAATTTGATTTAAAATTAGGATTTTGGCAAATTCAAATTGAACCTAAAGATCGTTATAAAATGGCTTTCACTGTTCCTTTTGGTCAATACGAATGGACAGTAATGCCTTTTGGTCTAAAAAATGCTCCATCAGAATTTCAAAGAATAATGAACGATATTTTCTCGCCTTATTCAAAATTCTGCATAGTGTACATTGATGATATACTCATCTTTTCAAACTCTTTGGAACAACATTTCAAATATCTAAAAACTTTCTTCATGGTAGCAAGAAGAAATGGACTGGTGGTTTCTAAATCTAAAATCTCTCTTTTCCAAACAAAATTTCATTTCTTAGGTCATTATATTACCCAAGGAACAATTACTCTAATTGAGAGATCTTTAATTTTTGTAGAAAAATTTCCTGATAAAATTTTGGATAAAACTCAACTCCAAAGATTTTTAGGAAGCTTAAATTATGTTTTAGATTTCTGCCCAAACATTAACCTTCTAGCAAAACCCTTGCATAATAGGTTAAAGAAAAATCCAGTACCTTGGTCTGATGAACACACTAGGGTTGTTCAACAAATCAAAAAACAGGTAAAAGAACTCCCATGTTTGCATCTTGCTGATCCTTCAGCATTTAAAATTGTGGAAATAAATGCTTCGAACATAGGATATGTAGGAATATTAAAACAAAAGGTCAATGGTAAAGAATGCATTGTCCAGTACACATCTGCACATTGGCATGATTGCCAAAAGAATTATCGGACCATTAAAAAAGAAATTCTTTCAATTGTCATGTGCATCCAAAAATTTCAAAGTGATATACTCAATCAAAAGTTTTTACTCAATCAAAAGTTTTTACTCAATCCAAAAAGATGTTCAAATCATTGTATCAAAACAAATTTTTGCCACGTGGCAAGCGATTCTTAGTATTTTTTATTTTGAAATCGAAGTTATTCGAGGAGATAAAAACTCAATTCCAGATTTTCTGACTAGAGAGTTCCTTCAAAACAGGTCTTGAGTGAACCAAATGCCAAGAAAATCAAAAAAGGGAAAAGAGGTCCAAAAAGACCAAGAAGAAAAAGAAACAAAACCAGCAGTCTTTACTACTGTTCCAATAAAATCTTGGGCCCAAGCGGTCGAAAAGGATGAAGAAAAAGCCAAACAATAGTGTAAAACAATCCGTAACTGGATGGAAACAGTTCAAAAGGATCCAAAAATTATTTACTGGTTCAACAAAGCCTTAGAAGATGAAGAAGCCCTAAAACTCCAAAAAAAGGAAAGGCTTCAACCAATTAAGGCCCTCCAATAACTTGAGGTCTTAAAGGCACAAATTGCAGAAAAGGAGGCCTTCATAGTTAAAAATCTAAACTCAGTTGCAAAAACTGAGAGAGGAGAATCTTCAACTCAAAAAACCCTCTCTCAAAGTTCTTCAAAAACATTGCAAGAGTCATCTTACAATAAAATCATTGTTCCAAAAAATTCTTGTGAAGAAATTATTTCAAAACCCTCGAAAGAGGAATTTTCCCAAATAGTTTTATCACAAAATGATTCTGAACTAGTTTTGTCTCAATCAAAACTACCAAAAGCAGAATATTTAGTAAAAACTGAATTTTAATATTTATGGAATATTGAGGATGGTTTTCGTCTTCAAAACCCTCAACAGGACATATCTCAAATTTTTCCAAAAGGCTGGTATTTTAAACCTTGGGATTTAACAAAACCCCAGCCTTATTATTTGGCAATTTTGGAAACTATAGGTTCTGTAACGGTTACCCATAACCCCAAAAACAGTCTTGAAATGCTATACTCAACCATTAAAATTCATAAAATCCTTTCTTCACTTGAATGGAGATCGGCTCTTCATACCCCAAAACACTTCCCAGCCAGTTTCCAAACAACCTTAAACCATTGTAGGACATACACTTACTGGGATTATCAACAAGCCTGGTATAATGCATTCCTACTTCAAAACCAAAAATTTAGCCACACTTGGCTATTTTTCTTTCTAAATATAGACCCTTCAAAAATCCCCTTTTGGTTCAACCATTGGTGGAAATTATACGGAGCCTCTCCTGAAATCCTAAAACCTTCAGTTCAGGAAGGCTATCAATTATTCAAAAGTAACTATAAATCTTCAAACAGGGAAAGACAATTCCATCCTTTAATGCTCTTTGCCACTAAGTTCTATATACCATGGATCACAGCATGGTTTCTAGACTACCAATAAAAGGAGGCCCAAACAACTTTAGTCTGACGGTTTTAAATCCGTTGGTGGACTAAGTTTGCCATTCCAGATAGCATTAAGAAACATGGTGTCATGAAATGGCTCCAAGCACAAGGATTATCAAAACCAGGCCCAGAAGTCTCTCAATTCTTGGCCCAAAAATCCTTTGCACAAACTCAATTAGCAGTAGCAAAAACTAAGGAAAAGTATTTTCAGATTATGGCCCAACTCCTTCAAAGTGAGGCCTCATCATCAAAAACTTCCTCAGTAAGATAAACCCATTCAAAAGCCTCATCTTCAGACTTTGAGCCCATTATCGACTTAGGAGATGATAATGAGGATGATTGTTTTGGTATCTTCCCTCCACCTTAGTAGACTTGGTTTTAAACATGGATCATTTTTAGATTCATATCATTGTATTTAGGCCTAGCCCAAAAGCCTAAACAGGCCCATACAAAAAAATAAAAGTAAAAGTAAAAGGTTAAAAGAAAAAGAAAATGATTAGATTCTTTTCTTTTCACCGACAGATATCTGCTCTCCCCATGTGACGACTCCAAAGTGGACAAACAGTTGCTCCACCAACAACTCCACCAACTCAAAACTCCCATAATTAATGGGAATCCTTATCTTTCCAGCTAAACGTGGGTCCAAGCTCCCACTCATTTTGGCGAAACAAGTGAACACTTCCTTTTATAAAAGGACTCTCATTTCTTCATAGAAGATAGACTCTCCTTTAGGCAAAAAACACTCTCAAGCTTAGAAATAGAAAGCTCATGTGTTGAGCACACCTTGTAAAAATCTTGAAGCTTAGAGTTCTATCTCCAAAAATAAAACTTGTAAATTTTATTTTATTTTCAAAAAACGTAAGTATGCTCATGTGTTGAGCTTTACTTTCTTGTAATTTATTTTTCATTTATAAAATTACATTTTCATATCTGGGTTCAAGTGTTGCTGCAGTCATAAGTATGCTCTGCACCTGCGGCTTATGCTGATTTTGTGAATCAGAAACTCTGTTTGCATAATGCTTGTGCTATATTAAACAGGTATATAGGCTGCAATATACAGTCCCCATCGAGAGCTATACTGAATAGTATAGTGGACTGTTCTGCCACATACCTTTTATTTCTGCATCTATTTTCATAGATCTTTAATAAACATCCCTTGAGATCCCGGGCATCACTTATATATATATATATTATATATATATATATATATATATATATATATATAATATATATTTAAATCAAGGAATACATGTATAATTTAAACAAGAAACTTGGAAAATTGGTTATAGGTGAGTCAGCAGAGTGCAAGGTTTATTTAGTTAAACTTGTCTTAGCAGACTAGGTTGTATTAATTATTTAATTTTATTTATAAAACTTAATAGACTTAAATTGAGTCGTGGACTGGATGGATTCAAGAGCTCGGTCTACAAGTGTATATAAATAAATATGTATTAAATGGCAATTGCCGGATTGGATGGTTTTGAGAGCTCTTCCGGTGTATGTTATTAAATTGAGTCATGGATTGGATGGCTCCGAGAGCTCGGTCCATAAGTGTATATATATATATGCATTAAATAAGGGGCTGGATGGCTCTGAGAGCTTAGCCCATAAGTACCGCATCCTAAGGCATATTACTAGATTGAATGGCTCCGAGAGCTCTTCCGATAAAGGTAACTAAATTGAATTGTGGACTGAATAGCTCCGAGAGCTTGGTCCACATATTTGTATATATATATGAACAAATACACACACACACACACACACATAAATAATTAAGGATAAGGTTATGAATGTCAAAACAAGAAAATACTATTGAAAGGACCGTATGGTTCCGATAACTCGATCCCATATTTAAATTCCGTTTATCCAGTGATGTAATATCACTGAAGGATATACTTGGGCAGTTGTAAAAAAAAAAAATTAAATAAGAAAATAAAAGTGGATACAAGTATTTTAACAAATATTTGTAGTTAATATATATAGAGTTGTGCTGTAAATAAATTATGCGTTACACAATTTGGAATAATCTGTTGTAATTTGGAGTATGTACAGTATATGTATATGGACCTGGAAGAACTATGTGGTTCTGATTCCCTAAAATGGGATACGTAGGAAGCTTGAGAATTGATATCTCAAGTCCGAACCAAATTGAATTTATATAATTTTAGCAATGTTCTTGATAAATTTTCCAACAGGAAGTTACCGATAATCAGGAAAGACTCTATCAAAATTTATTTTTTTTTTAAAAATAATATGTTAATAAAGATTTTAAATAGTGAAATTCTTTAATTGGTCCCTTTTGAGGCAATCAACCCGAATGTGACATCCGGTATCCAGGTCTTACAACTAACCGGGTATAAGGCATATATTTAATGGTATTAGAGCCAGATTTATGCGTTTCTGGGCATGGACAAATAAAATCCACCTAAGATGAAAGTTATGGCAATTCATTTATTTTTCAGGAATTTCTGATATTGAGGGCGGTGATTTAAACATTATTTGTTTGGATATGGGTAATATGTATTATCGTTACATGAAATGTGTTTTGGCAGGGCATTATATGCATGAAGCATACTACAAATCTTGCATCGGCATTATTTGATCATTCATGGTAGGAGGATGTGTTTATAAAATGAGTGCATTAATGTAAGGAAAGAGGGGATGTGATTGGGAAGTAGGACCCTTCAGTTACAATGATGGATTTAATGTCGATACAACATTATACCGATGATTGTGACTAGAAGTTAATGACAGTTCATACAAGGATATATCCATGAGGAAAAAGGAGTTTTAATGAATATGATATGTAGAGGGAAAAGAAGTAGTTAACTGGAGACAATGATGAAATACAATCTCTCCCAAATTTATTGGTTGGGCTTGAATCTTTCATTGATTCAGAGGTTGTAACTCATAGAAAAACTTATCCCAAATTATGTGAATGTAGCACCGGGATACTATACCTCGGTTCTTATATGATGTGTGGTTAGAATTTGTTGATCCTGAATGTTTTGTGCTGCAATAAGAAAAAAGGGTTATGGGCATAATCTCCCCATTCAAAGGAGGTTTTCCTTCTCCATTGGCCTTACAAACTATACATGAAGCATTGTCATTGACAATGAGATGGTAGCCTTCACAAAATACAAGGATACAGTTAAATTGTTTGTAAACTCGCACTGGAAGTGTTAAACTGACCGAGAGGGTTCGCAAGCAATTAAGGGTTGTAAAGGTGTAAACCAACTAGAAAGGAAATTCGATCGACATTGCGAATGTGTAATAGTTAAATACTGACAAATTAGAGCAACTAATGAACTTCTTCGACGGATTTGATCTCGTTGTTGCTGGGAGTTCGTATGATCATCTGATGGGTAGCAATAGATACTATCGTGATCGTCTAGAGGCATATACTTGTGCTATATTTCTTTAGCTAGATAAATTTTGAGGAAGAAATTTTTAATGGGAGGAGATTTGTAATGCCCCAAGGGTTTGAGTCATTTGTGAATGTGAAATTATAATGATATGTATTAGTTTGAAAGCCTTTAAAATTAATGATTTAAAACAAATGTATTTTAGAAATTTACAATGAATGAAATTTAAAATGAATGAAAAGTAAATAAGTGTATATAATAAAAATAATAATGATAAAGCTAGTTCTCTAGGATTCCTTAGAAAATTTTGGTGACCACAAATTTATAGAAAAAGAAAGAGAGAGAGAGAGAGAGATAAAAGAAGAAAAAGAGAAGAAAATAAGGGGAAGGAGAGAGCAAGGAAAAGTTGGAGAGGGGGGGAGCTTGCGTCGGTCAGCGGCTATGCTGACCACCCCTTATTGCGGCAATATGTGAGTCATCATCTCTTCCCATAGCCGGCATCCACCTCCACTTACGGTACCGTTTTGCTCCGATTTTCCTTTCCCCCTTGCTAACCCCACTTCTCTTCTTTCCGACGATTGGTGACAGCGGTTGGTGACTAGAGTAACACCGGTGAACTCCCAGTGATGGGGCAATTCTCCCCGTGTCTTTCACTTCTCATCACTCGTCGGCAGCGTGAAGATCGAAGAAGGGAGGAGTTGGCGATTCAGCTCAATTTTGACGAAACACTAAAGTGTTTGGGCGCGTGGTCATCAAAAGTAGGTTCCTGGGCTGCTGACCTCCACAGTTGTAGCAGTGGTGCATCTCCGTCAAAGCTCCGATCACCGATCCGACGAGCTCACCAATGAACAGAAATGAAGAAAAACGTAGAAAATATCATCTTTTTCGGTATGTGACTACAAAATTCATTTCTAATTAATTATTAACTGTTAATTAAGAATAGTTTTAGTTTTGTATAAAATCCATTTTATGTTGCTGGGTGAATCATAAAATGTAATAAATTGATAGTTGGGGTTTTGTGATTCAAGATTCAATTTTAAATCTTAAAATTTGGACATGATTCAAAGTTAGGACGTAATAAAGTAAGAAAATTTTTTTAGCACTGTTAGTAATTGGTTTGAGTAGGTAATAAATTATAATTGTTAAGTTAATAATCAGATTAATTAAGGAAGGAACCAAAAATATAATTAAATGGGTTGTAGATGAATAATTATAAAAATATATATATATATATATGTTTAAAGATAGGAAACATCAAGTATAAACAAAATAAGAATCATGTGGAAAATTTATTAGATACACTCATTGAATAAACTAAGCAAGCAACTAAAAGTTTAAAAAGGATAGATTAAATTAATTTTTTAGAATTGTTATACGATAAGATTTAACCGATTAACTATACTTAGTTAACTGATTGATATTTTTCCTATTTAAGCTGCGAAATTTAGCAAACTGGAATTGTTTCTGGTACAAGAATTTGTCCCTTTGTGGTTCATTATGTTTGTCAATTCATATTATTTTTAAGAAGTTGTGATCATAATAAGTTAATGTATAACCATACAGTATTTATAGAAACAGTTATGCATAACTGAACTCAAGTGAGCTCTTAACATCAATTGTGAGAACTAAGATGAGTTAAGTATTCAAGCCTTGCCAAGCATAGAAGTTATATTATGAAATCCAATGTGTAATTCTTTATGCACACACAAGCGTTTTGTATATATCTCTATACATACAACTCTTCAGGAAAGATGAAGACATACTCTACTGCCCTAATCCTAATTTCACAATTCTCCTAGGTCCTCATGTACAACATGCTAATTTCAAAGCCTAGAGATTTAAGGATCATTGCCTTTTTGATATATTCAAGATGACCACTGCTGTGCAACCCTTTTGCCAATTACAAGAAGTGCCCTAATTAGGATAGTTTGTGCTTTAAGTTCAATTTATATTACCAAGTTATTTCCAAGATTTTGACATAATTATTTCTTCTTAATTTATTTTCAATTTTCAATTTTACTTTATTCGGGTAATTCTCAACTGTGAATGGTTTCTACCTCAATCTTAGAAATTTGTATTCCATTTAAGTTTGAGTTGAATAGGAGGTAGCCAAGGCTATACGATGTAATTTCCAAATTTTGAGCACATCAGGCTAGTTTTAAAATTAAGCCGAGGAAAATAACTATTTACAATTTAGGGAATTGGGTAGAACTCAATAAGAGCACTAGAACCTTTCTAATTACCCATCAAAATGACCCCGAGATAGATAAAACCTGGAAAATAATTTAGGCAACTCCTTTTGTATACTTTCTAAATGACTTTTCCTACCCTAATTTCATAATTGCTTGTCAGCCCATTGCGCTTTTATTTCAAACATGCTAAATGTATGCTTATTTTATTATTATACACATTAAAACGACCCCTTAACCCAAAATGATTTCAGCTTCCCCTTAGGAAAATGGCCACTGTGATAAGGCTAGATTCATATTTTGGAAGGGAGGGAGATTAATTTTTATCAACCCTTTGTATAAACTCCCGTTTGAGGAGCTTACTATATGAAATTAAGTTTATAAAATAAACCTATAAAAAAAGAGAAAGAGAAAGAAGAGGGAAATAGAAACCTCAAAGTCAATGCCATAACAAATACAATAATGAAAGAGAAAGGGAGATCTTGAGTGAGTACCCTTGAAATAATTTCTAATAAATTGAAAATCATTGAGGCTAAATGTGAGAGTGCTTTGATGATGAGCAAATGGGTAGAAAATAATCCTCCTACCAGTTAAAAAAGCATAGTTGTCAATTTCCTCTAGCGACTTGACCTTTCTTTAATAGTCATTCACCCAAGCCTAACATTACGACCAATGTAAAACCTCCTAATTATGTTTCCAGTCTCATCTAACATAGCAGAGATCACTTTTGAGCAAGGTTTGATACTTAAGAAGAGGCATATTATGCTTCTTGAGCTTCGAGTAGGAAGCAATAAATGTATTTATGCATTCAAGTTGAATTTCATCCCTAACTTCGCATCCAAAATTTGTTTTCAAAAGACAAAAATTTTATTTTGGCCTACAGAACACGTACACATAAATTTCTTGGTATGCATTGTGCTTATTTATTAATTCAAAAGACCATGGTATTAGCATACCTATTCTCCTATTCTCTCATTGAGAATGACCCCTTAATTTCTATTGAGAATAAACTAGTTATGACTGTGGTTCATTTAGCATATTCAAGGATGAATAAAATTCAAGTTTACAGTATTTGATAAGTTACGATTAATTCAAATTTTGGACACTTATTGGCAAGTAATTCTTTGCAAACACCACTTGTAACACTCATCACATATAGCTCATATATGTGATTGTGCATACACATAAATTTTGCACATATGCTACACATAAATAATCTCCTTCACATACTCACATGGATAATTTACTGTAAGAAAAATGCAAATGGACTTCATGCATTGATGTTGATCACATGATAACTTCAAAAAATGGATCATCAAATAATGATAAAGTTCCTATGGGAGAAATCATACAAGAGGAGTATCTCAAACAGCAAGGTCATCTTTGCACGCCATATTGAGGGCAATTACAAGAAGATCACCATCTTGCTCAAAGACAAAATCCCCATGGAGTGAGATTCATGCAAATTCACAAAAAATAGACCCTTCGAGAAGCTAGACTGTCCATATGCACCCTTGCTAGGAAGTAAATAGGTAAGACTCTTTATCCTACACTTGAACACAACACATAACAAATGTACAAACTTAAATATACAAAAATTCAAATATACAAAAACTCAAAATCTTCAACAAATGTATAAAAACACAAAATTCCTCAAATGTACAAAAATTCAAATTTAGAAAAACTCAAATGTACAAAAATCCTTTAAATACCTCAAAATACAAATATATAAAAAAATACAAATTTTGTAAATACCTAACACACTAAAAGTTTCAAGCCATGAAATGCAGAAATTCAATATACATCCAAGATGTAAAAATTCAACATACATTCAACTTATATAAATTTAAAATACACTTCAATTGTACAAATTCAACGTACACTCAAAATTTTACAAATTCAATATACATTTGAAATGTAAAAATCCAACATACACTCAAAATTGTAGAAATTCCATATACGAAATGTAAAAATCCCACACATGCTCGAAACTGTAAAAATTCAATATACATCCCAAAATATAAAACTACAATGTGCACTCGAAACTATACAAATTCAATATGCATTCTAAGATGTAAAAACTCAATATACACCCAAACTATACAAATTCCACTCAAACTATACAAACTCAATATGAATTTGAAATGTAAAAACTCAAATACACTCAAAATGTACAAATTCAATATACTGTCAAAAATTAAAAATCTAACATAAACACAAACTGTATAAATTCAATATACATCATAATTGTAAAAATTCAAAGTGTACCTAAAGTGTAAATACACATATTCAAAAAAGCAAATACAATAGTAAACAAATAAACATCAAATAAAGGAAATCCTTGTTAGCAATCAAAGTTTTTTTGTGAGCCTTAAAGCCTCTCTATAAGCATCAAAGTCTCTTTAAGAGCATTAAAGACTCTCTGTGAGCATCAAAGCCTCTCTATGGGCATCAAAATCCCTTTATGAGCATCAAAGTCTCTTTATAAGTATCAAAGACTCTCTGTAAGCATTGAACTCTCTTTGTGAGCATTAAGCCCAGCATTTAAGGCCTTTCTATAAGCATTAAGCCCTCTTAAGAGGCATGCTAGAATAAAACTCTCAGCCTTAAAACACACCAATGATCCAAAATCTTAAAATGCAAATCTAAAGTTTAAAATATTAATGTTACAAAAATTTTAAGATTTGGAATACACTATAAACACAAAGTCTTATAACGAACCAAAAAAGAATAACCTAAAATATGCAAGACTTGAAAAAAAATTGAAAACCCAGAAAGTTCTCTTAATAAGATACCTAAAAACTCAAAATCCTGAAGTCATTTGTGCAAAGTCCTGTTCGAGAGGTGCTTAAAGTCTCCCTATGAGCAATAAATCATTCAAAGTCTCCCTACCTATAATAAATCTTTCAAATCGTTCAAAGTTTCTCTATGAGCAATAAATCTTTCAAATCACTTAAAGTCTCATTGTGAGCAATAAATCTTCCAAATCACTCAAAGTCTCCTTGCGAGTAATAAATCTTTCAAATCTTTCAAAGTCTCCTTGTGAGCATCCAAACCTCTTACTGAGCGTAAAGTCTCCTGAGTGGTTTTACATGCCAACAAGCTAGCGTTGATTGCTCATCAAACGAAAGTTGACATGCCGACAAGCTAGTATCGATAGTTTAACTTAAAAGAGGTTTGATATGCCGAGAAGCTAGCATTGATCTTCCACAAGTGTGGTGTGATGTGCTTGGTTCCCGTTGTCTACCATTCAACTCAATAAGGCTAAATGTTTGATTCTCGATGTTGACCCTTTCAAGGAGGTTTGACATGCCAATAAGCTAGCGTCGATCTTCATTAAGCATGGTGTGATGTGCCTAGTTCCTGATGTCTACCATTTAACTTAATAAGGCTCAACGTGTCTAGTTCGTGACATTGACCATTTTAAGGAGGTTTGGCATGTCAACAAGCTGGCATTGATGTTCATTAAGTATGGCTTGACATGCCTAGTTCCCGATGTTGACCATTTAACTCAACAAGGTTCAATGTGTTTGAATGTCAACATTAACCATTCCTTCACCAACTCTTCACAGCCAAAGAGATAGCCACCTCAGGTACATGTCTCTATCTTTTACTCTAAACTTTGGTTAACCTAGATACTAATGTACTAGTTTTTGCAAAGTTGGGGGCAACTTTAGACATTAGGTTCTAAGAAAGCTTCTAATTAGGGTTACCTAATAAGAAAAATAATTCTTATAAAAGATAAGGAATAAAAGTTTATACCTCTCCTTAGGTTTTTAATACTTTCAAAATAATTTTTTTTTCTGGCTCCACCCATTTATTTCTTTCAAAATAGGAAAAATGAGGAAAAAGATTTTAGAAATTTAGAGAGTCCTAAGTGTTTAAGCCTTATCTCAGCCTACAAGCCTCCTAATTTAATGATTCAAAATCTTAATATATATACATACAACTTTCATGAAGAAACCTAAACCTAGTTCAGCCCTTAAAATTCTCAAAATTAGGCTTGAACTTAAATGACCCAAATTTATCCCTACACCTAGACTAGTTTATAGTAATTTGGGCATATCTCCTTCTGTACAGCTCATTATGTGTGAATCCAATTTTGATAGAAACTAGACTCCTTTTAAAACAAATTTCATGAAGAGAGTATGACCTAATTCTGAACCCATTGTTCCTAATAAGTTTTCAAAGTCTAAACATCAATTCTGTCCTTAAAAATTTCTTAGGAGCAATCTTCAATAATTTGGCCATAAATCCCAATCTATAAATCCAAATTGAGTTATTCTTATTTCTTTGGAAAGTAAGACATAGGGGAACAAATGTCAAGCACCTTGTCAGAAAAATGACATCTTCTAGCCTAAAAATTGAGAAACAATATAGAATAGGGGTCAGAAACAATTTTGATGTTCATTAAGTATGGCTTGACATGACTAGTTCCCGATGTTGACCATTTAACTCAACAAGGTTCAATGTGTTTGAATGTCAACATTAACCATTCCTTCACCAACTCTTCACAGCCAAAGAGATAGCCACCTCAGGTACATGTCTCTATCTTTTACTCTAAACTTTGGTTAACCTAGATACTAATGTACTAGTTTTTGCAAAGTTGGGGGCAACTTTAGACATTAGGTTCTAAGAAAGCTTCTAATTAGGGTTACCTAATGAGAAAAATAATTCTTATAAAAGATAAGGAATAAAAGTTTATACCTCTCCTTAGGTTTTTAATACTTTCAAAATAATTTTTTTTTCTGGCTCCACCCATTTATTTCTTTCAAAATAGGAAAAATGAGGAAAAAGATTTTAGAAATTTAGAGAGTCCTAAGTGTTTAAGCCTTATCTCAGCCTACAAGCCTCATAATTTAATGATTCAAAATCTTAATATATATACATACAACTTTCATGAAGAAACCTAAACCTAGTTCAGCCCTTAAAATTCTCAAAATTAGGCTTGAACTTAAATGACCCAAATTTATCCCTACACCTAGACTAGTTTATAGTAATTTGGGCATATCTCCTTCTGTACAGCTCATTATGTGTGAATCCAATTTTGATAGAAACTAGACTCCTTTTAAAACAAATTTCATGAAGAGAGTATGACCTAATTCTGAACCCATTGTTCCTAATAAGTTTTCAAAGTCTAAACATCAATTCTGTCCTTAAAAATTTCTTAGGAGCAATCTTCAATAATTTGGCCATAAATCCCAATCTATAAATCCAAATTGAGTTATTCTTATTTCTTTGGAAAGTAAGACATAGGGGAACAAATGTCAAGCACCTTGTCAGAAAAATGACATCTTCTAGCCTAAAAATTGAGAAACAATATAGAATAGGGGTCAGTTGGTTGAGAAAAGGGGTGACTCTCCTGCAACATAGTGAGTTGCACCCCATGTAACTCGTTCATAACTCACTGAGCTGTGGGGTGGCAAAAACCGATTTTCCTTTTTTATTTTCACCGAATAAAAGATTAGGATAAAGGGATATTTTTCTCCCAAAACTTATCCAAATTAAGGTGGGGGTTTCCTTGCCTATAAATACATATTTTGCACCAATCAAATAGGGGGGATGGGGGCTCTCTCTCTATCTCTCTCTTTTTCTCTCAAGGTCTCTATAACTTGGGAAATATAAAGATAACCAAGATGGGGAAGAGCCAAAACAAACACTAAACTCCTTGTCTTTGAGTTACAAAATCTGAGGGTAATATTTTTGAGCCTCCGACCATCTTAACCCATATTTAGAAATGTTTTTAGTGTAAATATTTATAGATTCCATTGTTGTTCTTTAATGTTTTCTTTTTTTTTTTTTAATTTCTTGTTCTTAGCTTGTAATTAATTTATTTCTTGATTTTTATATTTGTTTTAATCATGAAAACACAAAAAACTAATCAAAACATGTAACAAAATTGATTAATTTAAAAATAAAATTTACTATTCATCATCTTCAACCTCTGATTTCTAAGTTTTAATTTGGTTTTTTTAGTTTAATTCACTTAAAATAAGTTTTAATCAATTTAAATGATTTTTAACGTGTTTTGGCAAATTTTTCTAGGCATTCGCATGAGTTATGTGAATTAAAATAGGCCAAAACAATGAGTTTTTTCGTTCCTTCATAGTTTTGTTTTTACAGGTTTTTTAGCGGCGTTCGATTTTTCTTAGAACTAAAAGGTTTCTTCATGGCCTCCACCTGTTCACCTTGCGCTTGGCACTGACTTTGGCAACGCTTGATTTGTCCCGTTGCTAAAGGTCTACCTCCTGTTTTTGCCCTTTTTCAGCTTCCTTGTCTCCAGGCTTTTGGCGATGCTTGTTTTCTCCTATTGCTAAAAGCCTTCCACCTTTGATTTGCCATTGCCACCCACCACTCATGCTTCTCACACCCATTATTTTTGCATGGCACTTCAGGGCAGCTTTGCATGCTTTCAATCTTCTCTTTATTTTTCTTATTTTAATTTCTTTTATTGTTATTATTATTATTATTATTATTATTATTATTATTATTATTCTTGTTGTTGTTGTTGTTGTTAGTATAATTATTCTTTTTTTATTATTTATTACTATTATTAATTCTATAATTGCTTTTTTACCATTTTTTTATTATTATTGTTATTAAAATCATTATTATTTCATCTTATTTATTATACATATTTATTGTTTCATATTTATATGTATATACATATATTTATTATTATACATATTTTTATACACACACAGATATATATATATATATATATATATATATATATATATATATATATATATATATATATATTATTAATAATACTACACATTATTTGAAATATATTTCTATATATTGCTATTATGACTATTATATTTGTTATCATATATTGTTATTATTGTTGTTGTTGTATATATTACATATTATATATTTTATGTATATGTTTACTTTTTTGCATTTATTTTATTCCATTTTTTTATTTTATCTTATATTGTTCAATTTTATTTTATTTAATAAATAAATATATGGCTATATACATACGCACCTATGTATATATATATGACTATATTTATTTATTTTTATTTTAGTAATTTTTGATATTTAATTTTCTTAATAAATAAATATATTAGTCATATATATATGCACACGTGTATATATATACACATATATTTATTTATTCACACTTTGTCATTTATTTATTTACATTTACATTTACATTTATATTATATTATATTATATTTTCATATATATATATATATATATATATATATATATATATATATATATATATATATATATATGCTATTTTTTATTTATTTGTGTGATTGGTCTATAATAAATGATTTTTTTGAATGCTAACTTAAAAACTCACCAACTGATTTTATACAAATTTGAGTGAGATTTTTCTAAAATAAAATGGGACCAATGTCCCCTTTTTATCCATAAAATAACATGTAAAAATTAAGGATTTTTTTTTATAAATATAAATTATTCTTTTACCTTAAAATTAATCAACACAATTCTTTCAAAACTGTAAGGGGTCAAATATCTCCATTTTTATTCCAAAATGCACCAAAAGTTTCTCTTTTTATAAATATGAATGCAGGAACCAACGTTCCCATCAAAATGAACACTGTAAATAAACTACCTATTTTATGTATGATTTATTCATTTATTTGTCATAAATTTAATTCTTTCTATGCCATGCCTTTATTGC
This sequence comes from Excoecaria agallocha, assembly GCA_037975025.1. Taxonomy (NCBI): domain Eukaryota; kingdom Viridiplantae; phylum Streptophyta; class Magnoliopsida; order Malpighiales; family Euphorbiaceae; genus Excoecaria; species Excoecaria agallocha. Next base: position 20,997,013 of record CM075812.1, read on the forward strand.
TTTCTATGCCATGTCTTTACTAATTTTGATATAACATGTTTTACACCTTTCCAATGTGCTAGAGTGCACCTTTTATTTTTCCAGCATGATAACTCGTGTCAGAAAAGAGATAAAAGATCTGATTATGAGTTATTAATATTAAATTTAAATGGTAAAATAAATAAAAATTCATAATTTGAAAGGCTATTCCTAAAGGACCCTAAAAACCTATTTATAATACTAACCAAAGGTATGAATAAGAGTGATGTCCCGAACTTATCTCTAGTTTTGGCCTCATTAGGTTAGAACTCATTGTCCAATATTTTATTAGGTGGCGACTCCATGATACCTACCTTATGGTGCCTAATAGATGCCCTAATAGGTTGATCACTAATAATAGAATAGGGGTATGCCTAGACGCTGTCTTATGCCTTTTTAAAGCTCGAGACCTAGCGAATTAGGTTGAATCTTATCCATTATGAAGCAACTGGCCTTCACGAGTTAAATGAACCTTCATCAAGTCTTGGGTTCTAAAAGCGAACTTTTGAAAACAAGCTAGATTCCAATTGGGGGTTCGATGCACGTCACATGGTTAGAGTTAATTAAGCAATCTTCTAGGTTGTCCCTCTTACGTTAGTGTAAACACTATGACCTGAGGCAGTCTAGATTAGAGTTACCCAATAATGAGGAAATAATATATTTTCAATAGACATCGTGAACCTCGAAGCTCCAATGTTGATTTTTATATTTTATGGTCATCTTTTAAGGGTTTTAATTTGATTTTCCAAAAGTATGAGGAATATTTTAGAAAAAAACCATGATTTTGGTCCTTTGGCAATAATAGATGGATGCCTATCATGGAGGGACAACCGTCTGTGAATGGCCTACCTCAATTAAGGTCAAATTAGGGGCATTTTTATAAATTTTAGAGAATCATGTGAGGGACGGGCTGTCTATTCAAATACCCATTTGTTGGGTATTTCTAGATTTTCCCATATTTTTCAGTTTTGAAAAGTTTAGGGCCTGTTTACTTACCGAAAACTGTTTCAGTTTTCCAGAAAAATTTTTCACAAAAAACAGAAAATAGACATCATGTTTATTTTCGTCAGTTTTCTAAAATAGAAAACAGAAAATAAATTTTTCAGTTTTCCAAAATAAAGAAGAAACTGGAAAACTAATAAAAGATGTTTTCCAAATTTTCTAAATAATATTAATACACACATATATATATGTACATACATACAAATACATATACATATGCATATGTAAATTTTTGTATGTGCATACATATATAAGCATATGCATGTACATGTATATGTATATGTAGTACATGTATACATACGTACGTATGGATATGTATATATATGTATATACATACATATACATACATATGCATATGTATATGTATACATACATATGTATATGTATGTATATATATGTGCATATATACACATACATATGCATATACAAATATACATACATATATACATGCATGCATCATGTATGTATGTATGTATCTATATACATACATATACATATAAATATGTATTTATGCATATACATATACATATACATATACATATGCACATACACACACATACATATTCATATACATGTATTTGTATGTGCTTGTATGTGCATACATACATACATACATACATACATACATACATACATATGTATATATATATATGTATGTACATACATATATATACATATGGATATGTATACATACATACATACATACATACATACATACACATACATGTACATATGTATGTATTCATAAATACATGTGTATGTATGTACATATATTCACATGCATATGCATATACATATACATATGTATGTATGCACACACACACACACACACACATACACACACACACACATATATATATACATATGTACATACATACACATACATTTATGTTTGTATGTATGTATGCATGCATGTATGTATGTATGTATTTATATATGTATTTACGCATACATATACATGTAATATCTGTATGTATGTATATATATACATACGTGTGTGTATACATACACAAAAATAAATGCTCTAGTTTTCCATTTGTTGATAAATAAACACATTTTCTAAATTTTCTACGGAAAATAAGTACTTCAATTTTCTAAGAAAATAGAAAATAGAAAACAGAAAACTATTTTCTGTAAGTAAACGCATTTGAGAAATCTAATCAGCTCGAATTTTGAGGATTTAACCTTCCTATCTTGAGGAGTTAGAGTTTAAGTCTATTTCCAACTCTTCTCCAAGTATTTAAAGAAAAAGATTAGGGTTTTCTGAGGGATTTCATTCACACACTTTAGGAAAAAGGCAGACACCTTGATGAAGATAAACATAATTCTCTATTCTTACGAGCTCTAACACAAAATTAGTTATTAATAAAAACACATATTTTCTTTATTGAACGTGGAAATCAAAGATTGAGGCTTTGGAACATGCTTGCTACAGTCACAAAATTTGGTTTCCTGAGCCTAATATTCTAGGTCCTAGTCTCTTTCTCTTTCTAGTTTTCCATGCCATGATCACGTAGATTAGGTCCTTATTTTCATTTTTTCTGCAATTCTATACCATATGATGTATATTCATAATGCTGATGATGCCATGATGATTGTTTAAGTATGAAAAATGGTGTATTAACTTCTATTTTCTTTCTTTTTAGATGTTTTATCATTGATGTTTCATAGTGTCATTTAATTCATTTTATGCATGCTTAATTTATTTTATTAAGATTTACCAAGTGTTTTGTCATCATTTTATAGTTTGGTATGATTTAATGTCTTAGGAGTACATGTGTAGGGTTTAGGAGTAATTTAACCTATTTTTGTTTGAATACCCATCCTTTTGTGTCTATCTTTTGAGTTATAGATAGGAAAAGGCATCACAGATGGTCATCTGTCAATGTAATAGATGGGAAGTCATGATGTCTTCTTCTCATCCCATCCTTCACCTTTTTTTGGGCATCTATCCCTCTGTCTTAGGGCATTTGCGACTTTATTTTTTATTTTTTTATCTTTTTATCATATTTTAATGCTATTTAAGGTCACCTTTAATATTTAGATTCATGTTAGGTTTATTCTCACTCCTGTGGGCATGATTTATATTATGTGGTTATTTATTGTGTCATTTTATGATAATTTTTAGTTTATTTAACTTTTGTTTCCTATTAATGTACTAATTAATTTGATTTTCTCATGTTTTGGTATGAGCAAATTATTTAATTTTTTTTGGGGAAGATGATTCTACCTTGGGAGTCATGCACTATTTGGTTCATTCTCTACCCTTTTTTTATTTGCATTTAGGTTATGCCATATTTTATATTATATTGCTTTATTTATTGCATTTATTTATTTAATTTATGCTTTAATTTTTGTATTTTATTTTTTAGAAGTATTTATTTCTAGGGTTTGTAATAGTTTAGTAAAAAAGGATTTTTTTAGCACGCTAAGTATAAAAAGCCATGTAAATATTTTTATTTAAATAACCTGTATTTTCAAATAAAATGGACTAATGTCTAATTTTCATTCCAAAACTACACAATAAAAGGAGAGTCTATTTTATTCAAAATTGGGATCACTCATCCCATATTTTATTAAAATTAATAAAGACACTTCATTCCCTTTTTGTAAAAAACTTTGTATGACGGAACCAATCTTCCCAAAACTTAACTAATTCCTCATTTTATGTATGATCTTTCATTATGCCTTTAGATGATTTGCTCTTGTAATAATTTAAGTAGGTTTATTTATTTATTGCTTTAATTATAGATTATTTAATTGATTGATATGTTTATCTAATTTATTGCAACTACATTGTATGAGAAGAGAGGTAGTGGACTAATAATAAAACTTAATTATAAGAAACACCTAACCAAAATGCAAAGCAAGATTGATGTCTCGAATACTGTTCTCTATTTTAGGCATAAAAAAGTTAAGAATCATTTCCTAACATCTAGTTGGGTGGCGACTCCATGATACCAACCTCTTTGAGCCCACGTTAGATGCCTTCATGGGTTAATCATCAATAATAGATTAGGCTTAAAACCATTTTTTATTGTGAAGTGGCCAATTCATGAGATATCGTGAGCCTTAATCCGGTCTTGGACCCTAAAAGCGGGCCTTCGAGAACCAAATTGGACATCGAGTGGGATCTGGTCACTACTAAAAAAATGCAAATTAGCGACGACAAAAGTCGTCGCTAACTGATAATTTTTCGTCGCTAAATCAGTTTAGCGACAACTTAGCGACGAATTTTATTTTGAAACAAAAGTCGTTGTAGCAGAATTTAGCTACAACAAGAAGTCGTCGCCAAATTTTAGCTACGAAAGATCGTTGTCGCTAAATATTTGTCTCCATTTTGCTACAACAATGTTCACGCAAAATTTTGCGACGACAATATTTTCGTCACAATATTGCTACGACATTGTTCATGCAAAATTTTATTATCGTCGCAATATTGCTACGACATTGTTCAAGCAAAATTAGGCGACGACAGTATTTTCGTCGCAATATTGCTACAACATTGTTCATGCTAAATTTTGCGACGACAGTATTTTTGTCGCAATATTGCTACGACATTGTTAACGCAAATTTTTGCATCACAATTTTACTACGATATTGTTCACGCTAATTTTGCAACGACAGTATATCCGTCGCAATTTTGCTACGACATTGTTTACGCTAATTTTTGCTGTTACAGTTCAATCGTTGCTATATTGCTACAACAATGTCAATGCTAAAAGCGACGATATGTTTCTTTATATTTAGCGTCAAATATTTTATCGCTAATGTCCTCTCGCAAAGTTAGCTAGAATTATATTATGGCTAAATTGTAGCTGAATGGCAAGTATCCAAACATGCTAATCCATTGGTAAATTGAAATTTTTTTAATTTATTAAATTAATATAGAGATTTAATCATTCAAATAATAAACTACAAATGATAAATCTATATTTAGATTACTCAATATATATATATATATATCACTAAAAAAGGTTATTTACAAGTGCATATCAAAATTAATTGTAACAAATGATATACAATATCCTAATATATAATTATAACTATAATATAGGCAAAATAGTATTTTCTGACTCAATGTGTAAATGCAATGAAAACCTTAACTATCAGTCCTGTCAGTACAAGATATCAATAGGCGCATCTACTCCTCAATTCGCTGCTGGAAAAGTTGTTGTGTCTCCATTTGCTGCTGACCAAAATTTCAAAACCTACCTGAAGAAAAATAATAATTACCTCAAAATATTTGTCATTCTAATAATATCTATCAAGTATTTATTTTATTTTTTCAAATGTACCCTTATATACAGTATCTAAATTACAGTAATTAATGTTTTAATTTACTATATTCTCTTTCTCCATTAATTATTATTTCAATTCTATAAATATAATTGAAGGCAAGAACATACGGAAGGAAAATTCAAAAGCCAATATATTTTCAAATGCAACTTTTTTGACAGTCACGCTGGTTAAAGAAAACCAACAAACCAAAGAACTAATGCATGGAGCATGAAGAATTGCCATGCTGGTGCTGACAAGATTAAAAATAACCAATAGAAAAGAAAGTCATACTTCAAAGATTATTGCAGGAAAAAAAAGGTACATAGTGATGCACAAATTTATTGGTTTGTAGCCAATAGATAAATATTCTAGTATTATAAAATTATATAATCAAATAACAATGCAGTATTATAATCAAATAAAAATTCTAGAATTATAAAATTATAAAATTCTAGTATTAACTTAATGAGATTAGATGAAAACCTTAATTTGCCAGATGAATTTTGATGAAAAATTTATAATACCAATGGCAAAGTAGGCATGAATATGTTTGTCCAGCCACTCATTGTAATGCTTTGGAGCAATTTCTAGCTTTAACCATTCTAAAAAGTCCCGAAAGACATGGTTACCCAAAGAATGTGCAAGTACAATTGAGGGTCCGAAATGTTAACCTGCAAATGAAAATGTAACAAAATTTCAAATCTCTTGGATCAAACCTGGATATAGTTTCTGACAATGTTATATGCCAATAAGTTCAAATTAAACAACAATAGAATGGGTCCCAAATAGTCAGACAAGCTGTTAAAAGATGATAAGCACAACAGTTTATTTCAGGTATAGTTGAACTGCATGATATTTAGCTCTCCGACCATTGCTTTTTTATCAAGACTCAAACTCAATTGAGTAGGATTCAAGTGAAATAGCAACTTTATTCATAGAAAAAATCCTATATCAGCAGGCCATTCATGCAATTGCAAAAAATACTCCTTTGAACCCATGACTTTCATCTATCTTGAGGAATCTAAAGAAATTGGTTAAATCACAAAATTAATCAGAGTAAACAGAAGCGCCAAACCCACACACAACAACTACTGTCAATTAAATATTATAATTTAATGAATTTGAAAAATCAAAATTCTCAAGTATATTGACATCATAAATTTGAAAGTACCATAATCACAATGCATATTTAAGTTTCCCAATCAGTTCTTGTCGAGCAAGGAGTTAAAACACACTGAAGATGTAAATTATAAAAACCCAGAGTCCTCTCAAACTGAATCAACCATGCAAAGTGATAATTAATTAGTTCAATTTGTAAGCCAGATGGCCAGAGATGTCAAGAAACACTGAGTTGATATTACTGTTAAAAGAGTGGTTTAGGCCTTATACATACTTGAGCAGGTGAAAATAAAGATCCCGCTCCTCAAGCATTGATGGGGACAACCTCCAATCAAAATAATTGCATTAGCTTCAATTCCAAACTCAATGCACCACTTTATCCATTCTTTCCACACTGAAGAAAGAGGGCCTGAAATTAAAAGGCATAAAAATTCATTACAAATTTCTTGCCACCCTATTACAATGTAATAAAAAATTACGGGAAGTGTAATATTACAAACTAAAAGAATAGGAGAATAACCTGTTATATAGCCAGGATCAAGTTCTGAAATCGCAGAAAGGCCTTCATCAGGTCGTGACTTGCATTCAGGATGATCCGTTTGATTGTAAGGGTCAAGCAACAAGCACTTAGGCTAACAAGAAGCAAGCAGAGATAACATTAGCATCAGGAAAGAGAATGTTCAAATTTGTACAAAAAGAAAAGCAGAGATAACATTAGCATAAAGCGAGAAAAATGCAAACTAATTATGTTTTGAAATTGAAATTATTTTTGCTAGTAATTTATTTAAATTATTTTTTATAGGAAAAGGAGGATGCTGTTTCAAGATGCTAAATGGTGTCAGAGGTTGTGGCACATAGATCTGCCACCTTGTCTCTAAAAACTTCGCCCATCATTAACAATGAAAAATAAAACAACACTATATAACTAAAGACAGTAATGAAAAGCGTACTTCAATTTCTCCAGCAAATAATCACAAGTTCACAAAAAAGACACAGAATCAACTGTAAAAAGCAATACCCCGAGAAGTATCAAACCCCATTACATCATAGGGAACCAAAATAGTTTTCCATACTGACAAAGATCTTAAATATTACATCATTCACAACTATCAAGTGAAGTGGAGGAAGAAGAGCTTTGGGTGGAGGTTGGAAAGATGATTTGGATGGGGAAGGGATGGAGAGAGTAATAAAGAAGATTCAGAAAACATTACCTATGGCTTACGAGGTGGTGAGCTGCTGCTGCTGGTGGTGCTTCTTCCTCGCAAAGGCCTAAAAGAGAAGCACCTCTTGTCACTTTAAAATCAAATTCGAAAGAGGAAAACAAATAACTAAAATAAAAATAGATTACCAGCATATAACTAAAAATCACAACAAAAAAAAATTAGAAAAAAAGAAGGGGGGCAAACAGAACATTTAAACATGTTTTTGAAAGAATCAGAAAGCAGAAAACAACTGCTTTCGCTACTCAGCTTGACTCTGCAGGTCCAAACATTACTAAATGGACAGCTAGATTCTTTCATCACACCTAACCACACCTCATTGTTCCCTGGTAAAGAGTTTTCATTCATGAACACAAACTTCTTGTTGAAGAAAATTCAGCCCCATGGAGATAGACAAGTCAACTTTGTGTTGTCATACCACGACCCAACAAATACTTGAAAATAAGATCATCTTTGCCAACCCTCTGTCTCTTTCCATACAGCATTACCATCTAGCAGAAGTCACTAGCAAGACAAACAATAAAAATATAAAAAAGCATGAAGAACACATTTTTTCCTCAAAACAACTTGAACTCTAAAACAAACTCCTCAAACTAAATTAATAAAACAATGGGCAGGGATGAACTGCTTTTGACCATCTACATCAAAAAATACTTCATATCATAAAAGATGCAAAAAGAAACAATCTCATCCTAAAAACTGCAAGACAATTGTATACATTAAAAAAAAATTTCACCTTCTAGGACTTCGGCTCCTTGATATCTTGCGGGTGACCTGTAATAATTCAATTGACAACATGAATAGCATAACTATAAACAAGGCTCTTCACTGACAAAAAAGAAAAAAGGCACAAACCTTGCGCGGACTAGGAGATCCACCATGCTCCAAAATCAGGAAAATGATTTGAAATGAAGCTGAACTTACTAAAGCTTTCAAATTTAAAAGAACAAATTGGGTTTTGAGTTTTGGCAGTGAGGGTTTTTTTGTTTTCCCTCCAAAGGAAGCTCAAAAAGAGGGAAATTTGTGAATTGGATGAAAAATTGTGGGACACAAGTGCAATTAAAAGACCAACTAGCTAGGTGTACCTGTGAAAACTCTGGTTTCCTTCTACGATTTACTTTCTTTTTTTATATTATGGTTAATTTATAAGTTAATCATTATACTTTTATTTTATCTTATTAATAGCAATTTATAATAAAAAATATAAAGTAAAAAATCTATAAATTAAAAATAAAAATAAACATTTAGCAAATAATAATTAAATCATGACTTTTTTAACTTGATTTTTTTGTTTACTTATTTAATAAAGGAAATAAATATAATAATTATTTTAATTTAGTTATTTAAAATTTAAATGTAAATAAAAATATTAAAAATTAAATGTAAATAAAATTTAAATATTAAAAATAAAAATTATATAAATATAGTTAAAAGTAAAATATGAAATAATATATTTCCTTAATTAGCGACAACATTGTTGTCGCCAATTAGCTACAACAATGTTGTCGCCAATATTGATGTAGGAATATAATTGTATTTTGCCAAATTAGCTACAACAACGTTGTCGCCAAATTAGCGACAACATTATTGTAGCCAAATTAGCTACAATGTTGTTGTAGCTAATTTTGCGACAACACTGTTGTCGCCAAATTCGCTACAACAACGTTGTAGCGAATTTGGCGACAACAGTGTTGTCGTTAATAAACCTAATTTTTTCTCAATATAATTATTTTATTATATAACTTAAAATAATTGATCACAATTGATATTATTGAAGATAAATATAATAATTATTTTAATTTAGTTATTTAAATTTATTAAAATAAATGGTTTCATTAAATATATATAAAATTTAAATATTAAAAATTAAAATTATATAAATATAGTTAAAAGTAAAATATGAAATAATATATTTCCTTAATTAGCGACAACATTGTTGTTGCCAATTAACTACAACAATTTTGTCGCCAATATTGATGTAGGAATATAATTGTATTTTGCCAAATTAGCTACAACAACGTTGTCGCCAAATTAGCGACAACATTGTTGTAGCCAAATTAGCTACAATGTTGTTGTAGCTAATTTTGCGACAACACTGTTGTCGCCAAATTCGCTACAACGTTGTTGTAGCTAATTTTGCGACAACACTGTTGTCGCCAATAAACCTAATTTTTTTTCAATATAATTATTTTATTATATAACTTAAAATAATTGATCACAATTGATATTATTAAAAATAAATATAATAATTATTTTAATTTAGTTATTTAAATTTATTAAAATAAATGGTTTCATTAAATGTAAATAAAATTTAAATATTAAAAATTAAAATTATATAAATATAGTTAAAAGTAAAATATGAAATAATATATTTCCTTAATTAGCGACAACATTGTTGTCGCCAATTAGCTACAACAATGTTGTCGCCAATATTGGTGTAGAAATATAATTATATTTTGTCAAATTAGCTACAACAATGTTGTTGCCAATAAATCTGATTTTTTTTCAATTTAATTATTTTATTATATAACTTAAAATAATTGATCACAATTGATATTATTGAAAATAAATATAATAATTAGTTTAATTTAGTTAATTAAATTTATTAAAATAAATGGTTTAATTAAATGTAAATAAAATTTAAATATTAAAAATCAAAATTATATAAAAATAGTTAAAAGTAAAATATGAAATAATATATTTTCTTAATTAGCGACAATATTGTTGTCGCAAATTAGCTACAACAACGTTGTCGCCAATTGAGCCATAGAAAGGAAATAGTTTATTCTGCGTAATTTGCGACAAAATTGTTGTCACCAATTAGCTACAACGGTGTTGTCGCTAATTAGCTACAACGATGTTGTCGCCAATTGAGCCACAGGGAGGAAATAGTGTATTTTACCTAATTTGCGACAACAAGCTACAACAATGTTGTCGCTAATTAGCTACAACCGTGTTATCGCCAATTGAGCCACAGGGAGGGAATAGGGTATTTTGCCTAATTTGCGACAACATTGTTGTCGCCAATTAGCTACAACGGTGTTGTCGCTAATTAGCTACAATAATGTTGTCGCCAATTGAGCCACAGGGAGGGAATAGGGTATTTTGCCTAATTTGCGACAACATTGTTGTCGCCAATTAGCTACAATGGTGTTGTCGCTAATTAGCTACAACAATGTTGTCACCAATTGAGCCATAGGGAGGGAATAGGGTATTTTGCCTAATTTGTGACAACATTGTTGTTGCCAATTAGCTACAACTTTGTTGTTGCTAATTAGCTACAACAATGTTGTCGCCAATTGAGCCACAGGGAGGAAATATTGTATTTTGCCTAATTTGCGACAACATTGTTGTCACCAATTAGTTACAATGATGTTGTCGCTAATTAGCTACAACGATGTTGTCGCCAATTACCTACAACAATGTTGTCGCTAATTAGCTACAACGATGTTGTCGCCAATTAGCTACAACAATGTTGTCGCTAATTGAGCCATAGGAAGGGAATAGTATATTTTGCCTAATTTGCGACAACATTGTTGTCTCCAATTAGCTACAACGTTGTTGTCGCTAATTAGTTACAACAATGTTGTCGCTAAAGCTTTTTTTTATCGTCGCAATTATTTGCGCCAAAATTTTGGCGCCTGATATTAGCAACAATAAAACTTTATTGTCGCTAATTTGTCGCAATATTTATTTTTCCACCAAATTTTTCAATATTTGCGACGAAAGTCATTTTTTGTCGCAAAGTTGTCGCTGTATTGTGTATTTAGCAACGAATTTTATTGTTGTCGCAAAGTTTCGTCGCTATTCTGCATTTTTTTTGTAGTGGGTGTGTGTCACAGTGGTGACTCCACTATGTACTAAATAGACCTTCCTCCTAAAAACATCTTGGTTAAGTTATTTATAATTGAGATTTTCTTATGAATCCTATCTTCCTTTGAAATTGCATCTTTTGCACACATATTAGAGCCTTAGAATTAAGTTAGGCATCCCTTTTTAGCCCCATTGCTGTCTTGAAGCATGCTTTACATTCACTCAATATAGAGAGGTGTCAATAAGAACAACCATCCCAAGTCTAGTACCAAATGGTATATGAAATGGTGACCCATCGGTCATTACATTCATGATGAGCTAGACCTCTTGGCAGGGACCATACTTAGGTAGCCCTAAAGTTTTATCACCCTTACTCAAGCTCTATGTAATAACAATAGCTACTTCCCCTAAGTCGTATAACCATAATAACTTTTTCTTGCTATGTGGGCCCTTATGTATTGACCAAACTCAAACAAATTAGGAGGGTACTAGTCAAAGGCTGTCATGCCCCGATAGGCCTAACCCAATTTATATAAGTTACTTAGAATATATAATGGCCAAAACCCATATGCCTGCATTTTTAATTAAGAGAGGTTATGCTGTCAATTTTCTATCATGCACTATACGCGTCCATTGGATTCTCCGTTGACCCATAGGCTAAGCCCATCTAGGAAAGAGATCGCACAACCTTTTGTGTGGGAGTGACAAGGTTGGAAGGCTTTGTGTATGCTTGTATGTAATTGTGATTGATGTCTAATGAACACATATCATTGCATTTATGCATCATGTATATACCATGCTCATGCAACAATCATTATGCATCATTCCTAACGTTTGACTTGTGTAGCCATCATAGATTCACTTAGGTGTTCTAGAAGGTTAGACGATCACCTTATCTAGAGATTTGTGTTTGATCTACCAAGGTTAAGGTGAGAATTAAGTTTAGAGTTGGGTTTAAGCCAATTTTCAAGAAGCAATCAAGAAATGGGATTAAAAATAAATGATGAATAGCTAAATAAGACTATGAGAGTTGCAGATGAGATAATATAGCTCACATCCTTAAAGGAAAGGTTAGCAGCTTCTATTTCAAGGCCTTCAGTGACACAAGATAAACTAGACTGAAGGTTAGATAAGAGGTTCTAAGAGTTCAAAGAAATGATGATGGCCATGAATAGTGGTCTAGTGGCTTTTCCAGCACCAAATACTAGAACTCAGCCTATAACACCCGCTCGTAGGATAATAGAGCCAATACATATTAGGGACACTACCACGATAGATGCTACTATGCCTCAAGATCCACTAAGGAGAAAAAAGAGGCATGAGTTGGAGAATGACTACATTGAAGAAGAAGAAGAGCCTCCTATAGTAGTGATAAGGAATAGAGGCCTTAGCATTGAGGACATAGCCTTCAAGAAGATGGAGGAAAAGATTGATGCAATGTCTAGGTTGTTGTCCGCAGGAATAGGGATAAACCCCGAAGACAACAATATAGATGGGGATAAGCCATTTCAACAATGGTTCAAGATGCCAAATTTGCCTAGATTCGATGATGCTTCTGACCCTTCTGCATATGTGAAGCAATACACTCTAATAATAAAGGGGACCACTTTAATTAAGAAATAAAAGGTTAAATGATTCTATTTGAGCTTAACGAGCCTGATAATAAATTGGTATTATGGGCTGGACAGGTGCACCATGAAAGATTAGGATTTGTTAACTGAAGAATTTCTCAAGCAATATGACTATAGTACAAGGATGGAAATCACTCTGAAAGACCTCAAATTGCTCCAACAAAAGCATGACGAGTCCTTTCATGAGTATCTAACAAGGTAGAGGAGCCGAGTGATGGAGATAAAGAGGAAACCTGATACAGCTAACCAGATTATACTTTTTATTCAAAATGTAAGTCTTTACCTGACGGATGGCCTAAAAATGAAGGGATTGAAGGATTAGGAATCCCTAAAGGATATAGCAATAAAGGCTGGAGGTGAGTATTTGGCCAGAAAGGCTAATAATAAGGGTACGAAGAGGAATTTTGGCAATATTAGAGGTAGAAGTGGAGCGAACAAAAGTGGGAAGACAACTAAAGTGTTTGCTATAAAGGTTAATCAGAGGCACTACTCCAACCTAGGTAAGTTATTATCTTGGGTATTAGATCGGCTGAATAAGGAAGGAAAGCTGCAACCTCTGCCATCAAGACTTGCCAAAAGTCAAGGGATGCCTCACTATAGAGAGGATCAGTACTAAGAAAAAGAAGGAAGGGTACAATGGTGTACCACCTCTAGTGTATATGATTGGGGCTAACTTACCTTAATAGTTTGTGATGAGAGACCTGTATGGCCGTTACTTATTCCACCCTCAAAGTAACAAAGATAAGTGAAGAAAATCGGACATTTTCTATGATTGATTATTGGGATTCCTCCACTGAGAGCAAAGATGAAGGGGCAATGGTGCTCGTTGATATATCCGGAGTTCATCTAGTGAGAGTGAGGAAGAGCTGAGAGAAAAGAGAAAAGTAAAGGTGGTCACCAAAAATGGAACAGTGGAACTTAAAATTGAGAAAAAGCCAGCCCCTACTACAGTACCTATAGAGAAAGAGATTAAGGAGAATCAAATCATAAAGCAGTTAAAGAAGACACATGCCCATATTTCCATTTGGGATTTATTAAGACAATATCTGCCGTATTAGCAGAAGTTGGTGGAGGCCTTGTGTGAGTCCATTTTTGCTACTACCATTTCATTATTTGAACTGCTAGATTTAGTTAAGGGAGGAATAAAAGAAAGTATTATGTATTCTAATGTTGATATACCTGCTAAAGGTAGATATCACAACTGTCCTCTCTACATTAAAGCTCAAGAAAATAGTAAGCACAAGCCATGTGTAATGGTAGATGATGGGCCCTCCATCAATGTGTGTCCTTTTGTTGTAATTCTTGCTTTTGGGTTGAATGAGAATATGCTGAACAAGTCAAACTTAATCATCTCTGCTTATGATAACTCAAATAGGTAAGCTACTAGGACCTTCAAAGCTGCAGTGAAGATGGGGCTAATTGAAACTAAAGCTAAGTTTGTGATGTTGCCTATTCCTACCAACTTTTCCATATGACTTAAAAGGCCATGGTTCCACAAGTTAAGAGAAGTGCCCTTTACGCTACACCAAATGATTAAGATGTCTCATGATGGCCAAGTGGTCACCATCAAGGCTGCAAGTGAGATCAGGTATTCGTGCTAGAAATAGCCAAGTAGCCTTTCAGTGGGTTCTATGTATCTATAATTAGTGATGAAGAGAGTGGGGATAATTTTTTCGATAGCCCACAATTGAATAACATGCTGAAGAAGATACAACTCTTCCCTAGAGCTGGTTTAGGTAAGAATTCTCAGGGGCCTCAACATGTTATCACCACTAAAGGGCAGAAGGACAGGAAAAGGGTTAGGCTACACTGGTTCAGGTCTGAAGGGTAAGGGAAAAGAAATAGCAAAGAGATCCTTCATATTTCTAAAAGCTTTGTACCAACATTAGGGGTCTATCTTTATTGTGGAGAGAACGAACTACAACTAGTGGGAGACAAAGTATTGCCAGTTTTGAGCAGTTTAATGATGCCTTTAATTAGGAGCAAGGAATTATCAAGCTAGTCGAGGATTTTTAGGATGAAGAGATCCTTTTGCATCACTCAACATGGGACAAAGAGGTACCCAAGGAGATCATGGCTGAAAAATTGCTCACTATTCAAAAATAGTGCAAAGAGAAAATAGAAGCTGAAGCTCCACCCAAGCCGAATCTGGAAGCTAGAGAGGCATCCACTGCTGCCAAGACTAAAGAAGATGAGACTTTTATTGATATTGTTTATGTTCCAGAACTTTTTCATGAGAACAATGGTTTTTCTTTTGATTATATTAATAAGATGAACAATTTTTCTTACTTATGTGATGTTTCTTCTGATTTTAATATGCATAATCATGATCATAAAACATTTATATTTGACATTAACTCAAAAAACACATATTCATTCAATCTCAAAACAAATGAAAACCCAAAAAAATCTTATTAGAATCATATACAACTCCTTAACAGAGAAAATTTTGAGAGAATATTGAAAAAATATGAAAGATCTTTGCTTGGACTTACAAGGACATGCCGGGAATTGATTGAGAGATAGCTGAATATGCTATTCCAACCTATCCAAGGTATAAACAAGTTTAGTAGGAGCTTAGGATCTTTAGGCCAAAATGAGTTGAAAAGGTCTTGGCTTGGAGTTGGAGAATTTTTAGAGAGAGAAGATTAACTTAATTAGGTAACTATTTGAGTTTTTATTGGAAATAGTTGGGAATTTTTTTATGTGCTTGTAGAGTATGATATTTAGAATTTTTTAGTAGCTTTTAATTGTTTAAATTCATGGATGAAGCTCATTAAATTCTCCCTCTTAAATTTGGCCTAAAGTGGAAATTCAAGGAAAAGACAAAGGCAAGGAGAAAGAAGGAGAGGAGAAGGAATATCAGGTCACTTTCAAGCCAAAATAAGATTAGTGGATATAATTTACACTCAATTTCATTCACTTTGTTAGAATTTATCTAACATTTACATTATGTAACTAAGTGAACTTAAGTAGAAATGAGAAATAATTCAAACTAACATGATAAAATGATGAATTAAGATGATTTGAGTATGAATTGATGAAGAAAACAAATTAGAACTAAGAGATTTGGGGCAGGGCGAATTGGGTATTAAAGAATAATATGAGTTAAATTAATAATTTATGGCATATTTAGTATGAAATATACAATATGATACGTGGAGAATATGATAGAATTGATTAGAATGAAAAATAATGAGTGTACATGATAATGCCCAATTGAACATAATGATGGACTTAAGGGTAAATTAGGTATTATAAGGTGAATTGAATTTGTATTATTATATACATGTATAAAATGACATTAGAGACACATTTGGCATGTAATAAAGAAATAATTAAATTATATGTAAGAAATTCCATTAAGGTCGAATGTTATAGGTGAGAATATTGGTATGTTTTCATTACTTTTATATGATATTTTTGTATATTTAAGATGAATTTGTAATGGTTAAACATAATTGGATACCATATAAGTATGTAGTATTTACGACTTAATGTAATTAGTAAGAAAAGACGTATAAAAACATGACATATGTTATAAAATATAGTTGCCTTTAGTGTACAATGGCAATCCGAAACCCTAAGATCCATAAAAACACATACACTTTGGTAGTACCATGGGGTTAGTTAGATAGTACATATACTGGATTAGCCAGCACACACGAGTATAGTGGAGTAGCAGGATCACGACAAGTGGTCACTCCACTTACCCTAGAGTAGCAGGATCATAACTAGTGGTCCCTCTAGTCCATCAGTAGCATTGGAATCCTCATCTTGCATATCCAGTTCGAGAATTTCCACTAGTCACATTAGGTGAAAAATTGTAATTTGGTGAACAATTAAGGACTAAATAGTAAATTATGCCCAAAAGATGTAATAAAGTAATGAAAAAGATGAAAAATAGAATTAATTAGGTTAAAAAGGGAAAAAATACACTTATGCGGGAAAAACAAGGGAAAAATTGTAATTTGGCATTGAAAATGTGCTTATAGGAGTTAAATTAGTCAAATAAGTGAAAAGGAACAAAATTTTAAATAAGGAAAAGTTTAGGGACTAAAATGTAATTTGCCACCTTATAATATATTATAAGGACTAAAAGGAAAATTTACCATCTAAAATGAAATACAAGCCAAAGGAAACATAAATGACCAAAATTAGAGTTAAATAAGGTAAAATATAAAAGAAAAGAAACTTAGGGACTAAATGGTAATTTTCCACTATAAAGAGAAATATGTAGAATTAAATAAAGAAATTAAGTAAAAGAAGAATTAAATGGCAATTTAAAGAATTATAAAAATAAATTTTAAGTTAATTAAGTAAAAATGACACTAGGGGTATAATGGTAATTTTTCTTAATGCAGTTTGGTAGATAAAAATTTTGTGTAGATGTATCCACCACTAGGCAACAAAGTTGCTTAATGCGTGGTTTGTTTCAACTGCACACAGGTACAGGTACAAATGAAGGTGAACAAGGACAATCACATGGCATGTACATTGTGAATGCATTTTTTACTAATGTATTTTGGATGTATATAATTTTGGATAACAGTAGTTGATGTATGTATTATGGATTTGAGATATAAATTATGGCATGTAATTAATCATTATACTTTATTGGATTTGATGGGTTGTATGTGATGAAATATGTACACAGTGTGAACGTGTTATGGGCTGACATTAGAAGTGCAATGTATGTAATTGGAGTATTGGAGGTGGAGATTGTTATTAAAGACTGTAAATTTAATCATTTGCAGGTTTGGGTAGCATGAATTATAAGCCGTCATGCTGCCAAATTTTATACCAAATGAATAGTGACTTAGCGATATTAAAGTGAATATGGAAAATTGAAATGTTAACTTGGATTGTCATCCTATTGTGCAATCCAAGCAATGTAATTAATAACTATGCGATAACATTAGTAGTGCCATACATTATACAGATGTATGAATGAACGTAAGATGTCACATTTTGTGGTATCAGAGTAGGTTTAGGCGGTCCTAATATCGAAGTAAATGTATAAGTGTGAATGAATAATTGAACATGTACATGCCATGTGAGACTAAGTAAATTTGAAGTTGAATTTTACCTGTTCCTTTGTGTATTTTAGTGATTACTATAGCCTCCAGTTCTAGACGAATGCTTGAGTTGGCAAGCAACACAGAGAATGGGGCCTCAGCCTCAGCCATCCCAGTAGCTAGTGCATCTACCCCGACTGCTCAATCTCCTTTTCCTAGTCAACATACACCACCACCAGCTCTACCGGCTCCTCAGCTAGCTGCACAGGCTCCTCTAGATTTTGCATAGATGGTGGCAGATTTGTTATATAGGCAACTTTAGGCCCTAGATCCTCCACAACTGCAGCATCTGCCGTTGCCTCAACCATCTAGGAAACCCATATTAGAGCAATTGAAAAAGCTTAGAGTTAAATATTTCTATGGTCAGGAACAAGTAACAGCCACAAAAACCGAAGAATGGTTAAATAAAATTAAAAGACTATTTCAAATCACCTATAGTCCTCCAAAAAAGATGTTAGAGGGGACGGTCACCTTATTCCAAGGCCCAGCTTATATATGGTGGGATACAGTGAGGCGTTACACATCAGCAGAAGAATCGACATGGGACTTTTTCCTTTGATAATTTAGAGACGAGTACATTGGGAAAGAGCATTAATGAGCCATGAAGGAAGCATTTTGGCGACTACGCCAGGGTATCTGTACAATCCAAGAATATAATAGGGAATTTGAAAGACTGAGTGCCTACATGAAAGACTATTGCATACCACTAGCAAAGATGTGTTAGTTGTTTGAGAGAGGACTGCACACTGAGATTAAAAAGGCACTAACAGCTCACAAATAAACAAATAGCAGAGCTTTAGTCGAAGCAGCTACAAAAATTAAAGAAATTAAAGCTGAAAAAGCCAGTAGAATAGCTAGATCTCAGTAAAGAAGGAGTTCATTTATGGGGACATCTAGTAATTCTAGCAAGAAACCTAAGACTTCTGTAGCTCCCCCACAGGCTCCCACAGCCACTCCAACACCTAGTCAGAAGTCTACAGCACGAGCTGCTCCACCTATAACCTCAGTTGCTAGCACTCTGTGAGGCATCAGTAGATTTTATAATCTGGAGTGTGAGCATTGTGGACGGTGTCACCTAGATGAATGCTGGAGATTGACTGGAGCCTGTTTAAGATATGGGTCAAAAGAACACAAGCAAGAGATTGTCCACGTGCACAGGCCACTCCCTCAGCTACTCCTACTAGCAGACCTGCCATTGTAGCACCTAAAGGCCATGGTAGAGACAAAATCAATAAAGCTGCATCCACCATAGCTAATGCACAAGCACCTTTTGCTCTAGGTAGATGACCAGCTACTTAGGCATATGCGGTGAAAGCTATAGAAGATCAGGATGCCTCTGATGTCATTGTAGGTAAATTTCACTTATTTGATGCTCCGATTCATGCTTTAATAGATCTCGGGTCCACACATTCATACCTTAGCACCAAAATTTCACATGGGAAGGGTTTAGTTAAATCACAGTTAGAAAAGGATATCTTAGTAAGCAACCCTTTAGGGCATAAGGTATTAGTGAATACAATAAATAAAGACTATCCTATTCAAATTCAACAAAACACTTTCCTTGCAAACCTAATAGAACTTCTTTTCTATGAGTTTGATGTTATTTTGGGAATGGACTGGCTTCATAAACATCAAGTGATAGTTGATTGCTGGTTGAAGAGAATTACATTGAAAACTCCAGAGGGCCAGGAAATCACAGTTGTGGGTGAAAGATCTGATTTTTTTGTCAAATGTCATTTTGGCTATTGCAGCAAACAAGTGTATCAAGAAAGGGTATGAGGCTTATTTAGCTTATGAGACTTCCCCTATGTCTTTCCTGATGATTTACTAAGGTAGCCACTAGAATGGGAGGTTGAGTTCACCATTGATATGATGCTTAGAACCGCTCCCATTTTCATAGCTCCTTATTGCATGGCACCTATAGAGTTAAAGGAGTTTAAGATCTAGTTGCAAGAATTACTCGATAAGGGGTTCATTCGCCCGAGTGTATCACAATGGGGAGCACCAGTATTGTTTGTGAAAAAGAAAGATGGTTCTCTTCGATTGTGTATCGAGTACAAACAACTAAATAAAGTCACTATAAAAGGCCAAATATCCTTTGCCTCAAATTGATGATTTGTTTGATCAACTGAAGGGTGAAACTATTTTCTCAAAAATTGGTTTGAAATATGGCTATCACTAGCTTCGGGTTAGGGAAGTAGATGTTCTAAAGACTACTTTTTGCACCCAATATGGAAACTATGAGTTTTTGGTTATGCAATTTGGCCTTACTAATGCACCAGCAGCTTTCATGGATTTGATGAACCATATCTTCCACCCATATTTAGACCAATTCGTTGTAGTATTCATTGATGACATACTGGTGCACTCAAAAACTTTAAAAGAACATGGTAAACACTTGAGGATTGTTCTGCAGACTCTAAGAAACAAGAAGTTGTATGCAAAGTTCAATAAGTGTGAATTCTAGTTGAACGAAGTTACCTTCTTTAGCCATGTGGTGTCAGCAAAGGGTATTAAAGTCGATCCTAAAAAGTTTAAAGCCATCTTAGAATGGAAGCCACCTAAAAATTTTGTAGAAGTTAGAAGTTTTCTTGGACTAGTTGGTTATTATAGACGATTTGTTAAAGGATTTTCTATGATATTTACTCTGCACACTGAGATACTATAGAAGAATGCTAAGTTTGAGTGTATCGATCGGTGTCAAGAGAGTTTTAAAAAGCTAAAAACCATATTAAATAAAGCACTTGTGCTTACACCACCCACTTCAGGTAAACCTTATGCCATTTATAGTAATGCTTTTAGAAATGGGTTAGGATGTGTGCTTATGCAAGAAGGAAAAGTGGTAGCCTATGCTTTTAGATAGCTTAAAACTCATGAAAGAAACTATCCTACCCACGATTTAGAGCTAGTAGCCATTGTGTTTGTACTAAGAATTTGGAGGCATTATCTATATGGTGAGAAATGCTACATTTACACTAATCACAAGAGTTTAAAATACCTACCTACTCAAAAAGAACTTAACCTGAGGCAAAGACATTGCTTGGAGCTTATCAAGGATTATGATTGTCTAATTTATTACCACCCTACTAAAGCAAATGTAGTAGCTAATGCACCTAGCAACATTGAGAGCAATGAATGTCAAGCTGAATGTAGCTCAAGATGGAGCAATGATAGTTGAAATTCAGATAAAACCTGACTAGCTACAGTAGGTAAAGGCCACCAAAAGACAAGATGATCGGTTAGCCTCTATTATTTCTCAAATACAAGTTGGAAAGGACAGTGAATTCTCCCTTGGTCGTGATGGTTGTTTATGCTACAAAGGGGGGATTTGTCTACCAGACAATACAAAATTGAAGAAGAACATCTTGACAAAAGCCCACAGTAGTAAATATACCATGCATCCAAGTAGTAATAAGATTTATCAAGATTTGAAAGCGACCTATTGGTGGTTAGGGGTGAAAAGGGAGATAACAGACTTTACGACTAAATATCTAACTTGCCAGCAAGTAAAAGCTAAACATCAGGTTCCCTTGGGCTTGTTACAACCTATCACTATACTGAAATAGAAATAGGAACATGTCACCATGGATTTTGTGTTGGGATTACCATTCACCAGGAGGTAACATAACTCTATATAGGTGATAGTTGATAGATTAACAAAGAGTGCACATTTTATACCAGTGAGAACTGCTTTCTCATTAACCAGGCTGGTGAAAATTTACACAATGAGATATTAAGGCTACATAGAGTTCCCATCTTTATCATTTCAAGCAGAGAACCTTGGTTTACATCCAGATTTTGGCAAAAGCTTCAAGAAGCATTAGGAATTTTCTTAGATTATAGTACTGTATTTCACCCACAAACAGATGGGCAATTTGAGTAAGTGATTTAGATATTGGAATATATGTTCAGGTGTTGCATACTCGAGTTTGGCAGCAATTGGGAGAAGTATATTCCACTGGCGAAATTCACATACAATAATAGCTATCGATCCAGCATCAAGATGGCATCATTTGAAGTACTATATGGAAGAAAATGTAGAACACCATTATGTTGGACTGAGCTAGGAGAAAGTAAGCTAGTGGGACCAGACTTGATCAAAGAAACCAAGGAAAAGGTGAAATTGATCAGAGACAACCTAAAAGCAGCTGTAGATAGATAGAAATCCTATGCAGACCTAAAAAGGAAAGATATAGAGTTCAATATGGATGAAAAATTATTCCTAGAGGTTTCTCCATAGAGAAAAATCTTGAGGTTTGGCAAGAACGACAAACTTAATCCTAAATTTATTAGCCCATACGAGGTGACCTAGCGGGTTGGACAAGTGGCCTATAGATTGAAGCTGCCACCAGAGTTAGAAAGGATTCATAATGTATTCCATGTATCTATGTTGAGGAGATACCAATCCGATCCTTCACACATTATAATGCCAAAGGAAGTCCAACTGCGACCCGACATGTCATATGACGAAGAACCTGTGAGAATTCTTGCCAGAAAACCAAGCAGTTAAGGAACAAGAAAATCCCACTTGTCAAAGTCCTCTGGACATGCCATAACATTGAAGAAGCAACTTGGGAACCAAAGGAAGCAATGAGATGGCAATATCCACAACTCTTCCATTTTGGTAAATTTCAAGGACGAAATTTTTTATTTAGTAAGGGAGAAATATAATACCCTGAATTTTCATCTGACATGCACAATACATTATAAAGCATGCATAGTAACCCTATGACAGTTATCAAAGTGATTGTGCTAGTATAACATAGAGAAATTTACAGAAGCTTTAGGGTTAAATATGCTCACCCTAGAGAAATCTAAGGATGGATGACCTATTGGGAAAGTGTAGTTAAATATTAGGTGAGATAATATGAGTTAAATGGAGTCCATTGGTACAATTTGAGAAGGAATTGAGCTCATATAGGTCCTCGATTCAAGTAGAGAAGAATTTTCTCGGTTACCAAAAGGGTTGATCAAAAGTTTGACCAAGCTCAGAAATATCTATAGAGCTCTAAAAATTATTTTTATCATATAAACCCATTAAAAATAGCATAAATAAGCTATTGAAAGTGAAAAATAAAATTTCTGACAGTTTTGAAATTTTAGATTTCGAACTGACTGAATCTACCTGTAGAGTTGGAAGTATACCAAAATGATGTCAGAATGATCTAAAATTTTAAACTCAATCTTATGCATATGCTAGTGCGTGTGGGCCAAAATTTTAGAGCATCCTGATAAGTAGAACATTGGCTTCAGAAAAATGATAAAAAATTGAGGTTAAATTAATTAATGGGTTTAATTGCCATATTTTAAATATTTGAGGGCATAAATGTCATTGAGAATGAGCCATAATCACCTACATGTAGCATCATAGCCAAAATATGTGTAGCGAGTAATGAAATGCTGACAAGTTGCTTAAAAATAAGCCATTAGATCAAATAGTAAATGGATAAATCTTGGCCCTACATTTGGTGGACATAAAGAAAACCTAGAGGGAGTCTAGAATAATCTATAATTATGCCCAAAATTTTGTGAATTTCTCCCCTTTTCTTTGAAGAACCTGAACCTAGACTTTTCTTGGCCATTTCTAACATTTTTCTTAATTTCTTCTTCCTCCCACCATATCTCAACCTCTAATTTCACTCACATACTACAAAAATTATCCTCTAGATCCTAGAAATTAAATTGAAGTAAAAGGAGGCTTGAATTTGGAGAAATTTTAGAGAGAGAAGATTAAGCTAATTAGGTAACTATTTGAGTTTTTGTTAGAATTAGTTGGGAATTTTGTTATAGGCCTGTAGAGCATGATATGAAAAGTTTTTTAATAGCTTTTAATTGTTTAAATTTATGCCTGAAACTCATTAAATTCTCCCTCCTAAATTCAGCCTAAAGAGGAAATTTTAGGGAAAGATAAAGGCAAGGAGAAAGAAGGAGAGGCAAAGGAATATTAGTCACTCTCAAGCCAAAATAAGGTTAGTGGATACAATTTACACTCAATTTCAATCACTTTATTAGAATTTATCTAACATTTACATTATGTAACTAAGTAAACTTAAGTAGAAATGAGAAATAATTCAAACTAACATGATAAAATGATGAATTAAGATGATTTGAGTATGAATTGATGATGAAAACAAATTAGAACTAAGAGATTTGGGGCAGGCCGAATTGGGTATTAAAGAATAATTTGAGTTAAATTAATAATTTATAGCATATTTAGTATGAAATATACAATATGATACATGGAGAATATGATAGAATTGAATAGAATGAAAAATAATGAGTGTACATGATAATTCACAATCGAACATAATGATGGACTTAAGGGTAACTTAGGTATTATAAGGTGAATTGACTTTGTATTATTATTTACATGTTTAAAATGACATTACAGACACATTTGGCATGTAAATAAAGAAAGGATTAAATTATATATAAGAAATCCTATTAAGGTTGATTGGTATATATGAGAATATTGGTATGTTTTCAATACTTATGATATTTTGTATATTTATGATGAATGTGCAATGGTTAAACATAATTGGATACCATAAAAGTACCTAGTATTTATGACTTAATGTAAGTAGTAAGAAAAGACATATAAAAACATGACATAAGTTATAAAATATAGTTTCCCTTAGTGTACAATGGGCAATCTTGAACCTTATGATATAATGGCTAGCCATAAGGATACATATATCGTGGTAGCACTATGGGGTTAGTTAGATAATACACATAATGGATTAGCCAGCACACATGAGTGCAGTGGAGTAGTAGGATCACGACAAGTGGTCCCTCCACTCACCCTAGAGTAGCAGGATCATGACAAGTGTTCCCTCTAGTCCATTAATAGCATTGGAATCTTCATCCCGCATATTCAGTTCAAGACTTTCCTCTAGTCATATTAGGGGTAAAATTGTAATTTGGTGAATAATTAAGGACTAAGTAGCAAATTATGCCTAAAAGATAATAAAGATGTAATAAAGTAATGAAAAAGATGAAAAATGGAATTAATTAGGTTAAAAAGGGCAAAAATGCACTTACATAGGAAAACAAGGAAAAATTATAATTTGGCATTGAAAATGTACTTATAGGAGTTAAATTAGTCAAATAAGTGAAAAAGGGACAAAATTATAAATGAGGAAAAGTTTAGGGACTAAAATATAATTTTCTACTTTATAATTCAATATAAGGACTAAAAGGAAAATTTACCATCTAAAATGAAATACAAGCCAAAGGAAACATAAATGACCAAAATTGGAGTTAAATAAGGTAAAATATAAAGGAAAAGAAACTTAGGGACTAAATGGTAATTTTTAACTAAGAAGAAAGATATGTAGAATTAAATAAAGAAATTAAGTAAAAAAAGAATTAAATGGTAGTTTAAAGAATTATAAAAATAAATTTTAAGTTAATTAAGTAAAAATGACACTAGAGGCATAATGGTAATTTTTCTTAATGCAATTTGATAGATGAAATTTTGTATAGATGTATCCACCACTTGCAACAAAGTTACATAGCACGTAGTTTATTTTAACTGCACGCAGGGACAAGTACAAATAAAGGAGAACAAGGACAATCATGTGGCATGTACATTGTGAAGGCCTTTTTGATTAATGTATTTTGGATGTATGTAATTTAGGATAATAGTAGTCGATGTATGTATTGTGGATTTGAGATATAAGTTATGGCATGTAATTAAACATTATACGGTAGTGGATTTAATAAGTTGTATGTGATAAAATATGTATACAGTGTGAATGTGTTATGGGTTGACATTAGAAGTGCAATATATGTAATTGGAGTATTGGAGGTGGAGGTTGTTATTAGGGAGTGTCAATTTGATTATTTGCAGGTTTGGGTAGCATGAATTATAAGCCGTCATACTGCCAAATTTTATACCAAATGAATAGTGACTTAGCGATATTAAAGTAAATATGGAAAATTGAAATGTTAACTTGGATTGTCGACCTATCGTGTAATCCAACCAATGTGACTAAATAACTATGCGATAACATTAGTAGTGCCATACGTTATATGGAAGTATGAATGAACGTAGGGCATCACAATAATGCTATGCTGAAGTAACCAGAGAACAGGAACACTATGGCCCTCTAAAATTTTTATTTTGAAAAAATATATTTCTACAAAGCTTTCGTGGTTTTGGGGGGTTAAAAATGATATTTCAGTGTTTTCCTCTTTTGCTTGTCTTTTGGTTAAGTGGAGATAGCACATTTAAGGGCTTAAAACAGACTCAAAAGTGAGTCACAACCTTGACTTATGGGTCAAGACCATGACTCGCTTTTGAGTCACGGCCCTTAAAGGTGACTCACTCCCTTTTCCATTTGCCTGTCACTTGAGTCACTAGGCACAAGTTAAGGGCGTGAGTCATGAGCAAGTCATAGCCCAAGCCAGTGACTCACCTTATTTGGGCCTATGACTGTGTTTTTGGGCTTTTACTAGTGGGCCAGTTCTCCAATCATGCCTTTCACTCACCAATCAAGGCTGTGACTCAACATTTTTACCCAAAATTGTAATTTTTCTTGCGAAACATAAATTAGTTTTTTTAACAAAAATCTTTCTTACTTTATTTGGCCTAATCCTCAGTATTTAATGCTAATGATGGTCATGTAAATCGAAGAGGACTTAATCTATTTTAAAGGAGCAGAATTTGAATAACTAGAGAGAAGAGAAAAAGACAAAAAATAATAAACTCTTGTTTTTACTTGGTTTCAAATAAAAATGAAGGAAGAAGAAGGAGAAGAAAGGCCTAAGGTGCAAATCTACTGGTTTTTAGAATAACTCTATTGAAGGTAATATAAGAGGCAAAAATACTAAGCACATATAGATCTACAACTTTCCTTCTTATACATATTAATTTTTGTTTTTTTGTACAGTATGCCTCCATCCTTTGTTTTAGCTTTTATTTCATTTTATATGCCATATTAGCCCTCTTTGCCTAAATAAATGTGTGACGGACGCTGAACCCATTAATTCATCCGATTTATTCTTGAAAACCCACTTTTAGGGCTCGAGACTAAATCAAAGTTCATTTAACTCGTAAAGGCTGGTCGTTTCGCAATAGATAGGATTTTGTTCCCATTTATTGTTAGCGATCAACCTACGAGGGCATCTACTGGGAACCACAAGGCAGGTATCATGGAGTTGCCACCCAATAGAACATTGGGAAAGTGAGTTCTAACCTCGTGAAGTGACCGGTATCTAGCAAGTGTACTAGATCGGCTAGTAATACAGGAAAATATAGATTAAGACCCCAAAATATTGTACCCAAGGGAACATGGATTGCTAAGGATAGTACCTATGTATGAATTAAATTAATCCGAGATTGTTTCCCAAATGTTTTTGATTTAAAAGCAAAAATTAAACAAAATAAATAATTAAACAAAACAAAAGCTAAAACATGAATTAAAAACAAAACAATAACTGAAATTCTCTTGCTAAAGAAACTATCCATCTTAATTTTCATTGTAATGACTTAAATTCAATATAAACACCAGTGATTATGGAAAAACTAGTAATAGAGCAAGATATCTTTATTCAAGTATATCATTCTTAGTATTAAACTCATAGACAAATCTAATACTTAGCATGCAAGTGTAGTTTTAACTTCCTAAATATTCATTGAAGCCTTTCTCAAGTGATTCAACTCCAATTCATTCTTAGTTCCTCCTCTCTTAGTATTAACCAATAAAATCCACACATAATCATCTCATATTTCGGATAATAATCATGCATAAACATTAAAGAGTCAATCCAAGAACATGCAAATCATTAAGTATGTCAAAACTAATTTTTAGTTATTTATTCAATAAACCAACAATCAATCTCAACACAATCAAAGATAAGAATATGCTTAAAACCAAGAAATAATCAATCGATATTGAAATTAAGCTCAAAATAAAGTCATAATAATGAAAATATAAAATTTCAGGAATCCATTAGCAAAAGAAGAAAAACTACTTCCTAAACATAATTAAAAACTAAAACAAAGTTGAAGAAAAATAATGAAAGCAAAATAACGTAAAAACAAACTAAAGAAAAGTAAAGCTAAATTCTAAGGTTGATCCCCTAATTAATCTATTTCCTCCACCAATTCCCTTTCTTTGGTATTTTAGACTGCTATTTATAGGCAAAAGATGTCGTGGATTCCTTCTCAAACTCTTAGAATCAAATAGGAAGTAATTTCTGCCCAAAACAGGAAGTTTGAGAATCCTTCGTGAAGTGAGAATTGCCATCACGTGGCCATGTGTTCCCTAGTGTTAATTCACACGTGGCCATGTGTTGCATTTGGTCTTTCTCACATGTGGCCACGTGATTTCCTCCTTTGTTTCACATGTGGTCACGTGTCCTTACTTTATTCTTCAAAAAACTCTTTCACGTGGCCACGTCTCCTTCTTCATTCATTTTCACGTGGCCATGCATCGATCTTCTGGACCTCACGATCACTTTCTCGCATAAATTTTCCATATTTGCAGTTTTGGCCCAAATCTTTGCCCTTTTTTACAATTAAGTCCTTTTTCTTGCAAAATAACCCTGAAAAACACCAAAATTTACAATTAACTCAAAAAACACAAAACTAACAAATTAAACTCAAATCTAACCTAATTAACACAAAATTAACCTAATTAAACACCTAAAAACATACTAAAAACACTATATAAATGACCATTATCATGAAGCCAAAGCCAGATATAGTTCGGATTTCACTCCTATTTATAATTTCGTTAATGTTTACATAAATAAGTGTTTATGGTTAATTATCCCAACCTCTTCCCAAGCATTTTCATGGCAAAGAATTTAAAAAACGCATTACAAGCAAATTAGAAAGCCATAAAGCAATTTTAAATAATAAACGAAGAATAATTACACTTAAGCATAATCATACACGAAAACGGGCCATTTATTGAATCTCTTCTAAATTAGAACATTGGTCCTCACATGCAAATTTACAAAAAAAGGCAGAGTTTTTGGTGTATTTTAGAGAAAAAATGGGATTCAACCCACGAGGTTTTCAAAGAAAAAGAATCGCATTAATTAATTTTAAGGTAAAAGAATTGTTTGTATTAAAAAAAATCCTTAATTCTATTGTCATTATTTTGTGGGAGAAAATTATGACATTGGTCTCTTTTATTATAGAAAAATCCCACTTAAACTTGTTTAAAATCATTGGATGAGCTTTTAGACTAATGTTGGATAAAATTATTCGTGCGCAATAACTAAAAAAAGGCATGAAAGAATAATAATACAAGTAAGAAAAGACATGTATAAATCGAGATATTGATTGATTGGGGAACATTGGTTCCCTCATGCATATTTATAAAATTCCTTGTGTGAACTATATGATTAAAAGCGGACATTGGTCCATTTTTTGTGAGAAAACCCAATTAATTTAATAAAAAATATTTGATGTGAGTTTTCCTTGATTATCGTGCGAAAATCTCTTTTTTACTAGTTATAACAACCGATTTGTGACAAAAAGAATAAAAAAAACAAAAGAAAATAATACAGGCCAAATATAAAACTAGTTAATTTCTAAGTTAACAAAGGAGAAATTAAACTAAATTTTACTTATATTTGGTCACCAATATCAAGCTCTCCCACACAAGAACATCATATGATTTGCCAAGAAAAAATACCCATAGATTAAAACATTAAAATAGGCATCAATGAGATTATAACACAAGAGTTAAATCAAAAAAGAAAGCCAAAACAAAATAAAAACAAGGTAAATAGTTAAAATAGTGAAGAAAATAAAGGCAAAAATAAAGAAATGAGAAAACTAATGAAGCAAAGAAGGAAAACACCATAAGAATGAGTCATAGACTCATCTAGGAAGAGGAGAGGAGCGAGCCATGACTTAAGGGGCGAGTCACAGCCTTGAGTGGGGCGTGACAAACAAGTCATTAGACTTATAGGAGTGTGTCAAGGGTGAGTCACGGCCCAAGACCATGACTCGCTCACTACTCAAGACTGTAAGTCATGCCTGGTTTGTCCAACAGCTACTGGAACAACACCATGGCTATTCTAAAAGTATATATATGACATTTTAGGACCCAAACATGCATAAAAATGACTCTAAGCTTCCTAAAACCACCTCAAATACACAAAGTAACCATTAAATGATTAAAAACAATTATTTCAAAGAATCACCATATGAGAACCTTAAGCTTAAGAGAGAGAAACAAGCACAATAAAGTTACAAATCTTTACTCAAATTCATACATAAGCCAAAATTCATGCATGAAACTTAATTATACACATGTATAAGCTCTCAATACATCAATTAGATAAAAACTAACAAACATAACTTATACATGAAGAAGAAAATAAAAAACAAGCATGGAAAGCTGTACAAAAACACAAAATAAAAATGTATAAGAACAAAATCTATAGATCTACATGTGAACAATATTTTTTCTTGTTACATTACCTTCAGTAAAGCTACTTTAAAAGCCAGTGTTCCTACACTCTTTACCCTTTTCTCCTTCTGCTTCCTTCTTTTGCTCTTTGAAAACCAGATAAAACAAAGTTTGTCTCTCTCTTTCTTTCTATCTCTAGATGCTACTCTCTTTCTCTCCAAATTCTACTCTCTCCTCCCAAGATTAAGTCATCTTTTTTCTTTTAATAATCATCATTAGCCTTAAATGCTGAGGATTAGGATTAGTAAAGTAAGAAAGATTTTTTATTGAAAACTAATAGCCTGTTTTGCAAGAAAAAACTACAATTCTGGATAAAAATGCCCAGTCACGACCTTGACTAGAGAGTTAAGGCGTGACTAGAAGTTGGGCCTTTTGGAAAAAGCCCAAAAATCCATTTAAAAGTAAAAATGGGGTAGGCCATGACTCGCTCACGATTCACGGCCTTTCAGTTATATCTAGCGACTCAAACGACGGCCAAAAAGAGGGGGAGTAAGTTACCCCCAAAGCATGTGACTCAAGAGTGAGTCATGGTTTTGACCCATGAGTCAAGGCCATAACTCATTTTTTAGTTAATTTTAAGCCTTTGGATGTGCTCATTTCACCCATCTAAGAATGAAAAAACATAGGTATGTTTCCAACATATCATTTTTTATTTTTAAAACAAAAAAAAAAAACCTATAGAAAGGCACTTTTCAAAAACAAACACTGGAGAAGGACAAAGTGCTTATGCTTTCTAGATACTTTAGAATAGCATTTTCCTCATTAGGTAACCCTGACAGAGGTCGATTAAAGAACTAGTGTTTACAGTTACCCCAAACTTTGGGAAGACTATTGCACTAGTGTCTAGGTTTGCCAAAGTTTATAGTGAAACGATAAAAGATGTGTATTTGGGGCAGCGAATATCGAAATAAAGACACGTACCAATCGTGGTAGTGAATTTTTGATTGAGTAATTATCGCCAGTTTGTCAGTATGTTAACTCTTGATCGGGTAGTTACCATTGACTTGTCGATGTGTTAACCCTCAGTTGATCGAGTAATTACCATCAGCTTGTTGACATGTTAACCCTTGGTCGAGTGATAACCATTAGCTTGTCAATGTGTTAACCCTTCATTAACTGGATAGTTACCACTAGGTTTTCGACTTGTTAATCCTTAGTCAGGTAGTTGCCATCATCTTATCGATGTGTTAACCCTTTATTGACTGGATAGTTACCGTCAGCTTGTCGATGTGTTAACCCTTCATTGATTGGGTTGTTACTGCTAGCTTATTGACGTGTTAACCCTTGGTTGGGACATATGATTAGCGCTGATTTGTTGGCATGCAAAATCAAAGAAGATGATGGATTAAATACCTTACGAGAGGACTTTTGCCTTTTATGAATACACCACCTTTTAAGAGGGTTAGAGTACCTATGAAAGGATCTTAATATCAGTGTACTATATTAATATAAGTAAATTCTTATCTTTTTATGGATTTGCATGATTCCTCTCATGAAGATTCATCTTTAAGCAAGATGGCGTTGACATTTATACAACCTTGATATGCAAAGACTTCATTTTGATTTGATTGTGCAACATTTATAGTATCTTAGAATCTATGACGTGAGGTCCCTGCAATATGACCTATGTTGGGATCTTCCCTGCTCGAGTAAAAGGTAATGAACTAGATTATGGTGTGTCACTTAAACCATTGTAATATATATATATGTGCTTTATTCTTCTCTTTCTTTTTTTTTTTTTACTGATGTGCCTCTTTTTTCCTTTTTTTCTTTTTTATGCCTTGAATATTCTACAACAATTGTATGAGGAGTTGCATATTATTATTTTCTTTGTTTGCTTATTATATTGTGTATTAGCTTGATGATTTTAAAGAAAACCAACGCACATATATAAACACTATAAAGGAAAATCATCCATACATCATATAAACAAAAATAAAATACCAAATCCATAAGTGCAAAATAAAATTGGAAATAAACAACAGTTTAGACAATCAATATAAAGAAAATTTAAATGTATCTCTTTAAAATTCATCTTTGGCATCTCAACCCTGAAGGACCTAGAGGTCTGGCATAGGCACCTAGTGGTGGCTGAAAAGGACTTGCCTGGGAGGGATCCATTGGTGGTGGTGGTTGAGGCACCTTAGACTCAAAACCCATCTCCTGAGCTAGAGGAGTAAGAATCTGGCCTATGAGCCCTGCTAGGTGAACTATACTCGTATATACCTACCCTATAGCTATCTCCTATCAGCATACTGCTGCCTTTATCCGAGTAAAATGTGCTGTGTGGTGCTCTTAACCCTCTCTTATGCTCTGTCTGAGGCCTCAGACCTCTATCTCAATTCTTTATGTTTTCTATCCCATTGTAGCTACTGATGCGCTTATGATTTGAAAGTTATGGTTAGATAGGTAGCTAGACACAGCAATCATGCCCTGCACACAGCGCAAATCTCATCCTAGAACCCTAATAGCGATCTCAAGGTGAGTCAATCTACTCTCTAAATTTGTAGCAGCAGGTGCAGAGGAAATTGAAGTGGGTGGCACTAGCCTTCGGAAGGTTGATGCACCGGGGTCACCATGTAGAGGAAATCTATGAGCCTCATATGGTGTTGATATATGCAGCCTGCTAGAACCTCGTGGTGGTGTAGGCTGTGGTCCTGCATGTCTTGCCAAGTGGCTCAGATTGAATTTCATATAGGAGGTCTGCGTCTCTACAGAGTGTGTCTGGTACGGAGGAGAATGACCTTCAAGCGCTCTATGCTTTGACTGTTCCTCATCAGACTCTACCGCAGGTTGCTGCCTATGAATGTTTAAATCCTTATCCGCCTCCTCCACAGAAAGCATCCTACACCAAGTCAAGGTGCATCTAATCATGCGCATATCCAATACAGTCTCAAAGTTGATAACCACACTGCCCTCATCCTACGGGCCTATCTCTGACTCTAGAATTCCATACACCAACAATAGTTGAGTAACTATCCCACCCATCACTATCTCTGTGCTTGGTGACTGAGCTAACCTGTTAATGTTCTGTAAAATATCATGGCTAATGTTAAGGAACTATCCAACAGTCATGGCCCATAAATTCTAGATGTCCACGACATTAAGGGACCCTGAGCTACCTGATCTTCCCATATATGAACATGACAAGACCCTCTGTAAGTACATTAGGACCTGTGAAGATAACATGGTGGCTTTCATCACCGAAGGATTATAAGGAGTGCCTAGCCTGACAATGGCAACCCACTAGTCTGGTCTAGCATTTTTCCTAGTAATGGCAACATCCTCACCCCTTGGCAACTGAAAAGCCTCAGCAATCTATGGCTGAGACAAACTGAAAAGCATGTCAAAAACCCAAAACGTAATAATTCTTGCCTCGATACCAGCACGCTGGTATCCTCGGTAGTGAAATTTGGCTAAGAACTGTCTGACTATTTTAGGATATGTGGCAAAAGTGGGTGCATAAAAATCAAGCCAACCAGCTTACCTTAACAACTCTTATGCTTCCTCCCAGATCCTTATGGTCTTGAGGAAGTACTGGCTCATAAATCTACTAGGCTGAATATGCACACGACTTCGAGCCTGGTATCTGTCAACTTGCTCCTGTGTCATCCATACGGGTGCCTGAACATCTGGTTGTACCTGTGGTTGTTCGCGATGAGGCATCTATATAAATACAAATTTAGTTAATTAGTTTGATAAAACAATCTCACCGAATAAACATTTTAACTGTGATTCTTAGATTGAAAGCTAATCATGACTAGAATATTAAAAATTGAATTACAATGTAAATAACCATGATAATCCACTAAAAGGTAATTAATTTAGACATCAGCAAAATCACTAGCCTAGATACTACAAATGCTAGGAAAATTGCAAAAAAAAAAAGTAATTCACATTTTAGCAAAATTAGCAAATTTAGACAATACAAGTCTTAGCAAAATCACTAAAATTGGACAATTCAAAATTTCATAGAGATAAATTAAAATTTAGCAAACCTCAACAGCATACTAATCAATCATTTACTAAGCAATTTGCATGGGAAAATGTGCATTCATGCTCAATTTTAAAATTCAAAAATTAAAATTTGATTTAGCCTCAAATCTAATGTCACAAATGATATAAGGATTATTCATAAACATAAACATATTTGACAAAAATCGGGCAGCATAACGACTAAAAACTAGAGGCCTCTTACACAAAAACAATGCAAACAATGCGCCCAATAATTGATTTATTTCCACAAGCAAACCCACATGTAATTGGTCAAATTAATTCGCACATTCAAGTGCATCCGTACAATTCATTTGCTCACCTACTTGAGCATGTACATTAATATTATGAATTATAAGGTACAATATATTGACATGTTTTTGTTTGTTTTTAAACTAAGCTAATCACCTTACTTTGTTGGTTTATTACTTAAACAAAATATTTCTATTAGTTTTTACGTGGCTATACATGCATCATCAACCATTAACATAGTCACTTGATTCATTTTTCCTTGCTTTTTCTCTTCTAATATATTTTTTACTAAGAAATATTAATTACATTCTTTTACCTAGCTAAACATGCACAATTACCTGTTGTATTACTCACATATAACTCTTCAAAGCCATAAAAACACACATAAAATGACAATTCTTATAAAAACTATATCCATAAAGCCATAATATGAAATCATACATTAACTTACAATTCTGCCTTCAATTGACCCTCAATTAATTTTTCCTTTCATTTTTTTTTTCATCTTTTGCCCTCTGTCACTCTTCTTTCTCTTTCTCATTTTCTCCTTTCTCATTTTCATTTTCTCCTTTCTCTTTTTTTCCCATTAATTTCTTTTCGTTTTAATTACTATCCTTTATTTTTTTATTCTAACCAACTAACTAAAGACTTGGCAACTAAAGAAACACAAAATTACAGTAAAAAAACTAACCAAGGCAAAATAAAAATAAAAAAGTAACCTAAAAAATATGTTATATAACTAGATTTAACCCAAATTAGAAAAATAACTTCAAAAATAAATAAAAGAATGCATTATAAACTGAATAACATGAAAAATAAGTAAGAAATTGGAAAAATACCAACCTTGAACCTTTAATGGTGGATTAAGTGTTAGGAGATGAAACTCAATTAAATTGGCATTTGGATGTGTGTGCTTTAATTCCAATCACAACAACAAAAATGATGCACTAAATTGAGCTCAAACGAAGGAGATGTGGCCAAAACATTGGTTTAGAAGTCCGTGAGTTGCGTTCTAAGAGAGAGAGAAAAAGAAAAGAAGGATAAAGGAATAAGACAATTTGAATTTAAATGCATTTTATTGAGTCACAACTTAAGGGCATGGCTCGCTCATAGAGTCATGGCATTGTACCATGAATCACGAGCAAAAAGGCACTGGATCGAATAAAAAGAGCAAGTCACGACCTTGAGCTATGACTTAACAAGCGACTCATGCCCTTGAGCTGTTACTCGCACAAAGACTTTCAAAGGGCAACCAATGCACTTGAAATGGCATTCAATGCCATAAACACCTATAATTAAATACTAATTGTGCTAATTAACTAAATAATTTTAATACAATTCAACTTTTAATTAATTATTTTCCACAATATAATTAAGACTAATTATTTAATTTATTAATCTTATTATTTATCAAAATTATTTATGCTATCAACATATATTTTATTTATTTTTATATTATTATCTACATTTATTATTTTATTTATTGTCATACAAAATATTATATTATCATTATGATTTACTCCCTGAATTGTATGATACTATTGATCCATTGTGCAACTCTTTTGGAGCCTTCCTGCAAAACTTAAGAGATTTGTAAAATATATCAAAAGAAGGCATGTTCCATGCAAAATGTATCATCTAAGTGGATTATAAGTGAGTCACGGCCTAAGGGTGTGGCTCAAATAAGTCAAGGGAGTGACTCAACTTTGGCCTATAAATACTCCTTTTTTTTCCTCCTTTATCATTATTATCATTTTTATTAATTAATTAATTATTATTATTATTATTATTATTATTATTATTATTATTATTATTTACTCTTGCCTTTGTTATTATTATTATTTTTACCTTTTATTTTACACGTTCTACCTATTATTTCTTTTATTATTTTTCTTACTGCTCTCATGCTACTATGATATTATATTATTTTTGTATCATTTTTTATTATTTTTACATATATTTTATTTATTATATTTTTCTATTTTACCTTATATATTTATATATTTTATTATACACCTCTCATTATTACGCACCACGACTAATTACCATTTTATAGACCTTGTTATAAGAGTTCCTATCATTTATTATATGCATCTTTTCATTTTTTTTTATTTTTTTTCAAGTTCCATCATTCCATATGGCCACTACTTTCCTTGCTAAGTTGTATAGACTACTCGATGCCTCCAGAACTTAGGAAAATTTTGTCTTAGCCCCATATTCTGGCTTAAGATTCTTGAAAAGAGTCCAACTTCACACGAATCTCCTATTAGTAGCTGCCAAATATTGGGATCCCAGATTCCATGTCTTTAGGTTTACCGATTAGGAAATATATCCATTGGCTAAAGAGTTTGCCAAAATTATCGGTGTGAATTTTTCTTCTAGAACCTTACCTTCTATTCTGAGTTGTATACCAAATTATCCAAGAGATAAAGCTAAAATTCTAAGAATTCTTACTTCTGTAATTATCATATTAGTGCCTTAGAATAGACCCATTCTTCTAGAGCCACTGCTTAATGCTTTGGATGACTTCTATGAAATACCCACCTTCTATGTTGGCATTATTCTACTAATCTTTCTTGCTATGTATTTAATAATGACCTTAGGGGAACCAATTGGCGACTAATGACTACTTAGCATCATTGAAGGCATATACAATGGCTTGACTCTCTTTCTTCTGATTCTGGTAGAGACTATCCTAGGTCTAAACACTATCTGTGCTGACCCTGTTGCCTTTCTCTCCAGGATTCCCTTATTATTCTAGATAATTGTTATTATTTTAAAAGGTAGTACACCCCTTGTGGATTTTTACACTGGCTTTTCTTAGCAAGAAATGTGTCCTTTCAGATTTTCACACAACCTTATGCCTTACTTTTGCCTAGAATGAAACCAACTCACTCCAACTATTTTTATTCTATCATTTTTCATTTTTTCATTTTCTCAATTTCATTTTATCCTTTTCGGTTTTCTTTTTCAGGTATGGCTACAGGAGAAACTAAAGTTACTAGAGGAACCTCCTTCCAAAGTGATCAACACATGTCCCTTAAGGCACTAACTTCCTAAAAGACAACTTTATGAATTCGATTCTCCTTAAGAAGGCATTATATGGCTAACAACAGTAGCTGAAAATGACATCAGGATGGGCATTATGGATGTGTGCCACTATGTCACTTATATAAAGTTACTTTTTGTGTTGTTTCGCATTATGCTTGACAATTTAGGAAGCAATAAGACATTGTAAGGCACCCACTGGTTATCACCTCTGGGCTTAATTATATGTAAAA
Organism: Excoecaria agallocha; assembly: GCA_037975025.1. Classification (NCBI taxonomy): domain Eukaryota; kingdom Viridiplantae; phylum Streptophyta; class Magnoliopsida; order Malpighiales; family Euphorbiaceae; genus Excoecaria; species Excoecaria agallocha. The sequence continues at coordinate 21,035,138 of CM075812.1, forward strand.
GTTGATATTTGAAGATTGACTGACTATGATTTTACCACTTCTGCCACATATAAAAGAGGGGTTACCAGCCCCGCAGTTGACAACAGGGTAAATTGGCTAAGACAGAGTTCCAACAAAAGTAGTAGAGGATGATCTCTAAACTTTGTGTATGTAATGTAAAAATTATATAATAATTTTTATATTGAACAAGATAACTCGGGGTATGTAAAATGAACTGCTCTTGTTTATATTAATGTACGAGTTTGCATTACATATGTAAATATTTCAACATAATTTTACTACACATGATCCCTATTTAACATTTAGTTCAAAAGTACAAAACTCCATTTAATCTTGTATCTAAACCTTAGAGTTATCAACCCTATTCAACCTTATGAATAAATCTTAAAAGGATCTTTTCCTTATTATTAATCAACCTTCTCAGGTTTTCTAGATTGAACATTTTCACTTTGCCTCTAATTTTTGCCCAAGATGCCTTTTTTTGGTTTTCACCTTGGCGAGGCACCCACTTTTAGCAAGGTCGTCATTTTTTGATTTTTGACCCGCAAGGCTATATTCTCTTCTTTTTCTCTTTTCTTTCTTTATCTTTCGAGTCTAGCCATGAAACCTTTTTAGCTTGTCAATATTAATTGGTTCCTTGAATTCATTTCCATCATTGTCACTTAGGATCGTAGCTCCCTCGGACAATAGCTTCTTCAACACAAACGGGCCTTCCCATATTGGTCTATACTTACCCTTGATATCTAAAATGCCTATCTTTATCTACTTGAAAACCAGATTTCCTTCCTTCAAAGGATGTTTCCTAACCTTCTTTCAGAAAGATCGAGTCAGCCTCTTTTGGTAAATCTAATTGTGATAATAGGCTCGTATCCTATCATCATCTAACAAGTTAAGCTAAAGCAATCTCTGCCTAGCCTATTTCGTCTCTAGGAACTCGGCTTCTAAAACCACCCTTAACAACTAGTGTTCAACTTTCACCGGTAACACAACTTTCATCCACTACAAGAAAATAGCAAAATAGCAACGGAATACCAATTCCATTGCTATTTAGCAATGGAAAATCAATTTTGTTGCTAAAATTGCTTGAAGCTTTAGGGATTTAGCAACGGAATACAAAATGGTTGTATTTTGTTGCTAAAAAGGGGGAGATTTTAGCGCTAAAATATAGCAACAAAAATTAGCAACGAAAAATAATTTCCATTGCTAAATATAGTAGCACTAGATAGCGAAAAAATTTGGGATGAAAATTAGCAACGGAATTTAAATTTTGTTGCTAAAATAGCAATGGAATTTATTTCATTGCTAAAATAGCAACGGAATTTATTTCTTTTCGAAAATAGCAATCGAAATCTATTTCGTTGTTAAAATAGCAACAGAATTTAATTTTCGTTGCTACAATAGCAATGGAATTTAATTTTCGTTGCTATTTTAGCAAACTTGAATCGTATTGAGGTTACTAAAATAGCATTAGAATTTAATTTCGTTGCTAAAATAGCAACGAAAATTAAATTCAGTTGCTATTTAAATAACCTTTAAAATTTTGAGTTGAGAAAATAGCAACCAAAATTAATTCCGTTGCTAAAATAGCAACGGAAAATGAATTTCGTTGCTATTTTTTACTTTGCCTTAGGTATAAATACTGTTCTTTCCTTCTCCTATCTTGCCTTTTTGCCCTCTATACACACACTCTCTCTCTTGCTATTTCTTGGGTTATGCTTCTCACCATTTTCACTCCGTTGTTGCCCTTACCGGTGGTCCTATGACCTTTCCTCCCTACATAGCTTATTTCGAAGGTTAGATTTTAATTTTTTTGTCAATCGATTTTTGTTTATTGAAGGTATTTCTCTCATTCTTACCGATCTTCTTCCTGTGCTCTCACTTTCTCTGTATCTTTGATTTTTGCCAAACAATGAGCTGCTCTGTTGGCATTTCCTAGGATGAAGAACCATGAGCAATTGGATAACTTCTTCTTCATCTCACTCTCCATCAACAGCCAATGCCACTTCCTTCCGATCAGGCATTCAACTAGGTTTTTCAAGATCTGATTACTGATAATATTTATGTAAATTCCTTTTTCTTTTTATTCTTTTGTTGAAATGAAATAACTCATCAAATATAACAAAGCTATAATTGTTGAAGCTGATGGAATATGACATGGTATGAATGTGATGATAGCACAGCGGAAAAACAAAAATTTTTATCATACATACCATACAATTCCAAAGCAAGAAACGAAACATGCAATTTTAGGGTTGTAGAACTTACAACTTATGATGCCTTTTGAAAATTGAATTTGATGATGGACAGCAACTAAGGTGACTTTATCCGCCTTAGGTCTCGATCACCAATGCCAAGGAACAGCCTTTTACGCCACTCCCTCTATTCTCACACACACAATTGCACCAACGGCTTAAAATCGAGATTGCTAGCTCTCCTTTTTCGGTATTGTGTAAAGGCAATGGTTTGAAGCTACAAAATTTGATTTTGTACTTCTCTTAGGTTGCTATTACTACCCAAGATCACAAGAGAATGAGGAACTATCCTTTCTCTTTGTGAAAATTGGCTAAAAGAAAAAATTCTTTGAGAGAGAGAGAGTTCACGCAAAACCTAGAGAAAATACACTAGCGTTTCACGTTTTTCCCACAAAAAATATATATCTCTTTTCCTTTTAAGTGATTAATCTCAAATATACTACCTTAAGATAATTAATATTAGCTAAAGATAATTATATTTGCCTTTATCACTTAATTAAAATAAGTAATATTTATTGATAAAAACTCTTTTAATTTATCCAAGATAAAAACAAAAGACATTTAATCAAATAATATCACTTAATTTAGGATAAAAGATATGTCATTTAAATCTAATAAACCACTTAAATAAAACTATACATGTGCCGAAATTCCTTTGTTATTTCTCTAGGAATTTCGGCCACATTAAATTTCATTTAGATGATTTAATTAGATAAATATGTTTTTAGGCTTTAATACTCAATTAATTAAATTAATACATGATATTTAATTAATTGAAATTAAACCTTGTGGGCTGAATTTCTCTCTCTCATGGGCCAAGGTCCAATAGCAATCTAATAACCCATTACACACATTAATTTGACTTTAATTAAAAGCCCAAATTAATGCCCAATACTTAATTTAAATATTTTAAGCCCAATGCTTTGTGTGCAATCCTATAAGTCCATTTAATGTTGGAAATGAATTAATAAATTAATTCAAAGGCTATATATATTCTCTAGCAAGATATTATAGCATTCCAAATTAAAAGAAAATGCATATGGCATTTAGTGACCTAATGCAATTTTGCATAGTCCCTTACCCATAAATATCAGAATTAATATAAGGCATGGAACTAGTCATCCTTATATATATTAATTCCTTTCTTGATATTCCAGTGACACTGAACTCTTAGATAAATAATGATTACTCATTATTTCATCTCGGTATGGCCATACACTTCTCAGTTCACTGATCAAGTGGCCGATGATATTTTCTCTCTTATTGAGAGGGGTAATCCCTTCACTTCTCTCATGCTCTCTAACATGAATTAATGCATACCCAATCATACCCGTACTTGTCACTCTGTTACGAGCACATTAGGTGTATGTCAAAGTACACAGTAATTCATAAAGAGTTTCATAGAGATTTCAGGTCTAAGAACTCCGATACAAAACTTGCATATGAGAAACACTTATGACTTGTACCATGTAGTGTTCTCATGAGCGGATCGTATCCAGATACCATGTTCTTTAACATGTATCTATGATCTCTGATTGACACTCTTGTCCTAATGATCCGTAAGACAGAACTCATAATATCAGAGAGAGCATACTAGTCTTAATTCATTGTTATTCCCATAAAATGACTGACTAGGGATATTTAGAATGATGTCTCATTTGTTTCAAGGTCTTACAACCATGTGCCTCACACATGATAACTTAAACTGAAACAACACTCTTGGATAGTTTTATCAATTGATATGCACAGGAATACAAAGGATAAAACAAATGCCTCATTTTATTAATTCAAAGTGCTTTATTACAATGCATTAGGGCTAGGGCTTACACTAATAGAAGCTTGACTCAGTTATGGTGATACTTCATTGTTTCCAATTGATTCAAGCAAAATCTCCATTTGTTTAAGGTTTGTATAATTATCTCTTTCTCACTTTTAGGTTTTTTCCATTTTAATTACTCTATCTTTTCATTTCAGTTGATAAATTAGGAAAGAGGCCAGAACACGATTTACTGTGTGAGTCCTCTGTTTTGGTGCTGGCGCATAAAGGTAAAATGCATGCTTGGTGGTTTTATTTTTATGGTTGCTGTGTTTTTAACCTGACACTTCCACAATAAAACACATGCTTGGTAGAAACCTGCTTCCTCCTCTCTTTTTCTTTTTCGAGGTTACTTGTTGTGTGGCTTTAGATAATCCTAGTGTTAGTAGTGTTATGAGAGAAGCTGGTAATTAAGGTCCCACTGTTTTAGGGTTTCTTTCTACACTTTCTTCCGTCTTTCGCTCCATTGCAGGATCCAAAAGACTTCAAAGACAAACATACCCAAAAACAAAGATTATGTCAACAAAGCTCACTTATTTCGATAAAATATTTTTTATACTTACCCCACTAAACTTCTCCATGTGGGGCATCCATTAAGCAACTATCATCGCTATCCATCCAATTGGCTGTCCATTTGAATAATATATCTATTTTGAATTAGTAATCTACGAATCAAAATGTTTTTTGATAAAAATTCTAGCAATAAATTAATCCATAGTTGGAAATTATTTCTTTAGAATATTCTTATGTTAACGGTAATTTGCCTTCGATTGCACAATAAAGATAAACTCAATCCACTGCACACAAATCCATCGAAAGTATAATACAATGTCCAATAAAAAAGCATTATTATAGGGATTTAAGCAGATTAAATTTAACCATTAACATAAAGCTTTTTTGCTCTGGATACCTTCTAGATTTTACTAAAGAAAATGATTCCGTGCTTCTTATTTTATTTCTATCAATATGACTTAACTCAATTACTTTGCTACGCCACATCTTAGCTTCTAGAATTTTAATTGCTTTCAATCAAGAGAATAATGTTCCCTAACTTGAAATCATTCGAGATTTAACAATCAAGTAAAAGATTGTCCCATGAAAAAATAATCTTTACTCTTTTTGTGGAATTATGATCAGGTGTTTTGGCCTGAATGCGGCTGGGAGCCAGTTGCACTGATAGATTTGATTACATCAACATCAGTGAAAAAGTTTTATAGGAAGGCAACGTAATGTGTCCATCCTAACAAGGTTCAACAAAAAGGTTCTACGCTTAAACAAAAATACACTACAGATAAGGTTTTTGATATACTCAAGGTACATTTTCAATTTTCTAGTACTTGAAAGCAGTTCTTACATGCATTTGCTGTGACATCATCCAATTACCTGTAGTAATCAACTACTGTAGCTGAAATTATTGTCAGAGCTCATCAATGCAAAGGTGGAGTGGGGATGAACTTTGGTGAATATCAAATGGGTGCATATTTTCACCTTGGGTTTCTTGTATATCTAATCTATTAGATTTGGTTTAAGTAGTAGTTAGTTATTGTCATCATGAGTGATTTGGTACGATAGATGAAGTTTTTTTTATGGTTAGTACACACTAAAAATTCTTCTGTGTTATTGCATTTAAACTGGAATCTTGGAACAAGTTCAACAAGGAGGAACTTTCTTGATGAGGAGTTCTTTTTTCATTATTTTTAATATTGTTTTTCTTTTTAAATGTCATCTTGTGAATGTGGTAAATAGAATCACACCATTTTTTCTACACATCAGCTTTGTATGATTGCTTGAATTCCTATAAAATGTTCATCTCTTACTTCTGCTTTCTTCTTCTTATTGTTGTTCTTCTTTTTTTTCTTCTTTCTCTATTGGCTGCAAAAATGACCATATAGTATAAAATCTAACTACTAAATAATTTTTTTTCATAAGATCGATTTTCATTTTAAATTATTATCATCTTCTTTTCCATCTTTTGAAGTTTTGGACAGACCTCAAGTTTACTTAAACGCTGTTGGAAATTGAATGAAAGCTTTTGTGATGCTATAATTAATTTTTTTTGGGTGATTTCACTTAACTTTGTAAGGGAATCAACTATAAAAATCTAGCAATAATCTAATTCCTAAACTTTCTGAAAAGTAAATGCTCTGTTTGATCTCTCTAGTTTAATTGTGTAGCTAATTTTTTGTTTGGCTAAAGTATGGTCGTGTATTTTTTTTAGCTAACTATTGAAAAAACTAAGACTTGGTTAATTTCCTACTGCCTTGATAACATCCTTTTTATTAATTGTGCAGGATCCCAGGTATAGTTCACTCTATTTCCTTTCATTTATCAAAATGGAACAAGTCTGATGCTTTTTCTTCTAACTTTAATTAAAAATGATGGATAATTTATATGCTCTTTAGTTTTACAACCAATTATTATTATTATTATTATTATTATTATTATTATTATTATTATTATTATTATTATTATTATTATTATTATTATTATTATTATTATTATTATTATTATTATTATTATTATTATTTTGGTGGGTGCATCAATGAAATTTTTTGACTTCTCTCATGCCTATATGGTTTTTATTTGATAGGTCCTAGTGATGCATATGAAGCAAAAAATGGCTACCTATTATCGAAGCTTTTGCTTGATAAAAATTACATATTTGTCATTGTCTTATAGATTATAGGTGAATATCTTCCCTGCTAAAGTTGGTTGTTGATGGAGAGGGTATGGTTTCAAATTTCAGATTATGAAATTCTCAAACATAAATAGATAACTAAAATAGCTTGCTGTTTTAGTTTTCCCTTAAATAGATAACTAAAATAGTTGTTTTAGTTATCTAACAATTCAATAACTAATTAATATTTTTTCACATATCTACTGTTGCTATCATTCTTCTTCTTCTTCTGTTTTTTTCAATAATATTTTTGAAGCATTTGGGCTTGGTTTCTCTACTTGGTTTTTAGGTAGGTGCTTCTCTAATTCGGTTTATCAAAGGAAAAGGGTATGGTTCAAATTTCAGCTTATGAACATATACGAATATTTCAAATTTGAATGTACCTTATATAAATCTAAACGAAAAAAATCAAAAGTATATACATATAACAACCTGACTTGACCAAGAATACAATTGATCTAATAACTGTTTGATTTACTCTTGTTTGCATAAACCAGATGGATGATTTCTGGAATAAAGCCATTAAACTTGCTGAATTACACCATCCAAATGTACTAGCTTTTTACGGTATGGTGCATGATGGTCCTGGAGATTTAGTGGCGACAGTGGCAGAATACATGGTGAATGGTTCTTTAAGAAATGCCATGCATATGAATGAAAGGTTTTCTTTTTGTTTCTAATTCTTATTTCTGATAAATTATCCTATTTTCAAATGTGCTTCATTTCTAAATTATTTAAATATGAAGTCATAAATAATTTGTTACCAGAAGTCTTGACAAGCACCATCATCTCCTGATTGCCATGGATGTGGCTTTTGGCATGGAGTATTTGCATAGAGATCCTCAGCGCCCAATATGCAAGATCAGTGACCACTTCCAAAGGAATGATTCTTTTATGTTTGATAATTATTGTTTAATGAGTTTAATGAATTGTGTTTGACAATTATTGACAATATGGAAATAACCTTTATATTCTTTTGTTCTTTGCAGTATTGGCCATGAATCTCAAGGATGTATAATTTTTTAATGGGCAAAATTGTACAAGTGATTGCATTTGAGAGGTTGTTAACAGTTGGAACTTCTTGCTGGCAATTAATCTGAATTATTAAATGAGAATTAAATTTATAATACTAGAATAAGAATTAAAGAATATAATATTTATATAATAATATACATTGTGAGTTCTATTGATGTAATTGCAAAGTTAATGGATTGCTTAGGTGGAATGACGTGGAATGTGGATTTGCTTAATTATTTCTTTTTTCTCATAAGTTATTATTTTTAGAGTTAATTATGCACTTTTGTAGAAATATTTCCTTATTTCCAATGATTGAACCTTTTTTATGATTAAATTTCAGAAAAAAATATAACTAAAAAATTTTGATTTAATTTTGCTTATCTCAAGTTTAAAGTTTTATCTTTTGATGGAAGAAATGGTGAGATTTTATTTTTATATTATAGATGTAATCATTTCATTAGCATAATATGACGATATTTTCTAATTTCTATATATCTTGTAACTTAATTTTTGCAAGGAAAATATTGTAAAGGTAATATTATAATAGAAGAAAATATCTATATTAAATACTCCTTTCCCTTAAATGTATCATTTTTATTTTTATTTATCCTATAATATAGCTTGTTTAACTTTTAATTAAATAACCTTAAAAAAATTGTGGATCCTATATTATATTCTGCATTAAATATGCCTAGCAAACATTACTTTTTTTATACTACTACTTGTACCAGGTTAGTGATTTGGGCTTGTCCAAGGTGAAATGCCAAACACTCATCTCAGGTGGTGTTAGGGGAACACTTCCATGGATGGCCCCAGATCTTTTGAATGGCAACAGTAGTCTTATCTCCGAAAAGGTTATTTAGTTCTCTTTCTATGTAGTTCAAAATACAAAATCTTAGTCTTGTAAGTTAAACTAATGTGTGCTTTATTCTTATCATTTTGGTTTAGGTTGATGTATTCTCATTTAGTATTGTGCTGTGGGAACTCCTAACTGTGGAAGAACCATATGCGGACTTGTACTACGGGGCTATTATAGGTGAAGCTCTTATCCATGCCAAGAATTTTGTTGTTTTCAATGAACGGCAAATGAGACATGTTGCAAATGATCATAACCCCCTATAATACTGTTCAGGTTATCTTCATATCTTGTGTTGTATTCTTGTGGGTTGTGAAAGTTTTTGTTAAGATGCCATTTTGGCCATTTATCTATTTTCTGTATAGGCTCATTACAACATTATGTTAAGTGATAATTGGAATTAATTAATGGGAAAGAAATAGAAAAGGGAATCTAATTAGAGTTATTTAATTATGTTGAATATAATACAAAAAGGCAATTTGTATGCATTTGTGAAGAAGCACATGGGTTAGCCATGTGAGTAATGGAAATGAAGCTTTTGTCCATCTACCATTATGGACGCCAAAGGTAGTGATAGATGAAGTTTCTTGTTGTATTTGCTTGTCTTTTCTTGCCATTTCTGTCTCTTTTCTATTGCAAGATTTTTATATTCTTGATTGTTTGTCCTGTGGTGAATTGTTAATAATTTTCCTTTGATTTAATATAATTAATGCTAGCATACTTATATGTTAAATTAAGCAATATTCTATCATGTAAACTTAGTACTAAAAATAAATTATGCGGACAAAAGAACATTCAATTAAACCTTTGCCTAAATGACAAAAGCACAAAAGCAGCCTCATCTTTGTTCACATGAGCTTCGTCAGTCTATTTTCATTAGTGTGAATTCTGCAGTTTTGTCTCTCTAATTTTAGAATTACTTGCCTTCTCTAATTTATTTATTTATTTACATTGTACTTTTTTGTCCTTTTATCAATGTTTTTAGGGTTTAAAGTTTCTCAATCATTCGGTAGAGAATTGCTATTCCTTTCTCTACTGGTTTTAGTCATATGTTAGCGATGGAAAGGACCATCGTTCATTTTTTTACTAATGGGTAAATTTAGCAACGGAATTTTATACTCCATTGCTAAATTTAGTAACGGAATTTTATATTCCGTTGCTAAAATTGATCAATTCATCGAATCCCGCATTGTTGAAGTTAGCAATGGAATTCAATTTTCATTGCTAAAAATAGCAACTGCCGAATTAGCAACCGAAATTTCCGTTGCTATTTTTTATTAGCAACGGAAAATGTCAACGGAAAATTGACATTTTTCGTTGCTAAATTGTTATTTTCTTGTAGTGATCCCATAAACTAGAGAAAATGAAGTGGCTCCTGTTAAGGTCCTGGCCGTGGTTCTGTATCCCCATAATGCGAAAGGCAATTTCTTAGCCCAGTCCTTGTAGGTTATAACCATTTTGGTCAGAATTCTCTTAACATTTTTATTAGTTGTCTCAACCACTACATTTTCCTGGAGGCAGTAAGGCAAGGATTTATGGTGCTAAACTCCATACTTTATGGGTAGCTACTTAATTTCTCCCTAGAAACGAGACCAATTGTCAGATACTATATGATGTAGAAGCTCGTATCTACATATTAGGTTTTTCTCAATAAACTTAGCCATTTTTCTCGGACCCAGATTTCTAAATGACTCTGCTTTTATCCATTTTGAGAAGTAGTCAATAGCCATCATAATAAATCTGTGTCCATTTGATGCCAGTGGATGGATTATCCCTATAATATCAATGCCCCAAGTAGTAAAGGGCTAAGGCAAAGTGAGATTACATAGTTTTGATACTAGCACATGTATCAAGTCGATATACTGTTAGCACAAATGACACTCCTTCACTGGAACAATCTATATCCATAGTGAGCTAGAAAAACCCCTATCGTATAATCTTTTTGGTTAAAGCCAATACATTCATATGAGTGCCACAAACTCTAACATGCACCTCATTTCATTACTCCTTTAGCTTCTTTCGCATCCAAGTATTTTAATTGTAAGCCATCCAGCTATCTCTTGTAAAGCACTCCTCCTATATTGATTAAATGAGTAGATAGCTTATACAATATTTTTTGATTTTTTTCTGTAGCTTCCTCTGGAAACACTAACTTCTTGAGGTAATTATGAGTGTTAAAATACCAAGTTTTCCTATTATTTACTTTAATATCCATTACTTACTCGACTTTAAAATATTATTTATCAGAACTGAAAATAAGTATGGGCTTTATGCTCACACCTTATAGGCTATCCCACATTGATACTAAGGTTGCCAAAGCATTAGCCAGTTGATTCTTATCCTGAGGCACATGCCCAAAGGTACAAACCTCAAATTGATCAATAAAACCCTCAGACACTTCATGTAAGGCAACAACCACGTTTCTTTCATAGCCCATTCACCCCTTATTTGGTAAATCACCAAAGATGAATCGCCACAAACTTCTACAGTCCTTACCTCTAAGGCTAATAAAGCTTCCTGCCTAAAGATATATGTTTCATATTTAGCTTTATTATTCATAACTTTGTACCCAAGTTTCTTAGCCAAAGGTAACATCTCTTCCTCTAGGGTCACCAAGATCACTCCCACTCTAGTACCTTTGTTGTTCACGACTCTATCAAAGTACATTTGCCATCCCTGAACTACTACAGTTGCAATGTTCTCATCAAGAAACTTATAGGTTATTTCTTCCCCTACTAATGTTTAATTAGCTAGCAATTCTAAGACAACATTTCCCTTGATGGTTTTCTTGGTAATATATTCGATATTGAACCCTTGCAAGAGGATTAGCCATCTACCCATTTTCTCCAACAATGAGGGTGCTTGCTGGAGGTACTTAAGAGGATTCTGTCTGGCCACTGCTTGCATTCTGTATGAATGAAAGTAGTGCCTTAGCTTCTTGAAAGCCCAAATAACTACCAAATAAAAATTTTCTACCTTTACATATTTAGCTTCATATGGCAAAAACTTTTTACTGAAATAGTACACAACATATTCAATTTTGAAATCATCCTCTTGCGCCATTATTACCCCTATTGAGTTGTCTTATATGGCTAAATACAAAATCAGAGGCTTTCTAGCTTGTGCTGGTCTCAACACTAGTGGATACAAAAGATATTCTCTAATTGTATTAAAGGCTACTTGATAATCATCATTCCAAACTACTGACTGATCTTTTTCAAGCAATTTGAAAATGGGCTTATAGATCGAGGTCAACTTAGCTATGAACCGACTAACATAATGGAGTCTACCCAAAAACCCTCTGACTTTCTTTTCATTTTGCGGCATAGGCATCTTTTTGATGGCCTTCACTTTATCAAAATCCACCTCTATCCCTCTTTGGCTCACAACATATCCTAAAAGCTTCCCTGAAGTTACTCCAAACACACATTTTTTTGGGTTCAGATAGAGATTATAGCTATCAATCCTCTAAAAAAACTTTTCTAAGGCCTCAAAATAACCCTCCCAAGTTGCTGATCTAATCATCATGCCGTCAATGTATCCCTTAACTTCTTTATAAATTAAATCATCTAGGATCTTTGTAGCCATTCCTTGGTAAGTAATGCCTGCATTCTTCAATTCAAACGGCATGACTCGATAAGCATACATGCTCCATTCAGTGATGAATGCGGTCTTGATTTTGTCCATAATCTTGTTTAAGATTTAGTTATATCCAGCATATCCATCCATAAAATTGTACATTGCACATATAGCTGCACTATCCACTAAAACATCTATGTAAGAAAGCAAAAAGTCATCTTTTAGGCAAGCCTTGTTCAGATCCTTGTAATCTATGCAGATTCTGACTCTTGCATCTTTCTTAGCCACGGGAATTTATTTGCTAACCCTTGTAATCTATGCAGACTCTAGCTCTTCCATCTTTCGTAGCCACGGGAACTATATTTGCTAACCATATGGGGTATTACTTCTACCAAAAACTTAGCCTCTATCTACTTCTTTACCTCATCCTTAACCTTTTCTGCCTATTTTGGCCTAAGCCTTTTGAGTTTCTGCTTGACAGGCTTATATCCAAGATAAGTGGGAATAGCATGTTCGGCTACTTCTTAATCGATCCCTTACATGTCCTCGTAGGTCCAGGAAAAGACTCTTTCATACTCTTTTCAATATTCTCTTGAATTATTTTCTCTCTTCAGGGGTGACATTAGATGTTATCAAGATTTTTCGTGGGTTTTCAAGAGTACCAAGATTAAATACAATAGCATTTGTTGAATTAATGCCAAATATGAATACTTTATGATCATGATAATGTAAAATGAAATCATGCAAAACATCACACGAATAAGCAAAGTTATTCATATTATTAATATAAGAGGAGCTACATACATCATTGTTAAAAAGTTCAGGTATAAAAAGTACATCTATAAAAGCATCTTTATCTACACCGGTGAGTTCAATGCCTCAAATAAGCCTTCCCCATTCTCTACATTCAGCGAAGCCTCCTTATCCACCTCTGCAATGGCTTATACAATATCTTCATCCAATTCAAGCACTGGAACCTCAAATTCAACTTTCTATTTTCCTTTAACTATGGAGGTTAACAGCTCTAACATTATAACCTCATCAGGGATATCATCTTCCCACTCAGACAACTTGATTATGATTTCTTCATCCCAAAATCCCCTAGCAGGTTTGATGGTTCCACTAATCTAGTTAAAAACATCATTAAATATGTCAAAACTAAGGATAACCTTTCCTCTAATTAGCACAAGTTCAATCTCATCACAATATTGAGGTGCTATGGATGCAAGTACAAAGTTATCTAAGATATACGGGAGCCCTTCTGGCTGCATCGAATTTGTTATAACCTAATCCCCTTCAACTTGTTTGCCCTATTGTGGTGATTATTTTAGAAGAACCTTACGAATCCCTACCAAGCCCCACTCCTAGCAAAAAATTCATTTTCTTTATCATACTCACTACTGAGAAGTGGATTCTCACTCATCCTCATCATTAGCAGTAATAGTAATTACATGAAACCTACTAAATGGTTAGTTCACTATTCCTGAAATAGAAACTTGATTTTCCCTAGCAGGCTTTATAGTAACCACTTTACCTTCATATGGGATCTTGAACATTTGGTAAGGCTGCTTTTGATCGCCAAAAGTCATATGTAGATTTAAAGAGAAAGGACATTGAATATGTTGTTGGTGACAAGGTTTTTTTAAAAGTTTCACCATGAAAGAAAGTGCTTTAATTTGGTAAGAAGGGTAAGCTAAGCCTTAAGTTTATTAGTCCATTTGAGATCATTAAGCATGTGGGACCAGTAACTTATATATTAGATTTACCACGAGATCTGGAAGAGATTTATAATGTCTTTCATGTGTTTATGTTAAGAAGATATCGATATGATCCATCACATATCATAACACTTGAAGATATTAAAGTACAACCAAATCTAACTTATAAAGAGAATTCAGTGTAAATTTTGGAAAGAGAAACAAAGTAGCTAATAAACAAGACAGTGCCATCGGTAAAGGTGCTATAGAGAAATCATAAGGTTGAGGAAGCCACATAGGAACCAAAAGAAATCATCAGAAAGACTTATCCAAATTTGTTTTACGCAAGTAAATTTTGAGGATGAAATTTTATTTTAAAGGAGAAGAAATGTAACACTCCAAAAAAATTTGGTCTCATGAATAATATTTTTAGGCTGTGAAAAATGCATTCCGAGATGAATAATGTCACCGAGACCCAACTGCATTTTATTTGATATCATATATATTATTCAAGGACAGCCAAGAATCAAATTTGGGGTCAAAATGAATCCATTTAGAGGGTTAAAAAGTGAAAATGAAATTCGTGTAGCAATTTTGTAATGAATAGGGAAAGTTTAATCAAGTTGTTTAAAAGTCAAAGTTTGACCCTAGAAGGGGTGAAAGTCAAACCTATATTAATGGAAAGTAGATGATAGTAATTAAGGTAATTAGGTGGGTATTATTTGCTAATAAGAAGTAAAGAATTTTTAAGTTTTAATGGAGTTATTTTGGACCCGCGAACTAAATAACACCCAAATAATTTTTTACTACTGAATTTAAAATTATTAAAGAAAATATTTTAGTAGGATAAAATACAATTAATGGATTAAAATTGAAAGTTAATTTTGGATCTTGAAAAATAAAATAAAAGAGTGGAAGTTTGGTATTATTTGGATCAAGCATTATTTATATTAAAACTATTGGATTTTTAAGGATATTATTAAGGGACCAAGTGGCATTTTTGCCACCTTTTTATTCTCTTCTTCCCTTGGTTGCCAAGAATAGCCCCTCCCTTCTTCTTCTCCATTTTCTTTAAATTCTAAGCCTAATTTTCCTATTTTAACCCCTAAATCAACAATTAAATACTAAATTATTAACCTAAAGTCCATAAAATCATCATATCAACAAGAAATTTTTGAAGAGGATGAACACTACAAAAAAAATTTATTTTACCGATGGTTTTTTAATGGATTACCGATAGAAAGCTTTTGTTGGCAAAACACGAGTAGGTAACAATTTAGTGACTAAAAAATCAGTAGGTAAAAGTTACTGATGAAAGTATAAAAAATTATGTCGGTAGTTTTATTAAAAACATTTGTCGGATATTTCATCAGCTCACCATTTTACCAACAAAATATTCCGTCGATAAATTTAATTAATAAAATATTAATTTATTTTAGTATAAATAGTGATGGATATTTTCGTTAATAATTTCATCGGTAAATATATTTAATAAAAATGCTAAATTTATCAAAATAGCAGCGATGAATTTCTCTGTTAATAATTTATCAGTAATCATAATTGGTCTATATATTTAATTTTTTATAATTTTTTGCAAAAAATATATATTTTCTGTTTGCAAATCCCAATTTAAACACAGTAAATTCAATACAAAAAGTCTAAAATTTAAATTGAAGAGATATATTAATTAATAATTTTAATATATAATAAAATCAATATATAAATCATAACTACTGTGCAAATATATTTTTATTGTGTATAATGTTTTGCAATTATATAAAAAATATTTATTTCTAACTGTTATGCAAGCAATACCAATATTGATATTGTGAACAAAGTTTTGTAGTGTTGTACAATAAATTATCTAAAATAATCTATATAAATTCACAACCACTAGAATTTATCATGGCTGTCAAGGATGATAGAAAGGTTTGTGGTGGGTTGTTGATCCTTATTTGCTAATTGTTGGCCTATTTTACTTGTTAAAATAGATAGTAATTTATCAGTTAATTTTTTTGTCATTTTATCTGTAAGGACATTTGCCAAGCCAAACATATATACGCTAACTGCCTTTTACATGATATTTTACATATCTTCTATTGTTGTATGTTGTGCATGCAACGACGAACCTGACCATGCATTTGACCCGAGTGAGTCATGAAAATTATGACCAAAGTAATGCATTCCTACAAATCTGAGGCCATAAATCCTATTCCTCTTCGATCCTCCAGTAGACTCATTATAAATTTGAGCCTCATCAACTAAATTTTCTTGAGACAAATGTTGTTCTCTTAATTCAAGAACCTTATCCTGCAATCCAAACAATATTAAATAACTACTAATAAAGACCATTATAATCAAAGACAAATAGGCAATAAGTTTAATCCGCTAAAGAAAAAACTAATCCTTAAACATCAATTTCATAAAATAAGTTCAAGAAGCACTTACATGCACAAATTTAGCTTTAGTGCCCAAAAAGGAAACCCCATCATTCTTATACGTATACATGTGCAAATGCATCTTTGTTGGTGTAGGCTCTCGGCCTAATTTTTTATTCTGCATATTTTTTGAAACATTAAAGAAAAAAAATAAGGATATGAATAGAAGATACTTATTTAAATCAAATCTATTAAAATTTTATAAACTAGCTAGTATAAAAAAAAGTAGTTTGTGAATACTTCCAGGTGGCAATTCATCACCAATATAGTCTATGAAAAATTCATGTATATGATCTAGCCATGCGGTTTCCAAATCCTCTTTAATGAAAAATAATGACACTTCAACCAATAACAATGGATTTCATGATTTGATAACTTTTGACCAATCCTCAACATCCATTTTAAAGTTCTTCACTAAAAAGAATCGTAGTACAAGTTTGCTACTATGTAATGGGATCTCAAACTGCATTTGAGGGAAGGAAGAAATCAATTAATAGTTGCTTCACACATGTTTCAATATGAATACTAATCAATAATTCCAAAAAATGGTATTGGATATCAATTGTATAAAATGTGTTAATTTCCTTATAGTGGGCAAATTTAAGATGAGAACCATAATTTGCAACATCAAATTAATGATTGCACAAGAATTTCAAGAAAGAAAACAAAATACAGAATTGGGTTTACCAACTTTAAGTGATGCTCATTAACTGACATAGAACCCGCAATATGTGTACCATGTGACCCACTTTCAGCAATGCATTTATGATTTGTAGCATTTTGTTCGCACCTCTTTTTAGTGTTAGGATCCTACCACAGTAACTGCCAACTCTTCAAAACAGTATCTAGGATAAATTTCTTTTGCCTCTTACCTGTCTTTATATTAGATACAAAGTCACTGTACCTCTTTGTTGCCTTCAATTCCTAAACTTTCTTAACATCATCTTCAATGGTAGGATTCCACGTAATTTTTTTTTTGTAGCCACAATTTAATTATATTTGTAAATTTAGACATTGTTTAAGATATAAAATATATTTTTCCTTTTGTTTTTTGCATTTGTATTAGATTTGAGTTACCTTGAATTCTCCCCAATAAAAATCCTTCAAACATTGGCTTATTGACTTCTAATTGATCCCTTTGGGATCAAGTTCAAGCCTGAAAATTTCATTTAGATTCTCGAAACATTTCCTCAAAGGTTCCAACCTACAAGTGATCACACATAACAATTCATGTTGTATTAAAAGCATTAATTTAAAATCATAATACACTTTATAATTTTTGAGAACTCACATTTTCCTTAAGAATAGCTTCATGTTGTTCCCCATCAGACATTGTGTTGTTAGGTTGAATGTGTTACACATTCAAACATAAATATTTAAGGACTATATCATTTGATTCTTGCTCATCTCTTTGTACGTTTGTTAAAGTTCCAGGTCCAATAGGCACTGGCGCACAAATAGGAGCTTTACCTACTCCTTCATCATCTCTTTGCATGCTCATTGAATATCCAAGTATAATAGGCATTGATGCATAAGTATCTCCTGTACCTACCCCGCTCAATAAAGATTTTCCTCTACCATAACCTGAACTAGTATGACCTCTGCCTCTACCAGCCATTCTATGCAAGTAACAATGTCAAATAAATATAATGAAATAAATGTCCAAAAACAAGCTTAGCAAGCATGTTTAGCAATTAAAAAAGGGCATATGTAACACAATATTGCATATAAAATAGAATTGCAACAACATAAAAATAATCATATTTGCAGTATAATGGGATTAAAAATATTGAAATAAAAAAAAATGTAACTGCAATTCTGATGTAGTCTAGGCATGAAAGACCCTTAACTAATATTTCAATAAGCAAAGCGAGCCAAATCAGATTCTTGCACTTAATGAGCAGCAAATAGAAAAAAGAAAAACCTAATATCAAGATGGGTAAGGGAATAATCACGAACTTATTATGCATTACAAACACAAGTTACCACAACAAAAAAACAAGCTTAATAAGCATGTTCGGCAAATGTAACAATAATATTGCATATAAAACAGAACTGGAACAACAAAACCATTTGTTATGTTGTGTAATATAATAAGTTTATGTTGTTAATGATAAAATTTATGTATATATATGTGAATGGAATTATGGATGATGATATTATGCATGATTATTGATAATGATAAACAATGATTGGAAAAGTTATGTTGTTATGGTAATGTTAAGGTTATGGTGAATATATTGGGAGTGTAATTTTCAAATTTGCAGGAAGACTAGTTACCAATGCAACCATTATGCTACCAAAATTTTTACTAAATAAATATTAATTTTTGACTAAATAAATAGGGTATTTGTGATTGGTGAATTAAATAATGTAAGTAAGGGTAAATAATAAAAAAAAGAGATATTAATGACCAGTTTCATTATATAAGCAAAGGATAATAAAATTAACAATGCCGCACGTGTGACATACCAATACTCAACCAATGTCGAGTATAGGGTGTTACAATAACAACAACAACAATAACAACAACTTTATCTTTAAATATTTACTAAAATTAAGAAAGAAATGTATCTTTAAAATATCAATAAAAAACTTAACGATGGGTATGGACTTGCCAAGCAGTTCATAACCTATTTTTCAAATTCAGTTTATTGAAGTCTATTTTCCAAAATCAAAATTCATGTTTAGTCCATTAATAAATGATTGACTGCTAAATATGATTGGTTAATTATTAGCCAATTGTTAATCATTAAAAAAATTAAGGTTAATTACAAATTAAGGCCTAGACTGAAGGGTACCATACAATGTTGGACCCCATCTTTAAAATCTTACAATGTCAGTCCCTAACTTTGACTTTGTTTGCAATTATGGGATTTGATAAGTGTGAGTTATATATAGTCTTAGAGATGTTTTAAACTTTGTTATTTAGTTATTTTGGTATTATTTAGGTTAAAATAGAGTTAAATTGTTAATTTATATGTTTTTAAGGTTAATCCAATGTTTTGTTTGATTTTCAGGTTTAAATTGTTAATAAAGGGCTTAAATTACAAAAAAGGCAAAGATTGGGGCCAAAACTGCAAATATGAAAAATTTATGCGAAAAAGCGAGCGTTCAGTCCAGAAGCTTTTCACGTGATCACGTGAAATCAATGAAGAATTCTACCCGTGGCCACGTGAAGGCATAAAGCTTGGAAGACATGGCCACGTGAAGGGTTAAGGCATTTTCATCCATGGCCACGTGAAAGACCAAATGAAGAAAACCATGCAAACACGTGACCATGTGTGAGGAAAGGTTAATGGACACGTGACCACGTGTGAGGAAAGCTTAAGGGACACGTGACCACGTGTAAAAATGCAAGGGGAAAGGCATGGCCATGTGCTAAAGACTCCCACTTCGCGAATGATTTTCTCGAGCTTCCTGATTTAGCAGAGTTCACTTCCTATTTGATGTCTGGAGTTTAAGAATGAATCGACTACGTTTTTATCCTATAAATAGTAGTCTGAAACACAAGAGAAAAGGAGGAAAAAATCCAATATTAGAATTAAGCTTAGTTTATTTTAAGTTGTTTTTCTATTTTTATTTTTCTTTTCAGCTTTGTTTTAGTTTTTAAATATGTTTAGGAAGTAGTTTTTCTTCTTTTCTAATGGATTCTTGAAATCTTATATTTTCATTATTATGACTTTATTTTGAGTTTAATTTCAATATTAGTTCATTATTTCTTGGTTTTAAGCATATTATTATCTTTGATTGTGTTGAGATTGATTGTTGGTTTATTGAATAAATAACTAAAAATTGGTTTTGACATAGTTAATGATTTGCATGTTATTAGGTTAACTCTTTAATATTTAATCATGATTATTATCCAAAATATGAGATAATTATGTGTTAATTTTATTGGTTAATACTAAGAGAAGAAGAATTAAGAATAGGTGAAAGTTAAATCTCTTGAAAAAGGCTTTAATAGACATTTAGGAGGATTAATTCAGACTTTTATGCTAAGTGTTGAATTATTCTGAAAAAGGGAATTTTAATGCTTGGAATGATAATCTTGAGTAAAGTTATCTGGTTTTATTTATCTAAATTCTTCATAATCACTGGTGTTCATTTGAATTTAAGTCATTACAATAAAAGTTAAGGTAGATAGTTTCTTTAGCAAGAGAATTCCAGTTATTATTTTGTTTTTAATTCATGTTTTAGCCTTTGTTTTATTTCATTGTTTATTTTATTTAATTTTTTCCTTTAAATCAAAAACATTTGGGAAATAATCTTGGATTAATTTAATTCATACATAGATATTATTCTTAGCAATCCATGTTCCCTTGGGTACGATATTTGGGATCTTAATCTATATTTTCCTATATTATTGGCCTATCTAGTACACTTGCTAGAATCCGGTCAAGTTTGTGGCGTCGTTGCCGGGGACACATTGGTGTTTGTTTATTTATTTTGATTTTAAAGTGATTTTTGTGTGATTTTAAAGTGACTAGTGGTTTATGGTGAGAAACAACCCCATCCTACTATTAGACCCTGAAATTGAAAGGACATTTCATAATATTAGAAGGTTAAGAGGCAACATGAATGAACCAGAAATAGAACAACCTATGAATGATCCACCACTTAGGATCGAAGAGCAAAACATACCCCACCAAGCTCCTGGGAATGGGTATAGACCTAGAACCATTAGGTATTATGCTATTCCTAGGTGGAATGAAGAACATAGAACCATTAGGATTCCTCACCACCAGCCTTTTGAGATTAAACCCGCTACCATCACGATGGTATAAAGAAACCAATTTTCGGGTTCGGATACAGAGGATCCTGCACAACATTTGGATATGTTCTTAGAAGTTAGTGACATTGTGTAAATTCCTAATGTATCAACCGATGCGATTAGGTTGAAACTCTTCCCATTCACCCTCATAGGAAAAGATAGGGATTGGCTACAAATGCTACCAAATCAATCCATCCATTCTTGGCAACAAATGAAAGAAAAATTCCTGTGCAAATTCTTTCCACCTACTAAGACTGCCCTCATTAGAAAATAAATTAGTGATTTCCAGCAATTTTATGAGGAGCCATTCCATAAAGCATGGGAAAGATTTAGGAGACTTTTAAAAAGTTGTCCTCATCATGAAGTTCCTGTTTATCAACTAATGCACATTTTCTATGTAGGTGCCCATCCATCAACAAGGTCTTTGTTAGATGCAGCCTTAAATGGTAGTTTTATGAACCAAATTTTGGAAGATGCATTTTTACTTCTTGATGAGATAGCTACCAATGATGCCCAATGGGCAACCTCTAGAGCAGCTCAAAAAAAAACAGGGAGTTCATAATATTGATGAAGTAGCTATGTTGAAAGCTCAATTAGAATTAATGGAAAAAAGGCATTTAAAAGAAATAAATGAGCTTAAAGCTAAAAATGTTTCTATGCTATCTAATGAAGTTGATTCTTATGCAAAAATTCCAGGACCTTTGGGAATGAAGAATAATGAAGGTATGGTAGAAGAAGTAAATGCCTTGAACCCATATAGCAACACTTATAATCCGGGATGGAGAAACCATCCAAATTTTTCATGGACGGAAGGTAATCAAGGTTCTTCTTCTAACCCTAATCCTAGACCTCAATTTAACCATAATCAACCTCCCAATAATCAACTTCCATACCAAAACGAAGCTCCACCACATTACCCAAACCAATACCCATCACAATCATACCACCAAGCACCCGGTTTTCAAAAACCTCAACCTCCCCCTCCTCAAGAAAAGAAATCCAACATTGAAGAAATGATTACAAACTTCATGGCCTCCCAAAACTCAATTTTAACTAGCCAAGATGCTAGATGGAAATCGCAAGATATTTGGATGAGGAACCAAGAGGCATCCATTAGAAATCTAGAAAACCAAATGGGGCAACTTGCTAGTTCTTTATCGAACCGTACTCAAGGGACATTTCTATCTAATGTGGACAGAAATCCAAAAGAGGAAGCCAAAGCAATCACCTTAAGGAGTGGGAAAGAGTTAGAGAAGACTGAAATTGGTAAGAATTCTTCCCCAAGGGTGGAACCGACAACGGAGGTAAGTATTTCTAACTCTGAAAATAATGAAAAAAGTGCCTCCTACGGTTGAGAAGGGTAAAGGTAAAGAAAAACTTATTTCTACTGTTCTTGATGAATCTTAATTACCATTTCCTGTTCTAACTAGAAAAGAAAGACAAAATGAACAATTGAGTAGATTTTTAGACATATTTAAGAAGCTACATATAAATTTACCATTTGCTCAAGCTTTACTACACATGCCTAAATATGCTAAATTTATGAAGGAATTGTGCACTAATAAGAAAAATCTAGAAGGTATAGGAATGGTTCAATTATCCGGTAATTGTAATGCCATATTAACCAATAAAATTCCTGAAAAATTAGAAGATCCTGGTAGTTTTACATTGCCTTGTGAACTAGGAGGTAATTTTGTTGGGCATGCTTTATGTGATTTGGGTGTTAGTATTAACTTGATGCCTTATTCAATTTGCAGGAAATTAAACCTAGGTGATCTAAAGGAAACCCGAATGACACTTTAATTGGCGAATAGATCGGTAAAGAAGCCAAAAGGAATCATTGAGGACTTATTGGTGAAAGTCGAAAATTGTATCTTTTCGGTTGATTTTGTGGTCATAGACATGGAAGAAGATAGGAATGTGCCATTAATTGTGGGGAGGCCATTCTTGAACACAGCAAGAGCACTAATCGATGTTCATGGACAAACAGTTACTTTGAGATTCAACAAGGAGGAAATGATTTTCAATGTTAATAAAATTTTAAAACACCCCTCGTATGATTTTGAAGAATCCATTTATTTTGTTGATGAAGTTCAAGAATGTGCCAACACAAAACAAGAGGAAATCATTCTCAATAATGAGCTTCAAAGTTGCTTAATGCATCCCAAGAAAATGGAAGAGTTGGAAGCAAAGGAGAAAAAGTTGATACAAAATCTGGAACAAGAACACAGTGAAAAAAATAAAACGGAGGATGAACCATCCCCTCTTAAGGGAGATTCTGAACTTAAAACACTTTCATCTCATTTAAAATATGTATTTTTAAAAGATAATGCTGAGCCAATAATTATTTCATCTTTATTGACAGGTTTGGAAAAGGAAAAGCTTATTGAAGTCCTCAAGAAGCACAAGGGAGCAATTGGTTGGGCAACATCGTTTAAAAGGGATTAACCCCAGCTATTGTACACATCGTATACCCATCGAGGATAATTTTAAGCCGATGGTGCAACCTCAATGAAGGCTCAACCCAACTATGCAAGAAGTAGTGAAAAATGAAGTATTGAAATTACTTGATTCAGGTATTATCTATTCTATTTCTGATAGTAATTGGGTAAGTCCTGTTCAATGTGTGCCTAAAAAGGGGGGAATGACTGTAGTGATCAATGAAAATAATGAATTAATTCCTACAAGCACGGTAATAGGATGGAGAGTATGCATTGACTATAGGAGGTTGAACAATGCCACTAGAAAGGACCATTTTCCATTGCCCTTTATTGACCAAATGTTAGAAAGATTGGCAGGAAATAAATTTTATTATTTCTCAGATGGATATTCGGGGTATATGAAAATACCTATAGCCCCGAAAGACCAAGAAAAGACCACATTCACATGTCCATATGGAACATTTGAATATAGGAGAATGCCTTTTGGTCTTTGTAATGCACCTGCCACATTTCAACGATGCATGATAGCCATATTTCATGATTTTATTGAGAAATTTATGGAAGTTTTCATGGATGATTTCACTAATTATGGTCATGAATTTGAATCTTGTTTGCATAATCTAGCATTGGTTTTAAAGAGGTGTCAAGAAACTAATCTTGTTCTAAATTGGAAAAAATGTCATTTCATGGTTAGAGAAGGCATTGTCTTAGGGCATAAAATTTATGAAAAAGGCATTAAGGTTGATAAAGCAAAAGTTGATGTGATAGAAAAACTACCTCTACCAACTAGTGTTAAAGGCATTAGGAGTTTCCTTGGTCATGCCGGGTTTTATCGTTGGTTTATTAAGGATTTTTCTAAAATTGCCAATCCACTTTCTAATTTATTGCTTAAAGATGCTACATTTAACTTTGATGCTGAGTGTTTGCAAGCTTTTAACCTATTAAAGCAAAAGTTAGTTAGTGCACCAGTCATTGCATCACTCGATTGGAGCTTACCATTTGAAATTATGTGTGATGCAAGTGATTATGCAGTTGGAGCAGTCTTAGGACAATGAAAAGAGAAGATTTTCTACACCATCTACTATGCAAGCCATACATTCATCGGAGCCTAAGTAAATTACACCACTACGGAGAAAGAACTCTTGGCAATAGTCTTTTCCTTCGAAAAATTCAGATCTTACCTCTTAGGATCTAAAATTACGGTGTGGTTGAACCATGCGGCATTGAGGCACCTTTTTGCAAAAAAGGATTCCAAACCGAGACTTATCCGATGGGTGTTACTACTACAAGAATTTGATGTTGAGATTAAAGACAAGAAAGGAGCGAAAAACTTCATAGCTGACCATCTATCTAGATTGGATCATACTAGCATCGAAAAGGGAGAAATTTCTGACTTATTTCCCGATGAACATATTTGTGCTTGTTACACTTATGAAAATTCAGTTCCATGGTATGCTAATATAGCTAATTTTCTTGCAGGTGGTTATCTTCCTAATGAGTTTACTTGGCAACAAAAGAAAAAGCTCATAGCGGATGCCAAGCACTACCTTTGGGATGATCCGTATCTCATTAAAATCTGTGCGGATCAAGTGCTAAGAAGGTGTGTACTGGAATCGGAGCAAAAAGCTATCATGCAACAATGCCATGGAGGTGAAGTTGGTGGACATCACGGATCAAATAGAACAGTTCAAAAGATACTTCAATCAGGTTTTTTCTGGCCTACTTTGTTTGAAGATGTAAATCTTTTATAGCAACTTGTGATAGATGCCAACGAGTAGGAAATATATCCAAAAGAGATTAGATGCCTATAAACAATATGCTAGAAGTATAAATCTTTGATGTATGGGGCATTGATTTTATGGGATCCTTTCCAAATTCATTTGGGTTTGAATATATCTTGGTAGCAGTGGATTATGTGAGTAAATGGGTAAAGGCAATAGCTACTAGGACATGTGATGCAAAAATTGTGCTTGAATTCATTAGAAAAAATATTTTCACTAGATTCGTAGCACCTAGAGCTATTATAAGTGATGGAGGCAAACATTTTGTCAACTATCAATTCAAAACCTTGCTTAAGAAATTTGGTGTGAAGCACAAAATCACAACCCCATATTACCCTCAAGCTAATGGACAAGTGGAAGTATCTAATAGGGAGTTGAAATCAATCTTAGAGAAAACGGTTAACAATTTTAGAAAAGATTGGTCTCTTAGGTTAGATGAGGCTCTATGGGCTTATCGAACTGCATTCAAAACCCTTATAGGTATGTCTCCCTTTAGAATTATTTTTGGAAAAGCATGTCACCTTCCAGTAGAATTAGAGCATAAAGCTTATTGGGCTATAAAATTTCTTAACTTTGATTTGAGAAATGCAGGAGAAAGAAGAAAATTGTAGCTCAATGAACTCGATGAAATTCGACAATGGTCATATGACAATGTTGTGCTTTATAAAGAAAAGACTAAACGATGGCATGACAAGCATTTAAGGGTAAAAGATTTTGTTCCGGGAATGCTAGTGCTCCTATATAATAGTCATCTTCGTTTGTTTCCAGGAAAACTGAAATTGAAGTGGCTCGGACCATACCAAGTGGTGTCAAGCAGTAACTTTGGCGTACTGACGGTCAAAAGCTTAAAAGATGGACGTGAATTTATAGTCAATGGTCATCGGCTCAAACCATACCAACTCGGACAATAAGAGGTTGCTGAAGCAGCCATGGTTCTTCAAGATACTTAAAAAACGGTTTGGATAGTCTAGCTGGAGACTTTAAAAACTAAGAACTTCTAATCATTCTCTCTTTTATTTTTATAGTTAAGTTTTTGTGTTTTTATATTTTGTGTGTTTATGTGTTTTGATTCATGAAAAGAATGAGTAAACAAGGTTTTTAAAAGAAGACATATTTTTACTGGAAAGGAGTTTGTGTTTTCAAAGCTTAAAATGAAAAAATTACATTTAAGGAAGCTTAGATATGCGTATGTGTTTCAAAAGATGCAAGTGAAGCCTAAATATGCACATACACGTGACCACGTATGGCTTTCCCTTTGCCATCACGTGGCCACGGCTTGAATTTCTGCCCCATTCCTTTAAATATCATGTGACCACGTGATTCCAAGAGAAGAACTTCACGTGGCCATGCATGCTTCACAACAAAAGCACACATGACCACGTATGGTTCCTCCCTTGGAAACCCGTGGCCACGCAATTTGTTCCTGGACCTTTTAAAACATTTCCACGTCCTTTGTATGCTTCTTCTTCGTTTTATTCTACTCTTACCCGTGCCCATGCCTCACCAACACCAAATTGACCCACGGCCACAGATTTTTACTCACCACTGATCATCACCATCTCCGACCACCATTTCCTCTCTCCTTGCTATTTTTCTCTCTCCTACCCATCATCTCTTCCTTCTCCATATTTTCTCCATTATATTAGGGTTTTCACAACTCACACACACCACTTCAACTTGGTGCTGCAATTTGGTTCGGTTTTCACTTTCAAGTAAGTATCCACTCTCCTTGCTTCTTATTTATTGTTTCCATATCTTCCATTACTTTGTTTTGTGCCATTATTGCTTATGAATGTGTAGTTCTGAGGTTAACTTGCACTTAACATTTTGCTTTCATATTAATTCCTTTTGCCTCTTTGGATGATTATGAGTATTACATACATGTTATAGATGCTTGGTATGCAATTGGGTAATGAACAATCTTCGTTATGATCTTTAAATTAATGCTTAAACTTGTGCCCATAACATGCTCGATGAAATGTCCAAATGAGTTTTTCTTTCAAATCATTTAATTTTCGCTCTTTGGTTGGCATGTTCATGATTTGCATTGATGCAGTACAACCTAATTCACCTCTTGAAAGATTGGTTCATGACTCTATTCATGCATGTTAGGCATTATTTTTGACATATTCTTTGTGCCCAACTTTTTAATCCATCTTATGCCTAACATTTTGATCTCTACTCATATATGGTGCATTTATGCTATCAACATTTTTTATTTCATCCAATTGTACGTCATTTCATTCAATACATGTTCATGTACTTACACCTTCGTATATTTTGATTTATGAGTTAACACTTACATTATGTTTTTCTTTCTTTTTAGTGGCACCTCGAAGGACCAAGTATCCTGATGTGGCAAGCTCTTCCGGTGTATGCATCCCATCATATGTGGACAGGGCTAAGGTCAATAAGTTTGATTACTTCAGTAAGTGTACATATGTCCAGCCCGCTTATTTAAGTCAATACTTCCTCAATAGTCCGGCTGGAAATCTATGGGATCATGAGATAAAACTATTACTTCAAAATATTAGATGGATAAAATTCATTGAAAAGAAGCCTAAGGTATATCCGGATATGGCACGTGACTTTCTATACTCTTTTGAATGCTACTTTAAGAGAGATGCGGAGGATGGAATAGTCGATTTCAAGTTTGGCAAGAAAGGTTACTCCTTGACTTTTAGTCATTTTTCAGAAATTTTAGGATTTATACCCGGTGCCCCAATGGAATTAGAGGATGCATCTCCTGTGGAAAATTGGGACAGAATCAAAGTTCTTGAGCTAGATGAGCCATGGGTAGGAGGACAATGTAAGGTACATGCTTTAAGAAATCATGCTTTAAGGATCATTCATCGTTTCCTGGCTAAGAGCATGTATAATAATTTGAAAAATTCAAGCACTATTAGTGTTTCTCAAGCTATGGTCCTCCGATGCATGATGGATGGCATAGCAATCAATGGAGCAAAAATTATAGCAGCTCGGATTAAGGAATTGCAGAAAATGCCAGGACATATTGATAATATTTCAATTAGGTTGATAGCTACAGTGATGGCAATTGTAGTTGAACATTCGGGTTATGGAGACTCACTTCCATGAGATTTACCTTGCATTGATAATAAGATGCTCAAGCGGATGAAAATTCTAATTCCTAGGCCCCGTGGTCATTGGACAACTCGAGAGGAATACTAAGAGAGAACAACATTCGAATTAAGGAGCAGGAGGATGAACCGAATGAGGAGTATGTTGCACCAACTGTACCTTCTCCAATCAATGAGCCTGCAACACCTGAATGGAAAGGTCCATTTAATCAGTTAAGTAGTCGTTTGGATGCTCAGCAAATTCGGCTAGATCAAATGCAAGGATGACTAGATACATTACGGGATACGGTGATGGAAGGTAATAGGACTGTTGAGCGCTTTATACACAAGTTTTGGCAGCGGTATCCTCCACCTCCGCCTCCACCTGAATAGTTCTTCATTTGCTACGGACAGCAAAATTTTGAGGAGGGGGTAACCTCATTTCAGGGAGTTTGTCTTCAACCTTTCCTTTTCTTTTTCATGAATCGGGTTTTGTTTTGTGTGTTGTGTTTTGTTTTCTTTTATTTTGCTTTTTGTAAGTTTTGTTTGTTTTCTTAAGCATGTAAAACTTATTGAAGACTTATGTAGCTCACCTTTTCAATTAGTTTGCATGTGAACTTAGTTTGCCCGGGTTGACTTCAAAACTTTGAACAATTTGAACTTGGATATAGAATATGCATGTTTTGAACCTTTGCTTAGCAAGAGAACATTTATGTTGTTTAATAGATCGTTAGATAGGTTAATCTTCAGCTTGATAAATATTTGTTAGTTTCCAAATTCTTGAAAGCACTTAGACCAGTTTTTAACCTAGGAAAAATCAATACAATGAAGTAGTGAAGTAAGGAAATTTAGAGCACTAGAACCTTCCTCATCACCCTTCAAAGCATATGAACAACTCAAACAACTTAGAAAATGATCTAGGCAACAATTTTCTTGATAAACTTTCTTAAAGACTTTTTGTCCTACCTTGATGAAATTATCCTTTGTTAAGCTATTTTGAGCCTAATGAGGTATGCTTAATGCGTACCATTAATATTTTCTTGTTACACCTAATGTTTTAACCATATAACCTAAAAAGCTTTTATCTCATCATATGGAATTGGCCACTTTAGGATTAAATGGATGTGTGAGAGTATTAAAAATCTATTGGGTTTAGCAAAGAAAATTTTATCAAGAATCATTGATAGAGTTAAAGTGAGAAACCTACCTTGTATACCTTGAGATCATTCAAATTAGCTTGTGAATGCTAGAAAAAAAAACGTTTGAAAGTTTGAGAAAAGAAAAAGAAAAAAAGCTAGCAATTATGAAAAAATCTGAGTGTGGGGTAATACAAGGAGAAACAAAGTTATGATGAGTTCTTGATAAAAACGCATAACATCTCTTAAAAGGAAGTTTGAAAGTGAGGCAAGAATGAGCAAAATATATGTTGCTTAAGTTGTTGGGATTTAGTAATCTATTTTGTCTTAGAGTGGCTATTCATTTTGATTACCTTTTATCCATTCTTTGATAACCATATCTTTAGCCCCATTACAACCTTTGAAAGACCTATGTGATTTTAAGCTTGTTTTGAGTTGTTTAGCGAATATGACCTTCGGGTTCCGGTGCTAAAGGAGAGGCCTATTGTGTTTCTAGAGTTTCAAGCACGAAACCAATTGTATGCTTATGCATTCATATGTTCTATACTTCATTACCTAGTTGTGTTGATGTTTTGATTTTCAAAATTGCTTAAAATGATTTGGTCTTGCACACACTCACGGAAATTAACTTATATTCTCTTGCTTGAAGTTGATCTATTTTAGGGATTATATTAATTGCTTTTGTTAAAATGCTAAGTTTGGTTTTGAAATTGCATGTCTTTGTACAAGTTTGATGGTTTTGAAGGTGGGATTGTTCTAATTTGCTTGAGGACAAGCAAAGTTTAAGTGTGAGGTATTTGATAAGTGTGAGTTATATATAGTTTTTGATATGTTTTAAGCTTTGTTATTTAGTTATTTTGGTATTATTTAGGTTAAAATAGAGTTGAATTGTTAATTTATATGTTTTTAAGGTTAATCCAATGTTTTTTTTTATTTTCAGGTTTAAATTGTTAATAAAGGGCTGAAATTACAAAAAAGGCAAAGATTAGGGCCAAAACGGCAAATATGAAAAATTTATGCGAGAAAGCGAGCGTTCGGTCCAGAAGCTTTTCACGTAACCACGTGAAATCAATGAAGAAATCTAGTCGTAGCCACGTGAAGGCATAAAGCTTGGAAGACATGGCCACGTGAAGGGTTAAGGCATTTTCATCCATGGCCACGTGAAAGACCAAATGAAGAAAACCATGCAAACACGTGACCACATGTGAGGAAGGGTTAATGGACACGTGACCACGTGTAAGGAAAGCTTAAGGGACACGTGACCACGTGTAAAAATGTAAGGCGAAAGGCGTGGCCACGTGCTAAAGACTCCCACTTCGCGAAGGATTTTCTCGAGCTTCCTGATTTAGCAGAGTTCACTTCCTATTTGATGTCTGGAGTTTAAGAATGAATCTACTACGTTTTTGCCCTATAAATAGCAGTCTGAAACACAAGAGAAAAAAAAGGAGGAAAAAATCCAATATTAGAATTAAGCTTAGTTTATTTTACGTTGTTTTTCTGTTTTTATTTTTCTTTTCAGCTTTGTTTTAGTTTTTAAATATGTTTAGGAAGTAGTTTTTCTTCTTTTGCTAATGGATTCTTGAAATCTTATATTTTCATTGTTATGACTTTATTTTGAGCTTAATTTCAATATCGGTTGATTATTTCTTGGTTTTAAGCATATTCTTATCTTTGATTGTGTTGAGATTGATTGTTGGTTTATTGAATAAATAACTAAAAATTGATTTTGACATAGTTAATGATTTGCATGTTCTTGGGTTAACTCTTTAATATTTATACATGATTATTATCCGAAATATGAGATAATTATGTGTTAATTTTATTGGTTAATACTAAGAGAAGAAAAACTAAGAATAGGTGAAAGTTAAATCTCTTGAAAAAGGCTTTAATAGATATTTAGGAGGATTAATTTAGACTTTTATGCTAAGTGTTGACTTGTTCTGAAAAAGGAAATTTTAATGCTTGGAATGATAATCTTGAGTAAAGTTATCTGGTTTTATTTATCTAAATTCTTCATAATCACTGGTGTTCATTTGAATTTAAGTCATTATAATGAAAGTTAAGGTAGATAGTTTCTTTAGCAAGAGAATTCCAGTTATTGCTTTGTTTTTAATTCATGTTTTAGCATTTGTTTTATTTCATTGTTTATTTTATTTAATTTTTACTTTTAAATCAAAAACATTTGGGAAATAATCTCAGATTAATTTAATTAATACATAGATATTATTCTTAGCAATCCATGTTCCCTTGGGTACGATATTTGGGGTCTTAATCTATATTTTCTTGTATTACTAGCCGATTTAGTACACTTGCTAGCATCCGGTCAGGATTCTATCGCTATATCATTGCTATTTCATTGCAATTGAAAAAGAAATGATGGAATAGCAATAGAATAATAATGGAATAGTGACAGAGTCCCTCAATTGAAAAGCGTGTCAAAGTTGGGAGTTGACATTGTAAGATTTTAAAGATGGGATCCAACATTATAAGGTACTCTATAATTGAGACCCTTTCTTGTAATTAACCCAAAAAAATAAATATAAACTTCATATAACAATCCATCCATCAAATTAAAATATAAATTATCCAAATTTTAAACATAAAATACAAGTAATTCAAATTTATAGCAATACACTAAAACAAAATTACATCACATTAATTTATCCTTCATCTACTTTCTTATATGATGGCAGACTATGGATATATATAAAAATTACTCTCAAGTGTGTGTGTGTATATATATATATATAAATCGGTTAACCAGACACTTAAGTTTAAGTTCAAGTTCAAGTTCAAATCCATTAACCATAATTTAAAAATTAAAGTCCACATTTGCATCGAAATGGACCTGTTAACCATTAAAGTTAGTTTGGACTCAATTTTTTGAATTTGTTTAACGTTTTTCAATTTTTTAGTTCAGCCCTAGAAAAATAATATTAAAGATAAACATTTAATGTGACTTTAAATACATTTCAAAAATTCTATTATGGTACTATATCATAAATATTTTTAACGTTCATTTTTGTTCAAACATTTACATTTTAATGTTTCATTTTCACATTATATACATTGCTTTTATTTTTTAAAAAATCACAAATTAAATTTTTACTTTCATTTTTCTCTCATACTTTTTATTTTGTTTTATATTCTGATTTCAAGTGTTAAAAGATATTACTTGCTATCTTTTTTAGTCTTTCAATAATAACTTCTTGTTCTATAATGCTAAAAGAAAAAAAGAAATTCTAGTTTTATATTTTATTTTTGTTTTAGTGTTTGTTTATTTTTGGAAAATACCAATATAGATTTGAAAAAATTATTAAGAAAAAAGGAAAAAATTGAAGATTTAATTCAATTCCACATTTGTTGTAAATAAATATAAAAGATAGGACTTATAAGAGAATAAATAGAACAAATATATAATTAAAACAGAGAAATATAGTAGAGAAAAATGTATTATTCTCTTATTTTTATGTATTAAATAACTCACGATAAGTTTAATTATAGGCACAAAAACTTGAACAAGTCAATAAATAGAGTTTGAATATTAATAAAATAATAGTGAACTTACTGTTTAATTAGAAATAAAAGCAATTATCCACAATATGAATATTTTACAACACTTCCCATTAAAGGACTATACACTATAAATATGTTTTCGTTCAAATCTTGCTAAGAAAAATCCAATGAAATAAAAATTTAGCTAAGGAAAAGAATATAAAATCATAAGTACTTCCCTCAAAAATAAAATGAATCATACTTAATATTATTCAATTAACGCACTCCAATGTTGTGTATATGCTTTTTTGAAAATTGAACTTCATAGTGCCTTTGTGAAGAGATAAGGTGGTTTGTCATTTGAGAAAACTTTG
This sequence comes from Excoecaria agallocha, assembly GCA_037975025.1. NCBI lineage: Eukaryota > Viridiplantae > Streptophyta > Magnoliopsida > Malpighiales > Euphorbiaceae > Excoecaria > Excoecaria agallocha. The sequence continues at coordinate 21,068,548 of CM075812.1, forward strand.
CAATTTCACTTTCCTTTTCATGATGCTATACTATTGATTGTTGTTCTCGAACAATAATATACACACTCTTTAATGTGTTGAGTTGTGACTCTGAATCACATGGGCTTTTAACTAATTATACAAATAGCCAACATTGAATAGTTCAATAATTACTATTCTTATGGCAAAAATATTTGACATCTCTTAGTGTCTGGATTTCTAGTTCAAACATTTTACATGAGTCTGGTTTAACATTGATTGCTTTTTTCCCTATTAGCTAATCATTATGATGTAAAAAATTTTCAATGATTAATGACTCATACTTATTATCATTAATTGTCATATGAAACTGAATATGTAAATAAAATATCAATAATAATTATCATCCATTTTCACATAATTCATATAACTTATCACTATTAGGGTTGTTTTTTCTAGAAACATGAAATTGTTGATATATATTGCTTTTTGCCTATTTTAAAGTATCACTTTATCATTTATTTTTCTTTTAAATAATGATATCTTTTTCACTAAAAGATCTATCACACTTCTGGCGGACTTTAAATTCATTGGCAATACTACAAAATTGTCTTGCATGGACTGTAACTATTCACCTTTTTTTATAAGCCATGCTATCAATTTTAAGGGGTTATGGACATTTATAATTCATGAAATTTATAGTAAATACTCCACTTGAATGCCCATTAATAAATACTATGCCTCATTAAAATTTGATTAAGAAAAATCTTATGGGATAAAAATATAGTAAAGGAAAAAATAGTACACAATATTTTTAATACACATTCTAAGTTGTCTTATTAAAAACTTTAACAAGAAAACACAATGAGAAAAATTCTTAGTTAAGGAAAAAAGAGTACAACATGAAATTTTCTTCTCCTTATAATATTAGTACACAATTTTAAATTTTTCTATACAGAATTCCAATACAAATATTATAAAATTATTTTTCTAAAAATTAACCACACATCTTCTAGATGTGCTTATCCATATCTTCTAGAATTTCTTACTCAATATCTTCTAGATATATTATGCATGAAAATGAAAAATAACAACTTTTACCTTATTTTGTAAAATTACATGTTTTACAACTTATTAAGCATGTACAAGTTCATCTCCACATTTTTCATTTCTTTAAGATGGAGAATTTATAATATGATCATACCTACAATAGATACGTGATAAATGTACTTTAATATCATATAATTTATCCATTCTTAAATGGTTTTCTTAATAATTCTTAATTTTTCTTATAATTATCAATCACTTTTGGTAATGAAAAATAACAATGCAGTAATAATTATAATTTTTTTAAAAATATCATTTCTATAAAAATAATTTTATATTATTTCACTTATGTCAAGGAATAAAATAAATGTAATAAAGAAATTTCATAATATGTATTTAACACAATCATATAATAGCTAAAATTAATGCATTTATTAATTTAATTCAGATTTTTTTAAAGAATTACTTAAAAAATAGATAAAAATAATAGGATTATCTAGGGGTATATACGGATCTAGATCTTTTTGTACCAGCTGAAGTACCAAAAAAAAATTCAGAACCGAACTGTACCGTTGACATTTTTTACTAAAATCGAACCGAATTGTATCGTTGACTTTATTTGAAACAAATATAGATATTTTATCTAGAACTGTATTGAACTGTACCGAAAGAATAGATATTTATTAATTATAATCTATAATACTAATAATTTATATATAAATATTACTTATAATTTTTATTCTATATGTACTGCATAAATTTAACTTCACAATTATTTACATTATATATTTTAATACACAAAATTAAGATAATAATTAGTTAATAAATTAAACTAAATAGTTTAATTATTTAGAATAGAAATTTAATTATTATAATAATTATTCTATCTATATGAATATAAATATATAAATAAAAAAATTTATGTTTAATTTAATCTATCTTTAATATCACTCAACTGCTATTTAATTTTTTTTTTTATAAATATCTATATGGATATGTAAGTTAAACAATTTATCACATAAGTATTTTATTAATTAATTTCATTTACTCTGAATATCAATTAACTAATACTTATCTATTTTTAGGATAATACCTATATGAATATCTAAATTAATAATATAATTAAATATATTAATTATATATAATGAAATATTACCAGTTAATATATTATATGAGTGTATGATCATTTTATCAATTAATTTCATTTATTTTTAGTGTCATTCAACTAGTATTTATATATTTTCACATAATATCTATATTAGCAATGTAGTTTTAAATCAATAATGTGATTATATACAGTTATTATATATAATAAAATTTTATCAATTAATATAATTATATGAGTATGTAATTATCTTATCAATTAACTTTATTTACTTTTATATCATGAATGATTAAATGTACTTATATGAGTACATAATCTTCTTATCAATTACTTTTATTTATTTTTAGTATCACTCGAATAATATTCATTTATTTTTAGCTCAAGGCGTAAATAAATATACAAATTAATAATTTAATTATATAGTTTAGAAATAAAATTAAATTATTTATTGTATTATATGCATGTATAAAGTGATTTAATATTATACTAAATGCGTGATTTTTTTGGATATGAAATTTAATTGTTTATTTTTCATTATAATAATTGAATTCAAGTATTCAACTATGCCCATAGAACGATTAGACTACCTATTTAAAATATTTGATAAACAACTTAAATATTAAGGAATACATAATAAAGAGACATAAAGATTTCTTAAATTACAATGAGAGTTATATTTTTATTTTGTTCTCTAATGTTTTTTTGAAATATCTATCTTCCTTTTAACACAAAAAAAAATTAACATTGGCTTATAAAATACTTCATTTATAAACAATTTTATTAATAGTCATTTAAAAAATATTTATATTTACTCTCATCTTTATAAATAATGGTAAATATAAATTATTTTTCTAATGGTAAAAAATTGAATTTAGGATTAAAAAATAAATTTAAAAATTTTTAAGTGGGAAAATTTTTTATTTTGGATTAGGTTTAAGTTTCTCAACCTTCATTTTTTCCCTCTTTCTGCCTCCTCTCTACCTTTACCATGCTCCACCTCTCGCCACTGTCCCTCACTCTGCAAATTTGAGCTCTCTAATCTCCGCCTCTCCCCCTTTCTACCAGTTACTGATTTTATAGTCTTCTCTCATTCTATCTTCCTTCAAATTCTTTGTCTCTTCAAAACTTAATGACTAAGTAAGTGTTCTCCTTATCTTTCTGACTTATTTCTACATTTATATTTTCTTTTCCATCTTTACTGCCTCACTTTTGATTTAATTTGTTTGTGATTAACTAGGGTTAAATGTGGCATGATTTGGAAAATGAGGATAAAGAGCAAGTTGTATCTCAAAGAGATAAGGATGCTTGTTTGACCAATAAATTAGTAAAAAATTCTCCTCATTTTGACATTTTGAGTTACTGAAAGACAAATGAGCCAAATTATTCAATTTTGACTAAGGTTGTTAGAGATGTCTTGACTGTTAAGTGCTCGATTGTAGCTTCTAAATCAGCTTTTTGCATTGGTGGAAAGACTTTAGATAAATTTAGAAATTTTTTAACTCCAATTACAACTAAGGTTCTCATTTGTTGCCAAAACTGATTGAGATCAGCTACACTTTTGGCTTCAGAGGCATCAACCAAAGAACTTAAAAAATTTGAATCAAATAATTATTATATTCGCGTAATTTTTTTAATTTTCTATTTAATGTTTAAATTTTTTGGCGATCTAATTATTTAAAACATGTGTGTTTTTTTAAATAGTGCTCAAGATTTTGAAATCAGTGTCAACATAATGCAAAGAAAGACTATTGAGTATTAATTTTTAAGTAATGTATTTTGACTTAAATTTTAATTATACTTGTTGAGATATTTTAATTGTATTTGTATTTATTATTGCGTGAATTTATTTTGCAAAATTTTAAAAATATTGAATTATCCAAAGTACCAGATTGTATTGTATTGTATTGTATTGTATTGTATTGTATTGTATTGTTTAGTACCGAAAAAACCAAATAACTGTACAGAATTATCTTGAATTTTTGAGACAATACCAATACTTAATTTTTAAAATGTCCAAAATTTCAAGACAACACAGAGATTTGTAAATCTCCAAATTGTGCCATACCGTGTACACCCCTATGATTATCCAAATGAAACATATATGATTATACAAAAAACTAGAATCTTTAAAACAATATATAATTTTAAATAACAATTTGACAATTGCCTTATAATGCATTATTATATAATGCAACAATAGCAATAATATATGATTATGGAACGTCATGTATCTAGTAACTTTACAATCATTGGGGTACTAAATGGAAGATAATTTATAAATATATAATCACTTTGTCAAAAATTATTCTTTCAATCAAATTGTACTCGATTTTCAAGTAGAAATAGAATTTCAATTTCCATAATTTGTTAAAGTATTTTAAACTTTTCAAAAGTTTCAATAATTAAAATTATAAATAAATCAAGATAATAGGCAATATCATAATACTTCAAAATCATATGCATAAAATTCAATACATATTTTGTACTAAGTAAAATATTTTCAGAAATATTTATATACTTTAGGCATGATAAATCTTTTAGAGATTTTATATAGTTTCATTATCAAATAAGCAAATAGTATCAATAAATTACATACTAATATATTGCCAGACTGATAAATATTAAAAACTTATTACATTCATTATAAGACTATATATATATATATATATATATATATATATATATATATATAATCAATGTCAATTCATTACAATAAATGTCATAAAACAAATTATATTTTATGACTTCAATGTATTGCATGAATATCATGTGTATCCTTTTGGCATCATTTATTTGAACTATAGGTCCAAAAAGAGAATTGAATGCAATTGATATATGTAATTTTCAACATATTTAATTTATACTTCCTCATAATATTGAAAACATCAACATCAATAGTTTTATGAGAAATGTTGTCGATAACTTTATGTCTTTTGGTTCCTTCTAATGACATAACATATTGAGATCTCTTTTTAATTTTAGATACCCAAACCACTTCTAGAGTTTTAAAATTAGTTATATCATGGGTTCTATCTGTCTCTATAATATGGCCATCTGGATATATTTTTTCTTTGCTATTCAAAAATTTTATTTTTATTTGAAACCAAATAATTTACTCTATAACGTAAATCGTCTTACTGTGACATTGATTTAAATTGGAGTATTTTTAGCTAATATATATTAACTCAATAAATGTTTACATACTAACAAATATATTAGCATCATATTTAAATAATGTTTTTAAACAACATGTTCATTATATGAGGATCTAAATTACATATAATGTATTTATTTTTTTATTTTTTAGCTATTTATTTTCTTCCCCTGATATTAGGAGAATTATTTAATCAAAATGCAATCTCTAACCAAATTGCAATGGGAGATTTTATGATTTTCATTGACATAATGTGTGTAAGTATTATTTAAGCAATATTGTCCCTATATAAAAATAGGAGTATTGTTATTATGAGAAAAATGTTAACCAGTTAATAGGAGGCATTTAATAAATATTTTTGTTAGACCTTTGAGTATAAATATGTCCAATGGACTTATAACATCATTTACTTGCAACATATGATCATTAGTATTATCAAGAAAAATGTCTTGATTGTACAATCTGAAAGTGTATGCTTAATTTGAATAATCTCACAAACTACAGGTTGTAAGATGATAATAAACAAACTTGTGACCATTTTATATATACATCTTTCACAAATTATAAAACATTTGAGTGGTTCACATAGTGGATAGTTGGTCTACATATATATCTTTATTCATTCCAAAATGAAGGAAATTTAGTCTCTTTATTAGCTAGCAATACTTTAGTAATATTTTTTTAGAACAAGTAATTTATTATGAGAATTCCTTGAATTGAATTAAAAAACTTTTGGTTATACATACATACATACATACATACATACATACATACATACATACATACATATACATACACACACACACACACTACACACACACACACACACACACACACACACACATATATATATGAATTCTAAATAATTTATGCATTATAATTGATCTAGGATCGTCAAACTAGTCATTCCAAGTAATCCATTGTTAATGGTAAACTTCATCTTTACTATTTTTATTATATCAATATTTGTATCAATTGATAAATATCAAGTTTCTTAATATTAAGGGTTAATTACAAAAAAGGGACGTCAACAATATGGTACCTTACAATGTTAGATCTCATCTTTAAAATTTTACAATATCAACTCCCAACTTCGACTCCCCTTTTAATTGAGAGACTCCGTCGCTATTTTGAAAATAGCAATTCTGTCATTCTCTTTTCAATAGCGACGGAGTCCCTCAATTGAAAGGGTAGCCAAAGTTGTGAGTTGACATTATAAGATTTTGAAAATGGGGTCCAACATTATAAGATACTCAATAGTCTGAACCTTAATTTGTAATTAACCCTAATATTAATATCACACAGTTAGTAAATTTTGGATTTACTAATATTTGTGACAGTTAATAAATTTCATGTTTATTAGTATTTGTATCAATTTTCAAGTTTAATATAATTAATAAACTTCAGGTTTACTAATATTAATATCAAGGGTTAATTAAAAAAAAAACTTTAACTATAGGGTTCAACATTCTTAAAATCTTATAATATCAACTTCCAACTTCAACTCCCACTTCAATTGAGGGATTCTGTCATTATTCTATTGATAGAATAGCGACAGAATAGCGACAAAGTCCCTCAATTGAAAGAAAAATAAAAATTAGAGATTGATATTGTAAGATTTTAAAGATGAAGTGTAACATTGTAAGGTATCCCATAGTCTAGGCCTTAATTTGTAATTAACTCTGATATCAATTCATCGATAAACTCCATATTTACTAATATATATATAATTAGTAAATTGCAAGCTACTAATATTTGTATTTGATAGTAAAATCAAATAATATTCAATAATATTTTTTTCTGATACAAATATTGTCATATATATATTTCAATATTCTCATCTCAATCTCAAAGTGATCTTCATTACAACAAATATTTTTTTAAAAATTAATCAATTTCTTTGAGACATGTCAAAATATATATATATATATATATATATATATATATATATATATATATATATATATATATATATATATATATATATATATATATATATATATATATATATATTTCATAACAAATTCTATATGGATAATGGCATTGTGGCTCTTCAGGAGCCTTTAAATATAATTGCATTACCCATAACAAATATATACGTATAGCAAATTAAAACCAAAATATGCGTTTATATAAAATGTATACATCCTATACATCTAAAGATATTCATTTGGGAAACAAAATTATATAAGGACCAAAATATAACAAAGCATAGGTTAATGTATAATTATGCAAAAGAGGTAAAACGAAGTTATGATACAAAATTTGTTGGTCATGGCAGCAACTAAAAAAACAATCTTAATACAATTTTTATTTTTATGTTTAATACAATTAATTATACCATAACTCAATTTATAATCAATTTCATTGATCCATGAAGATTAAAAATGGTTGAAAATATACAAACTAGATTTACTACTTATCGTCTAATTCTTGCAAATTAAAATTTGATTCTTTTGAGACGAATTATAGTAAACCACCAGTTTTCAATTATCAAAATTTGCACTAGAGACTTGATTGTGATGATAACTTATTTGCGAATAAATATATAAAATAAAAGAATAAATAGAACAAATATATAATTAAGATAGAAATATAATAGAGAAAAAATATGTATTTTTTTCTTATTCTTGGTGTATTGAATAACTCACAATAAGCCTATTTATAGGTACAAAGACTTGGTGAGCAAGTCAATAAAAAGAACAAAATACTAGTAGACTTAGAGTCTAATTAAGAATAAAGTAGTAATCCACAATAGTAATATTTCACAACACCCTTGACAAATTATATATATATATATATATATATATATATATATATATATATAACTCATTTTTTTGGGCTAAGGCATTTTTTTGCCCCTCAACTATTGAAAAGGGGGTGAATTTATTCCTCAACTTTTTTAAGCCGATTTTGCCCCCGAACTCAGTTTTATAATGCAATTTTGCCCCTCAATTAGATGGAATCCTCATGTGTCCAACAAAACTAACAGTGTTCAATGAGAATGCGATACATCAATACGCACATGGTAGCCACTTTGATGTATGGCATGTAATGGTCTCAACATCGGTCTAATCGTGAATAGTATTTTCCGACAGTATATAGTATTTTCGGGCTAAAAATTATACCCGGAAGTAAAAAACATTTTATTAGACTATTGGAAAGACTAGTCACGGGTAGTCCAGGGTTGAAATTTGAAGAGAATTTGAGGTCAAATAGGCCTCCGAAAGCTAAAAATGAAAACCGAGATAATTAGAATTTAGGGTTTTAGTTGATTTTTTGATCATTTTGGTTATTAAAAATAGCAAATTAAGTCTAAAAATTATCAAAAATTACATATGTGCCTAAAATAATATGTATATTATTTTGGTAACAAAAAGTAAAATTTTCAGTAACACCGGTATTTTTAAATTGGGCCAATAAAATTGAATCAAACCCGAAATGAACTCCGATTGGGCTGAAATTTTAAGTATAGCCTATTTTTAATGTGATATGGATAATGGAATCAAATTTGAAGATAATTGAATTTGGTAAAAGGGAGAAATTAATTAAGGCTATTTATCAGGTAATTATTGGGCTTAAAAAATTAAATTGTCCAAGCCCAATTAAAGCCCAACCCATAGTCCATTAACCAGACATATTTAAGCCCTTCTTCTCCAGAAAACTCAAGCAGCAACTTTCTTCTTCTTCAGCCTTCTTGGTGGCTAAATTACACCTTTCCCATTTTCTTCTCTTTTTCTTTCAATCTTTCACCAAATCAAAGCGTAAGAAAGTAATTTTAGCCCCTCTAGAGTACCCTAGCTAGTTCTAATCTTTGATTAAGGAAGAGAATCAAGGGAAACTAAGGGTTAAAATTTTGGTGTCAAAGTTAGGTAAGTGAAATACTTGATTTTAATTTGATTTCTTGGTGCCTACTACTAGTTTTGGGTGCCTAGAGTTCATTTTTGCTGTTAATTTTAGCATTTGAAGTTAAAATATTAGAGTTTATTTTGATAAAGAATTCGGCCATTGAAGGATATCAAGAGGAGGAGCAAATCTCACTAGCCAAAGGCACAAAAAAGGAAGCCTAGGTAAGGATAATCACTAGACAAAGGTCTGTGACTAATTAATCCTTTTATTTCCCTATTAATTAAGTGAATTTCCTTTAGGTTTATTAAGAAAAAATTAGTATATTGAGGTATTATTGAAATTAATGCTATATTCATGTATTTGGGACTTAATTGTATTTAATTAGAACCTTTGAATGAATTTAAAATAATTTATATGGTAGAGTTTTAGTGTAGACCGAATGGTAATTCAAGAGAAAATAATGTGATTTTGAGTTATTTTAGTGATTTTAAGCTTTCTAATGTTAATATTAATGAAATTTAATATCCATGAATTTTTATAGAATTTATGGGAATTAAATGAATATTTTCGGAATAAGTTTTAGTTAGGCATTAGTTGAAAAATGTGAAATTTTGTTGAATTGTTGCATAATTTATAGATAGAATGGTGAATTATTATGGAATGATTCACAGACTGTGTAAAGAAGACTGATTGTAAGTTTATTGCACTGTTACCGTATTGACAAGGAATGAAAAGTAAGGAAAAGAATGAAAGATTAAATAATAAAAAGAAAATTAAGGAAATATGTGCCCTTAGAAAGAGTCAGGCAGTAAAACCTAGTTCAGAATATAATTGGCTGGCCATAGGGAAACATATACCGCGGTACAAGTCATGGCGACTTGCTTTACTATAGTTGGATCGTTGATCTCCATAGTATATATATCATACGTACTGTCATATGTTCATATGTTATATAAGGGATGATTCTTGGAGGTCATTTCTCATTATGTTGTGGCCCTGTGAGGTCCACATTTCGCATATCCGGTATGAGAATTTTTTGCCGGGTCTGAACTAGGGACATAATAATAAGAAAATGTTAAAAGTGTAAAAAGAAAGTTAAAACTGAAGTTTAAATTGAAAAAGGACTAAAATGAAAAGAGTTTAAAATTTTAGGGGTAAAACGATAATTTTACTAAAAGATGAAGTTAATATGTCAAAGTGAAAAGAAAATAATTAAGAAGGGTAAAATGATAATTTGGTCAACTAACTGTGTAAAACGTTAAACTTATAAAGTTAAAGGACTAAAATATAATTTTACATGGTAAAAGTTAAAACAAGGATTAATCGGTAATTTATAAGTTAATTAATAGATTAAAATAAGAAAATATGAAATAAAAGGGTAAATTAGTAATTAACGGCAAAAGGGGTATTTTTGAAATAAATGAAAAGTCTAAGGACTAAATTGAGAATTAAGTAAAGTTTTTAGATCAAATCAAAGAATTATTTGTTATATATATATATATATATATATATATATATATATAGTATGCTTTTAAATAAGAAAAACTGATAATAAATAACTTAATTGAGATTAATTAAGAAAATGTAATTATAGGGAAATGCTATGATTTTTAGTCACCACTAGGCATTTTAATGCTCAGCACGTAAGATTTACTGTGTGCAGGTACTAATGTTTTGGGAGCATAAGTACACAAAGGATAAAGGAGATGCTGAAGAACTATAATGTTACTTTTGATGGCATGTATATATTTGTTTTACATTTAAAAAGATTATATTGTAATGATAATAGTATTATACTATATTGTATATAGAAGTGTGGGTAAGGATTTGCAAGGAATGGATGGTATGTTTGAATGATATGATGGAATAGGTGGATATGTTATGTGATTGGTTATATAAATTGTTGTGCCTCTGAGAGGCTGTGTTATTGTCTGCTTTTCAGGGGGCTAGTTAAGAATATAGCCGTTATATATATATATATATTTTCGACCAATTGCTTATCCGATAAAACTGTTACAGTAAGGGTGTTACATTTTGTGGTATCAGAGCGTTGGTTTAGCTTGTCCTAAGATCGGAGTGGGAATAAGTATGATTTATTTGCTTGTATATACATGCCAATTGTAAGTAATAAAGTGTGATGGAAATCTAATGTGTACTTGCTCTTTTCTGTTTTATAGTGAAAAGATATCTTCTGATCGAGATAGACAGGTGGGGGATGGTGAAAGTGAAGCCTCTATAGGTACTGGACAGTAGGAGGCCCCACAGCAACAAGCTTCCTCTCCAGCTGTGCCACCACCACCCCCACAGCCAGACTTCCTTAACCTTATGGCCGAGTATATTCAGCAAGGACTACAAGCGGGTCAGGCTCAGTCCTCTCATACAGTTGTTCAGGTCCAGCCAGCTCTACCAAGAAGAAGACCTATTTTGGAACAGTTAAAAAGGTTGGGAGTTGAAGACTTTTCTGGAATGGATCCTTTGACACCATTATAGGCTAAAAATTGGTTATTTAAAATAAAGAGGCTTTTTGAGATTACAAATAGTTCAGCAGAAGAAAAGTTAGAAGGTATAGTTGCTTTGCTGCAAGGACCAGCTTTTATTTGGTGGGATTCAGTTAGGAAGCATACCCTAGTGGATCAGTTGACTTGGGACTTCTTTGTGTCTCAATTTGAGCTAAAATATATTGGGTCAGAGTATAAGTTAGCCATGTAGGATGCCTTTTGGAGGCTTAGGCAGGGTAATAGATCAGTGGCTGAGTATGAGCACGAGTTTGAGCACCTTAGTGCATACCTTGATGAGAGCCAGTCTGCAGATGCAAAGCTGCGACAAAGGTTTGAGAGGGGGCTACATACTGAGCTCAAACAAATTATAGGGACACATCAGTACCCTACCTTGAGAGCTATGGTGGAGGCATCTATTAAACTAGAGACCATCCAAGCTGAGCAGGCTGAGAGACAGTCTCAGTTTTAGAAAAAGAGAAAGCAAGGACAGTCTAGTGGAAAGGGTGATTAGAGTAAGAAGTCAAAGGGATCTTTTACACCTTAGAGTCATCCTCCAGTTCCAGCTGGACGAGGTTGGGATAGTGCTATGCGTGGCAGAGCTTTAGCCACTCCAGCAGCCAGTACCCCTCGGGATAGAGATAGTGGGCTCAAACTGGAGCATGTTTCATATGTGGGTCCAGAAAGCATCAGATTAAAGATTGTCCGGCATTACCGACTACTTCAGTTGCATCTCCAGCGTCAGATACTGGGTCTTCTGCACCGAGAGGGTGTGGTAGGGGAGCTGCCCCCATCACATCAGCTTCTAGACCAGTTGGATAGTAATCTCAGAGTCAGAGGAGATCTACAGGACAAACTTATGCTGTTAGAGCCAAAGAGGAGGAGGATGTTTTAGATGTGATAGTAGGTACATTTCTCCTATTATCTGATTCAGTTCATGCTTTGATTGATCCTGGTTCGACTCATTCCTATATTAATATTGCATTAGCTCGGGAAAAAAGAATGAAAGAGGCATGCTTGGACTAAGATATCTTGGTAAGTAATCCTCTGGGGCATAGTGTAGTGGTAAATAAGGTATACAGATAGTGTCTTATTAGTGCCCAGGGACATATATTCCTGGTAAACCTTATTGAGTTACCCTTCCACGAGTTCGATGTAATTCTGGGGATGGATTGGCTATCCGCCCACCAAGCGATCGTTGATTGTAAAAGAAAAAGAGTCACTTTAAAGCTTGAAGATGATCGAGAAATTACAGTGGTAGGTGTGAGGCATGATTTTCTGTCTGATGTGATATCTGCTTTCGCAGCTAAGAGATTGATCAGAAAGGGATGTGTAGCCTACATGTGTTATGCAGTAGAGGCAAAGAAAGATAGTCTAAAAGTATTAGAGGTGCCCACTATCAGAGAATTTCCAAATGTGTTCCCTGATGAATTACCAGGTTTACCACCTGACAGGAAAGTGGAATTTTCTATTGATGTTGCTCCAAGCACCGCACCCATATCCATTGCTCCTTATAGAATGGCGCTTGCAGAGTTAAAAGAATTGAAGATTCAGCTATAGGAATTGCTCTACAAGGGATTCATTAGGCCTAGTGTTTCTCCCTGAGGAGCACCGGTCCTGTTTGTTAAAAAGAAGGACGGGATGCTTAGGCTATGCATCGACTATAGACAACTGAATAAAGTGACCATAAAGAACAAATACCCCCTTCCTCGTATTGAAGACTTGTTTGACCAGCTGAAGGGAGCGGGTGTATTTTCAAAGATTCACTTGAGATTAGGATATTACCAGATGGGAGTAAAATCTGCAAATGTACCTAAAATTGCTTTTCGTACTCGGTATGGCCATTATGAGTTTCTAGTCATGCCGTTTGGACTTACAAATGCACCGGCTGCCTTCATGGATCTGATGAATATGGTTTTTCATCCTTATTTGGATCAGTTTGTGGTGGTTTTCATCGACGATATTCTGGTATATTCTAAGACACCAGAGGAACATGACAAGCATCTGCGAATGATTTTACAGACTCTGAGAGAGAAGCAGTTGTACGCTAAATTCAGTAAATGTGACTTCTAATTGAATGAAGTATCTTTCTTAGGCCACGTGATTTCTGCAGAAGGAATTAAAGTGGATCCATCCAAGATTGAAGCAATTCTTCAATGGAAGCCACCTAAGAATGTGATTGAAGTGAGAAGTTTTCTAGAGTTAGCCGGGTATTACAGGAGGTTTATAAAAGGTTTCTCAATTATTGCAGTTCCACTTACTCGACTGTTATAGAAGAACACTAAGTTTGTGTGGACTGATAGATGTTAAGAATGCTTTGAGAAACTTAAAAGTATGTTGACTGAAGCTCCTATCCTTACTCAACCCGAGCCGGGTAAGGATTTTCTGATCTACAGTGATGCATCCAGAAATGGACTACGCTGCGTTTTGATGTAGGAAGGCAAGGTGATTGCTTATGCCTCCCGATAACTCAAGGCTTATGAGAAGAATTATCCTACTCATGACTTGGAGCTAGCAGCTATTATGTTTGCATTGAAGATATAGAGGCGCTATCTGTATGGGGAGAGATGTTATATTTATATTGATCACAAGAGTTTGAAATATTTACTCCCTCAGAGAGAGCTTAACCTCAGACAGAGGAGCTGGTTGGAGTTGATTAAAGACTATGATTGTTTTATCGACTACCATCCGACAAAGGTTAACGTGGTGGCTGATGCACTTAGTAGAAAATTTATGACAGGTAAGGTAAATGTTTTCAAATGAATTAATATAAGTGATTGATATGTTTAATTGATTAATAGCATTGTTTGCAGCTCTTCAAGCTTTGAATATTAGTTTGAGCATGGCATCGGATGGAGCTTTATTGGCTTAAATGCAACTGAAACCAGACTTTGTGTATCAAGTGAAAATAGCTCAGAAATAGGATGATCGATTGAAAACTATTATGAATAAGTTAAAGGATGGCAATGAAGGAGACTAATCTTTAAATGAGGATGGAAGCATTTGCTACAAGAAAAGACTCTGTGTTCCAGATCAAGAAGAACTGAAGAAGATCATCCTTATAAAGGCACACCATAGTAGTTATGCTATGCATCCTGGAGGTAACAAGATGTACCAGGATTTCAAATCTTATTACTGGTGGCCAGGAATGAAGTGGGATGTGACAGAATTTATGAGCAAATGTTTGATATGTCAACAAGTGAAGGCTAAGCACCAGGTTCATTTTGGATTACTCCATCTTATTTTGATACCAGAATGGAAATGGGACAGGGTCACTATGGATTTTGTCACAGGATTGCCTGTCACTCAGAAGAAACATGAGGCTATATGGGTGATTATCGATTGACTCATCAAATCTGCTCATTTCTTACCAGTCCGGATGGATTATCCTTTGATCAAGTTGGCAAAAATCTACATTAATGAGATAGTACCATTGTCCATCATTTCAGACAGGGATCCTAGTTTTACCTCTCATTTCTGGAAAAGTTTACAAGAAGCTTTGGGTACAAGACTCCATTTTAGCACCGCATTTCACCCTCAGTCAGATGGTCAATCAGAGAGGGTAATTCAGACACTAGAAGATATTTTGCGATGTTGTGTACTAGAGTTTGGTAGCAGTTGGGAAAAATATCTGTCTCTTATAGAATTTTCCTATAACAACAACTATCAATCTAGTATAAAAATGGCTCCTTTTAAGGCTTTATATGGAAGAAAATGCAGGACTCCTCTATGTTGGACTGAGTTAAATGAAAAGAAATTGATTGGATCTAATTTGATTCGTGATTCAGAAGAAAAAGTGCAAATTATTAAAAGCAGACTGAAAGAAGCCATGGATCGACAGAAATCTTATGCAGATCTAAAGAGGAAAGACATTGAGTTTCAGGTCGGAGACAAAGTTTTTCTGAAAGTATCTCCATGGAAAAAGATCTTGAGGTTTGGCAAGAAAGGAAAGTTCAGTCCGAGCTTTATTGGCCCCTACAAGATACTTCAGCGAGTAGTTCTAATAGCTTATCGATTGAAGCTACCTTCAGAGTTAGAAAAGATCCACGATGTGTTCCATGTGTCGATGCTTAGAAGGTACATATCTGACCCTAGCCATGTTATTACACCAACGGATATTCAGGTACAGCCCGATATGACTTATGAGGAAAGAGCGGTGAGAATCCTGGCTAGGGAGATTAAACAACTAAGAAATAAACAAGTTCCACTAGTGAAGGTCTTATGACACCATCACAATGTGGAAGAAGCTACTTGGGAACCAAAAGCGACCATGAGACAGCAATATCATCTACTTTTTGACTCAGGTAAATTTCAAGGACAAAATTTATTTTTAGTAGGGGAGAATTGTACTGGCCTCAATGTCGGTCTAATCGTGAATAGTATTTTTCGACAGTAAATAGTATTTTCGGGCTGAAAATTATACCCGAAAGTGAAAAATATTTTATTGGACTATTGAAAAGTACTAGTCACAGGTAGTCCGGGATTGAAATTTGAAGAGAATTTGAGGTCAAATAGGCCTCCGAAAGACAAAAGAACGAAAATCGAGATAATTAAGGTTTAGGATTTTTAATTGATTTTTTGATCGTTTTGGTTATTAAAAATAGCAAATGAAGTCTAAAAATTATCAAAAATTACATATTTGCCTAAAATAATATGTATATTATTTTAGTAACAAAAAGTAAATTTTTCGGTAACATCGATATTTTTGAATCGGATCAATAAAATTGAATCGGACCTAAAATGAACTTCGATTGGGCTAAAATTTTAAGTATAGCCTATTTTTAATGTGATATGGATAATGGAATTAAATTTGAGGAGAATTAAAGTTGGTAAGTGGGAGAAATTAATTAGGGCTATTTATCGTATAATTATTAAGCTTAAACAATTAAATTGTCCAAGCCCAATTAAAGCCCAAAACATAGCCCATTAACCAGCCATATTTAAGCCCTTCTTCTCCAAAATACTCCAGCAGCAACTATCTTCTTCTTCAGCCTTCTTGGTGGTCGAATTATACCTCTCCCATTTTCTTCTCTTTTTCTTTCAATCTTTCACCAAATCTCACCAAATCAAAGCCTAAGAAAGTGATTTCAGCCCCTCTAGAGTACCCTAGCCAGTTCTAATCTTTTATTCAAGGAAGAGAATTAAGGAAAACCAAGGGTTAAAGTTTAGGTGTCAAAGTTAGGTAAGTGAAATACTTGATTTTAATTTGATTTCTTGATACCTACTACTAGTTTTTAGGTGCCTAGAGTTTATTTTTGCTGTTAATTTTAGCATTTGAAGTCAAAATATTAGAGTTTATTTTGATAAAGAATCCGGCCATTGAAGGAAATCAAGAGGAGGAGCAAATCTCACTAGCCAAAGGCAAAGGAAAGGAAGTCTAGGTAAGGATAATCACTAGAAAAAGGTCTGTGACTAATTAATTCTTTTATTTCCCTATTAATTAAGTGAATTTCCTTTAGGTTTATTAAGAAAAAATTATTATATTGAGGTATTATTGAAATTAATGCTATATTCATGTATTTGGGACTTAATTATGTTTAATTAGAACCTTTGAATGAATTTAAAATAATTTATATGGTAGAGTTTTAGTGTAGACCGAATGGTAATTCAGAAGAAAATAATGTGATTTTGAGTTATTGTAGTGATTTTAAGCTTTCTAATGTTAATATTAATGAAATTTAATATCCATGAATTTTTATAGAATTTATGGGAATTAAATGAATATTTTCGGAATAAGTTTTAGTTAGGTATTAGTTGAAAAATGTGAAATTTTGTTGAATTATTGCATAATTTATAGATAGAATGGTGAATTATTGTGAAATGATTCATAGACTGTGTAAAGAAGACTGACTGTAAGTGTATTGCACTATTACCGTATTGACAAGGAATGAAAAGTAAGGAAAAGAATGAAAGATTAAATAATAAAAAGAAAATTAAGGAAATATGTGCCCTTAGAAAGAGTCAGGCAGTAAAACCTAGTTCAGGATATAATTGGTTGGCCATAGGGATACATGTACCGCGGTGCAAGTCATGGCGACTTGCTTTACTATGGTTGAATCGTTGATCTCCATAGTATATATATCATACGTATTATTATATGTTCATATGTTATATGAGGGATGATTCTTGGAGGTCATTTTTCATTCTGTTATGGCCCTGTGGGATCCACGTCTCGTTTATCCGGTCTGAGAGTTTTCTGCGGGGTCTAAACTAGGGGCATAATAATAAGAAAATGTTAAAAGTGTAAAAAGAAAGTTAAAACTGAAGTTTAAGTTGAAAAAGGACTAAAATGAAAAGAGATTAAAAATTTTGGGGTAAAACGGTAATTTTACTAAACGATGAAGTTAATAAGTCAAAGTGAAAAAAAATAATTAAAAAGGGTAAAATGGTAATTTGGTTAACTAACGGTATAAAAAGTTAACCTTATAAAGTTAAAGGACTACAATATAATTTTACATGGTAAAAGTTAAAACAATGATTAATTGGTAATTTATAAGTTAATTAATAGATTAAAATAAGAAAATATGAAATAAAAGAGTAAATTAGTAATTAACGGCAAAAAGGGGTATTTTTGAAATAAATGAAAAGTCTAAGGACTAAATTGAGAATTAAGTAAAGTTTTTAGATCAAATCAAAGAATTAGTTGTTATATATATATATATATATTATGCTTTTAAATAAGAAAAATCGATAATAAATAACTTAATTGAGATTAATTAAGAAAATGTAATTATAGGAAAATGCTATAATTTTTAGTCACCACTGGGCATTTTAATGCTCAACACGTAGGATTTACTGCGTACAAGTACGGATGATTTGGGAGCATATGTACACAAAGGACTAAGGAGATGCTGAAGAACTATAATGTTACTTTTGATGGCAAGTATATTTGTTTTACATTTAAGAAGATTATATTGTAATGATAATAGTATTATACTATATTGTATATAGAAGTGTGGGTAATGATTTGCAAGGAATGGATGGTATGTTTCAATGATATGATGGAATAGGTGGATATGTTATGTGATTGGCTATATAAACTGTTGTGCCTCTGAGAGGTTGTGTTATTGTCTGCTTATCAGGGGGCTAGTTAAGAATATAGCCGTTATATTACCAAAATTTTGTTAAATACATAGTAAATTTCGGACAATTGTAAGTCCGTTAATGGAATTAGGTATGCAAGATGATTGTTATGTAAAAATGATATATATATATATATATATCTGACCAATTGCTTATCCGATAAGATTGTTACAGTAAGGGCGTTACATGGCAAAAATGCCAAAAAAAAAAACTTTCTCTCCTCTCTCCTCCTTCTCCTCCTCCAGGATTTTCTAGACTTGACCTGGCATATTTCTTTCGATAGTTGGACATTCATTGAAACTCTGATTAAGCTGAATTTTGGTGGACAATTAGAAGAATCATATTTCTTCATTTTGAATGGTGCAGATCATTTTTGGAGGTCTGAAAGTTGAGAGTTTGTTGTAAAAATCGAACTGTTTTTTGGGTTTTCTATACAGCAACCAGTTGCATCTTCTTTAATGATGGGGCAATCAATTACTGTTAGATCGAGCTAATTTTTTATGAGTCAGGTTGAAACGCCTTTTTCTTCAATTTTAATGGTGGAGATCGCATTTAGATAATCATAACCTTGTCTGATTTATTTTCGACAATAGTTGCAATTAAGGGGCAAACTTTCTCTTCTCATTCTTCTTTTTCTCTAATTTTCAAAAACCCAAAGGAGAAAAGGTAATTAAGGGAAAAAATTCATGAAAGACTTGGAAATTCCAAAAGAAATTCATAATTTGGTAACAATTTTGTTGCTTGTTCTTCATGAAGGACCTGAAAAATCCAAGAGGAGGAGGAAAGAGTCTTTTTTTGCTGACTGAATGGATATGAGTAGGAGAGAGAAAGATGACATGTCACAATCTGATTCACTGCCGTTTGTGCCATTATCCACGTGGCTTTTCCATCTATTTGACGGGCAAAATCACATAATAAAACTAAATTCAAAGGCAAAAACGCACTAAAAAATTGACTTTAAGGAAAAAATGGGCTAAAAAAAAGTTGATGGGTAAAATCACTCCCTTTTCAATAGTTGGGTTGATGGGTAAAATCACCCCCTTTTTCAATAGTTGAGGGACAAAAAAATCACCTTAGCCCATTAAAAAAAGTCATTATAAATTAATTTTTTTTTTTAAATTGACTCCACCCAATTAAAAAAAAAATTGTTAAGAACACCCTTGTAATTTTTATTTTTTTAAATTCAACTACTAAAATATTTTAATGACCTTTTATTTAATTTTGTTTTTTTATGTGAATGAAACCTAACTTTCTGGTTACGCACTTGGTTGGGTGTTAAATTTATCTACATGTTTCATGGCTTCAGTGTGGGAAGTCACAACTTCAAGCAATTTGGTTTAGCACGATTTAGCTTCTCTGTACATAAAATCTCAATCCGCTTTGTGTTTATCTTCTATAATTTATTTTATTTTTAAAAGAAGAAAATGTGAAAGATCACAAGTAATGATTAATCGCGTGTAAGCACGTGAAAAGTGCGATATGGAGCACTGAGGTACTAGAACTATTGGGTTTGTATACATATATATTTTTTGGTTTCTTATGAGTTGAAGCCAAATATATATAAAGAGTCTATAAATTCAATACTCCCTCTATGATGTAACATAAATTTTTTATACAACAGAAGAACATAATAGAATTTTATTTAAAAAATATAGATTGATCGAGACAATTTTGGATCGATCCAATTAAATTAAAATTGACCTTTAATTTTTGAGTTGGATTTAAGTCAAATCATGCGGCAATATATAAGTTCTAGACTTTATGATACAAGAAGATAAAGATAAAGTCTAAGGGTTGTACAACATTTTTTTTTATCACCAAACTTAAGAAATAACACAACAACTTGATAAACTATAGGAACCAATAAGTTGTAGTCATCAGTTGCCCTAATAACAGATATAGGTACAATTCTCTTCTTGCTAAAATAATGGTCCATGCATCTTTCCATTTTACTCTATCCTAAAATATTGTCCCTTTGAGTTCATTTAAGTTTTTTTATCTTATTAATTGTATTTTGTATTTTTTATTCTATACTTTTAACTATTATTTTTGTTGTTTAAAAAAAATACTTAATTGCTCATTTTATAAGATTGGTATCGTAGAAAATTATATATAGAAGAAAATTTATCGCCTCAACCATAGTAAGCCATTATTTTATAACGAATGAATCTCTTCGATATAAAATAATATTCTCAATTCTGTATTTACACAGTTCAAAAGAAGTTAAATTTTGTTTGTTATAACATTTAACTTTACTCATATTATTTACCAATGGATGATTAATATTGTAAAAATTAAAATACTACTTCCGTTCTTTAAACACGAAAAATATTAGTAATTGACTATAGTATACTTTCATTAATTCCCATGAAAAAAACGACAAAAAATATATAAATGTATTTAAAGTATCAAGATAATGTTAAAATACTAAAAGTGCATTAAATACTTTTTTGAATTCTGAAAAATATATTAAATTCCTCTTTAATTTGTAAAAAGTGACGCTTGGAGTGAAACGCAAAAAATTTTCCAAAATGGATACTTAAAGAAGAACGGAGATAGGGATGACTAATTAATATCCATATAGTATTAAAAATGTAAATTACCATCTTCATGTGAGACCTTTCATTACCCCTCTTCCCTACGAACACACACACACCCACACACACACATATATATATATATATATCTATCAAGATTGGGGAAAAGGAATGCGGAGACTCGAATACAAAATTTCACCTTAAATTTAAGCAACAAAACGTCTATTTAGGGACACAGAAAGTTAGGTTAAAATTTGATATAAAAAATTGAATGAAAATTTTATTGAATTTTAAGAAATTAATAAAATTTATTTGGCTAACATGGTTGAATTTTCACATTCAAGTTGTGACAATTCAGTCTTTCTAATATATATCATTTCTCAAATTACTCCAACAGGTTATTGAAAGGTAAATTTGGCACATTATCAGTAATGGCAATGATATTAATAGTAACAAATAATTATTTTAATCTTAATATATTACCTATAAACACATAATTGGCTGCCAACTTGTTCTTATGTTAAATAATTTTTCCTAAAAAAAAACAAAACAGAAACAAAAAGATGTGCAGAGGTCCTTCCGTTTCTTCTATAAATACCCGGTAATTGGCTAAGGCACATAATAATAGAGTTCCTAGTCCTACATATATCAACTTCTCAAGTACAATCCTCTTAATCTATCCACAAAATAGATATGGTTGGTCTCTCCACAAACAGCTTCTCCCCTTTAGACACCAACACGTTTTCCGATGAGTCAAAAATGATGATTGATTTCATAGCTGACTATTACAAGAACATTGAAAAATACCCAGTTCAAAGCCAGTTTCAACCTGGTTACCTTTCCACTCTATTGCCTAAATCTGCACCATTCCGTCCTGATTCATTAGAAGACATTGTGAAAGATGTTAATGATACTATAATCCCAGGCATTACTCACTGGCAAAGCCCCAATTTCTTTGCCTATTTTCCAGCATATGTGACCAATGCAGGTTTTCTTGGAGAAATGCTTTGCTCAGGCCTCAATGTAGTTGGCTTCAACTGGATTTCATCTCCTGCGGCCACGGAGCTAGAATCTATTGTCATGGAGTGGATGGGAAATTTGCTGAAGCTTCGATCTCCATTTCTATTTTCAGGAAATGGAGGGGGTGTCCTCCATGGAAGCACAAGCGAAGCTATCGTGTGTACTCTTGCGGCAGCTAGAGACAGGGCTTTGAATGCATTCGGATGGGACAAAATCACTAAATTGGTGGTTTATGCATCTGATCAAACACACTCTACTCTCCATAAAGGAACCAAATTAGTGGTTATCCCATCTTGCAATATCCGATCCCTCCCTACTTCAATTTCATCAGGATTTTCCTTATCACCTGAAACTCTAGAGGAAACAATAAAACAAGACATCGAATTGGGGCTTTTACCATTGTATCTCTGCGGAACTGTGGGAACAACTGCCTGTGGAGCAGTTGATCCCATACAAGAATTGGGAAAAATTGCAAACAAATACAACTTATGGTTCCATATAGAAACAAAAGCTTATGCAGGAAGTGCTTCAATATGCCCTGAGTTCAGGCACTATTTTGATGGGATAGAATTAGCAGATTCAATCAGCATGAACCTGCATAAATGGCTTCTCGTTAACTTGGACTGTAGCTGTTTGTGGGTTAAACAACCTGATGCATTGATCGAATCCTTATCCACTCGTCCTGAATACTTGAAGAATGCTGCAAGCGAATCACATTCAGTAATTGACTACAAAGATGGGCAAATAGCACTGACCAACCGATTCAGGGCAATAAAGTTGTGGGTTGTAATCCGTAGACAAGGACTGGCTGGCCTTATGCACCATATACGCAGTGATGTGATGTTGGCTAAGCGGTTCGAGTCGCTTGTAAGGAAGGACAAGAGGTTTGAGATAGTGGTGCCAAGAAAGTGTGCCTTGGTTTGCTTCAGATTGAAGCCCAGCAGTAATAATAATAACAATGTCGGACGTGGCGATAATGATTTGAACCGCCGGGTACTGGACGCCGTGAACAAAAGCGGACGAGATTTCATGACTCATGGAGTGATCGGAGGAATGTATTTCATACGGTGCTCTATGGGATCAATATATTGACTAGGGAGAGGCATATAGATGAGTTGGGGAATCTGATTCAAGGAAAGGCTGATGATATGCTCGCTTCTGAAACCAAAACTACATCCTCTTTAATATGAATTAATCTTTAAAGTCATATGAATTTATTAATAAATGAATCTGTTAGATAAGTTTTTATGAGTTTGGGTTAATTTTTTATGAATAAAACATGTATGCGCCTTGTTTAGTAGAATGTTGTTTGTCTACGTATTATAGGTGGCAAAGTTTTGGGTTGGATCATTAATGGACAAGTTTGAAATGAATTGGATCATAAATAGGTCAAAAAATATGGATTATAAATGAATTAATATCCAAATAGGTTGGACGAATTTAGGTTAACCCATAAATTAAATATAAATTATTATAATTTTTTTGTTAATTAATTAATGGATTCGATGATGATGATAATAATAATAATAATAATAATAATAATAATAATATTCAATTGAAAACCCATTGGGTTTTCTAATTCCTAATTAGTTCTAAGATATATATATATATATATATATATATATATATATATATATATAACGAACCCTTACATTTCCCAAAATGTCCAAAGTAAATGGAGAAGTGGACAGTTTCCAAAATGTAAGGAACCCTGTTAATAATTGTTTTTTCTTCCATAAGAGAATAGCTACCATCATACGTTATCCAGCCCTTGGCTGAACTTTATTGAATTGGAAATATATGCAACTCATTTAGTTTAAACACTCCCATTCACGAAGAAAACATACATGGTTTCGAGCTCAACCATTATTGTCAGGGGTGAGGATTAGGATGATGGAAGAATAACTAAGCATAGGGTACAGATGAAGGAAATGAGCATATTGTTTAATAGCAATGTCTCTGTTAGGTGTGTCGCTAGATAGGAAGTCAAAAGGTGCAGGCTTTCCTGTGTCTACCACAAGCTCCCATCGGTATCCCGGTGGCAAATGACTAGCATTAAAGGCAACGTAGATCTCTGTTTTCACCGATTCAATCTGGATCAGGGTCACAGCAAATAATGAGAAGTCATTTAATGACAAGTCAAATGACTGAAAACAAAAGTATCCAACAAATTGATGACAATGAATTAGAAAGGATTTAGCAAATATAGAAGCTATTGCAATGGGTTAGGGTTTTGGAAAGAGATGAATTTTGGAAAAAAAATCCATTTGGTACAAATTCAATTGGTTAAAAAATAAAATTGGTCAATTTTTTATTGATCCAATGAATACTGAATTGAGTTGGATTGAAAAATAAAATTGATCAATTTTTTATTGGTCTAGTGGATATTTATTTGGATTGGATTGGATTTAAGTCCTTTTTTTTTGTGGATTTGAATTGAATTTTGGGTTTGGATCTATTTTGCCACCTCTACTTCATATCATAATCTGTTATTTTCTTTACAATAATACTACTGAGCTTTCATATTCTTCAAAATCTTAATTAGTAGCTTCATATGCACGTGGAATAAATTATTTTTGTGAAATATATCATTTTTAAGTGCTTTTTTAAACTATTTCTTAAAAAGTTGAACAAGAAAATCATATTTATTAAATTGTAAATATTTATTTAAAATTGATTTTTTTTAATTTTTATATATACCTGTCTCATGTTCGTCACTAATTATCTAAAATAGCAACATATTAACAGACATACTCTTAAATCTGTCGCTAAATATTTAAAAAAGTAAATGTATCGATAGATCATTTCAACCATCTTCTCATCGCGGATTGTAGCAGGAAAAGTTGGCTCCAAGATATAGCAATGGATTTTAGTGGCAAAGGTCCGTCCTTATTATTTTCTAATTAATTTTTTTTATTTTATTTCACATATATTTTTGTTATTTCTACATTTTATTCTAATTAAAGGTGGTAAATAGGCGAGTTGGACGGGTTAATAAATGGATTAATATTTAAATGAATTGGACAAATTTGAGCCGATCCATAAGTTTAATGTAAATTATTATAAAATTTTTAATTAATTAATGGATTCGATGATGATGATGATAATAATAATAATAATAATAATAATAATAATAATATTCAATTAAAAACATAATATAAATAACAAATTAATATATAAAAATAAATAAATAAAAAATCACATAACAACCCGATTGAAATATTAAAAGAATAGTTAAAATTTTAAATATTAATTTTGTCAAAATTTAAATAAGAAAAGACCAAAACAACTACTAATATATTTTGATCGTGTATTCAAGGCAATGCAGCCGTGGACTGGCAACGTCTTCCGACTTTCGTGAATTTACGGCTATGCATACTAAAAATGAAATGATGTTGAAGTGAGTAAAATTGAGAGGATAATTAATTATTAAAATTGAACAAGGACGAACACTAAATGACAGAACGTGCAAGCTTGCAAGTTTAGAAGTTAGCTACAGATTCTGCATTTGCACGCCTTTTGGAAGAAACAATTTTGGAAGAATCTTGTTAGATAGTAGATACAGATTCAATGGGTTGAAAAATAAAATGGATCAAATTTAGATTGATCCAGTGAGTATGTATTTGGGTTGAAAAATAAAATAATTCAGTTTTGAATTGATTTAATGGATATTTATTTAGATTGGATTGAAAAATAAAATGGATCAGTTTTGAATTGACCAAATGAATATTTATTTAGATTGAATTGAATTTGCATCATTCTTTTTGGCGGATTTAAGTGGAATTTTGGGTTTGAATCAATTTTACCAGGTCTAATCATAATATATTGTTTCTATTGTCAACACCAATTCATAAGTATGCTATATAATTAGTTATTTTTATAGAACATATTAATTTGTGAACATCTAAATTTTTATTTAGGCTACGCATTTCTTTTTAGTTATTTTTGACGTAAAATTTTTTTGTGATAGTACTATATTTAAGGTTAAGATCTAAAATTTAGATGTAAATTTTAATAATTAGTCGAATCTTAGTATAATTAAAATCACAAATACATAGAGTGTTTCAAAATAATAATAAAAAATATATTCAATTAGCCAAATTATCTAAATTAAATTTTTTTATTGGTCAAAACTAATAGAATTAAGTCCCTCTATTAATTTTGCTAAATTTCAGATTTGACTTCCAAGTTGTATATTCTAAAAGTTTTAAATATTTAATAAATTTCCCCTGTTGGGTTAAGTTCAAAAAAAAAAAAAAAAGGTTTCAACTATAGCGTATCTTATAATTTTGGGCTCCATCTTGAAATCTTGCAAAAAAAGCCTTAATTATACGGTACCTTACAATTTTGGTACTCTAACTACCAAATGACCGTTGGTTCACTGATTATGCGCTGTGATTTATAGCAGAGAAAAGATCAAACTCCAAAATCAGAAAAGAGTAACGATTAAGCAGAAAAAAAAGATTACCATTGCCAGCACCTTCATGAACAACAAAACCAATTTCAGACATTTGTTTATGTGCAAATAATACTGCATTTGAATTGATTTTTGCCCAACAATTTTGTCATAGTATTTATCATACAATGCAAAATAGTATAGCAAACTCTTTTCTTCCATAAATTTGTAAAGACAAGACCAGTGTATCGTATTGATTTCTGATAACAAAAGAAATTTAATTCGACATAAAACTCTATGGCATTCAGAATCCTAAAGGTATACAAATTTTTACTCTATAAATAGCTAAATTAGTTATTCATTCAGAAGGGATACTTTTCCCTTTTTACGGGATTCTTTCTATTTTTTATAATTTTTACTATTCAAATGAACTAACTTGACCGTCGGAGTATTCGTAAACCTTCACATGTCCATTTCCCTTTTTTGCAGGTATCGAGTTCAGATCGTGAAAGAAACTGCATTATTTCCTCATCTTCTGGACACACGTGGCCTTTTCTGGTGATGTGGTTGCTGGCGTGTCATGCCATATGTGTTCAGGCATATAACGTGACGTGCCACATCAGCATTTCGGCAAGAATTATCGTCAAAAATCGGTTAAGATGACTTTTCTGCAAAAATGTGATAAGTTTAGTGACATTTAAGTCACGAAAAATAAGTCAATTACTTTTGGATTATTAGGTCAGTCCGGTGACCATAGGTAAAATTGACTCTTCTAATTGGTGGTTTTCAAACGTCATCTGAGTGCACATTCATTTATATTTGAATGCATAAGCATTGCTGTGGCTTTAAAAGGCTATAAAAGGAGATGAAGAATTGAAGCAGCCTATTAAAAGAATAAATTAAAAGTGGCGATGTAGAAGCTTGTGCCATACAGTTCATGTACAGGTTGACCATACGAGGTAATAACTTTTTACTCTCTCTTTAAAAGTAATGAGCAAAATAAACATAGGAAAAGTCTACATCAAGTGCCAATAGAGCACCTTCAAAGGTTCAATAATTATGAGAGTAACAATGACTGAATGTCATAACCAAACTCATTGAAGCTATTATGATTTAGGTAATGCATGCATTCATATGAATTGCTTTCAATCATAAGGCAATTTGCTTCCTGAAAACTTATTTTGATTTATTAGCTTCAATCTCGACATATTACAGTTGTATTATTTTTGCTAAATGCTTAATTTGTTCAGGCAATCATCACCCATATAGCATATCTATATGCATCTTGATTATGCTTTTCAAACATTCACTTCATCTATTACTTTAACTACTTTGGTTCTTATTATTCTTCAACTTGTCTCTTGTTTAACTAACAATTTATCAAACAAGAAAAGTGCATTTTGAATTTCTAGCAGCTGTTTTTCAACAATAGCTTAGAATAATACAAGTAAGTATAATAATGAATGAGATAACTCTCAGCCTCAATTTGGAGGGACGAGCATGCTTCCAGTTTATTAAGACTCATATACACCTTTTGCAAGTACATCTTTCTCAAGTACATTTATACTACACTTTTATACTTGTCTTTTGACTTAGCTATATGTTGCGATCCTAGCAAGTGCACTAGATCGACAAGTAATAAAGTGGGGTATAGTTAGGACCCACAAATATCGAACCCAATGGAAATGTGTGTGAAAATTGTGGAAATTAATTGTATGCTAAAAAATTCCCAATTTAATGTGTATGAGTTGTTAATTTGTATAGTGCAAACTTTAATACCCACTGTGAATTAATTTTATCTTAAAGAATACATGAATGAATTCGGGATAACCCTCTTAACCCAAGCTTCCCATTCCGGAGCCAGCTATTCTAGTTGTTAAACTTCCCATTCCAGAGCCAGCCCAACAACTAGCTTATGCAAGGGTTTAACATCCTAAGTTTGGGTTGCCTTCCCATTCTGGAGCCAAACAACCCAAATCTCATCCATTTCACTCCATACTCTAGTCCTAAAATCATAATTACTGCATATTTAGAATCCCATTCCGGAGCCGTCTAAAATAATACAGCATTCATGAAAGAAAAACTGAGTAAGATTATTCATAGACTTCAATCCACTAGACTCAATACACATTCAAAGATATATGATGAACATCATTCATCCATGTATGAAATTAACTCAATAGATTGAAAATCCATGAAATATAAATAAGTAACAGTGAAATAGACCATTCATTCATGTAAAAATAAAAATATGTTCAATATTCACATTGTGAGTAGGGGATTCAAAGCTTCCCCAAGCAACAAAGATAACTACTCACTATCCATAATGTAAAAAATGAACAAAGTAAGAGTGAAAACTATAAAAACCATTTGAAGCTGAAGATTTGAAGTTGATGAAGCTCCTCTCTTCTTCTCCAAACAGCACCTTGATTGTAAGTTGAAATCTTCACAACTAGAAGCTAAAACTATGACTATCCTTGTGTTCTTGAAGTGAAACTACACTAAAAGAATGATTTTTACAAGTAAAACTCAAAATCTAAGTATGAAAAACCCAAAAAATATGAAAAACTGCGTTTTCTACTCTACCTAAACACTTTAAGCACGAAACCCTAGAAAAGACTCCCCTTAAGCAAAAAATTTCGTAATTTTTATAGAGCTGTCCAAGAGGCCATGGCTGAGACACTTTTATCTCAACCGTGACAGAAGGAAAGGGCACGACTGGGACAGTTTGTCTCAGCCATGGCAAGCTTCTGGATCAAAAGTGTGTTCGCAGGCTGTCATGGCCATGGCTGGGACAGTTTGTCTCAGCCGCGACCTTTGATGAAACGGCGAGCTTTGACTCTTGGATTGGGCATGGCTGGGACAGTTTGTCTCAGCCATACCCATTAGTGAAACAGTGAGTTTTGCCATCTGCATTGGACACGGCTGGGACAGTTTGTCTTTGACGTGCCTTAGCAAAATTTCCTGCATAAAGTGAAATTTAAGACCATTAATCACCCAAAAACTTTAAATTAATCAAAATAACTAAAATAAACATAAGAAACAATATTTTAGCATTAAAACACTAAAAGCATGCAAGATGAGACACTAAAACGCACAAAATTATCGAAAAAATAAACACTAAAAATAAGATTATCAACTACCTCACACTTAGCTTTTTGCTCGCCCACGAGCAAATGAATCATCCACAATCTTGAAAATTCAAACTCCATATAAGAACAAGCAAATTCAGAGAGATTCTAGCAACACTTAGTAGAAGACACTCAAATGAAGAATTCAATTAAAAAGACTCAAACTGATCTATACCATACAATTTCTTGTGTGTGTGTCCGAGGCTAAAACAGATTTATTTTCTTTCAAAAACCAAAACTACCAGTAAATTCCAGCAATCAAGCAAATAGAGAATTACAACAATTTGGCGCTTGCAAATCAGAACAGTCATAAGCCTCTCCTTTAGTACTTGAACCACATGGGTCATCTCCACTAAATAACTCAAAACAAAACAGGATCACCAGGGCTTACATTAAGGTTGTAGTGGGGATAGGGCAAAGGTTCCAAAAATTTTTTTTGATAAGGTTAGCAAAACAGAATTAGCCACACTATCCAGAAATACAAACCACCTAACTTTCTCAAGAAAATAACTCCTTCAAAATCATGCTCTATCATTGTAAGAAGAGAAAACTAATCTCAGGACATTAGTTGGATTCTCAAAATTGTAGGAAGCAAGATAAATGACACTTCCTATAAATGCTAGGTACCCCACACTTTTTTCTGCGACATAATAACTGAATTTTTTTTTTTGTAACAGTGAAATATTCATTCACTTACTAAGAAGGGCACCAAAAACACTAATTGTTTATCAACCTTGTCCCAAAATATTTAGAACGTTTAAGCTCAATAATCCCTAAAAAAAACTTCAACTTCCCTTTACTTTTGAACTGATAATCAAAAATTTATCAAACCTAACATGTAAATTTCATTACCCAACCTAGAGTGGCCAATTCCAAAGTGGGACAGACAAAGGCATTTTAGGCTGCATGATTTAGCATAAGTGTAATCAAGAAAAATTAAATAGTACGTTTTTAGCATACCAATTAAACTCAAAGGGGCTAACAATGGTAAAATTTACTAAGGGTAGGTCAAAAGTCATTTAAAAATTAGTTACCAAAGAAGGCTGCCTGGGTTATATCCTAATCTTATCTGAGTTGAATATTCATTTCAAAGGGTGATGAGGAAGGTTCTAACTATTCCAGAATTTCTTGACTCGAATGCTTTTACTCACTGGTTTTAATTTCATAAAACTTAGCCTACTGTGCTCATTAAGTTAGAAATTAAATGGTATATAATTAATCGAGATCAATTCAAAAGAAAAACTTCCCTAAACAATACTACTACTCTCTGGCTACTCAAACATCCTAAATAAGCAGTTCAAATTAATTCAAAACAAGATTAACTGGAAAGCTCAGGCTAATTGCAAGAGTAATTAACAACCTAAGAAACTAAACTAAATCAACACTAAAAGAATGCAGAATGTAATGCAACTTTCAAACACAAAAGAAAAGAACTAATACCAAAAACAAACATCCAAGATAAAAACTATGAAAAAGATGAAAAACATGAAAGAAATTCGATTAGCAAACTACAGTCATAACACAACAACAAAAACTAAAAAAAAAATCCCACAATTGGAAAGAAACAACATCAAAAGCAAATACAGAAAAACTAAGTCAAACAGTCTTCATCCTCAAACCCTCACCCCACATTTAAAACTTTTGTTGTCCCTAGCAAAAGACCAAAAGAGTAAAAACAACAATGGAGTGATGAGTGGAGGAAAAATTCCTGAAATCATGGCGAGGAAGGCGGTGGTGGAGGCGGGAACTGGTTGTCAAACCGGGATTGTAGCATCCCAAGAGCTATAACAATGTCATCCATCCGTTGTGTAATGGATGTGAACTCGGAGTCCATCCTCTGAGAAATGCTGTCAAGTCTGGTATTAAGAGCAATGTACTACTTAGAGGATAAGGCAGATGCTTCAGCTTTAGGTCGCTCCAATTTCGTCCTCCCTTATGCATAGCTGCTCTATATAAAGCCCACTTTGAAATCATCAAATGTCCTTGCCCTGGAAAGCGAGGGTCGTCAATCAGTACAACCATATTTCGCAGCATTTTTCGATCAATGATCATTGGCTTGTCAACTGCAGCACCCAACCTCGTATGGTTAAGAAAATGGGCCAAAGTGGTTACAAACCCTCCCATTGCTAGCTTCGAATCCCTCTTTGGGAATGAGCGCAAATCCAAAACCTTATGGGCAATGAAAGCAGCCCCATTCAGCCTAATACCATTATGCATCCCATAGAGAATGGTGATCTCGCTGGCATTAAAATTTTCGTGGCCACCAAGATGGCTAAAGAAGGCCAAGGCCAAATACCGATGCATAATTCTCAATGGATGATCCCTCAGGTGATACGCCTTGGTATTCTTAGGGTTAAAATATGTAGGATCCTCGGGATCAAAAACTCCCATCTAGATTTCCTTTTTGTTTAGAAGAGTAATGTCCCGGATAGCATATTGATCGAAACCTAAGATTTCAGAAAATGCATTGAAGGTCATCTGATACGGACTGCCATCGAGCCAAAAACTCACATGGCCCGGATCATCATAACTATCCACTCCCATTCTGATATTAACTGTGCTCAAAAAATCACGGACCAAATGAGGGTATACCTTTTCATTCCGTTCGTAGAAGACTTTCTAGCC
This sequence comes from Excoecaria agallocha, assembly GCA_037975025.1. Classification (NCBI taxonomy): domain Eukaryota; kingdom Viridiplantae; phylum Streptophyta; class Magnoliopsida; order Malpighiales; family Euphorbiaceae; genus Excoecaria; species Excoecaria agallocha. Next base: position 21,100,948 of record CM075812.1, read on the forward strand.
TACACCATTAAACAATCTATCCAATTCACTCTTGAAGCCCAACTCTGCCATAACTTCCATATTGAGGCGAGGGGTGGCTAGATACTCCTGCTTACAAAAGATGGCCCACCAATTCGTAAATTCTGAGGGAACCCATGCTGGAACCTTAACCTTTGAGGACCCTTAAGGGGCAGATGATCAAGCACCAGCGTCGGGACGAGATCGTTTGGGTGTCATTTCGCCTGTAACACAACAACACAACATATAAGCATTAAAGACAAAACAAAGCACTTGAACAGTAAAATATAACAAATAACCTATCTAAAACATAAGCAACAAACATAAACAAACACAAGTGGACTATTCACAAGAATACCAAAACCAAAACACAAATTAAAGCATATGCAATTGAGTTAGGGACAACCAAAAACTCAACAAACATGGCCCGACACATACAATTGCCCAACTCCTATACTAATCTTCTCTACCATTCGTGAAACATAAAAATATTGCAAATGTTTCTTGAGCATGAGTGTAAGGCAAACAAGGGCAAGCAACAAAGCAACTAAAGCAAAAAAATTTTCTTACTTCTCTTGGGCAATTCATCGAACAGGTGGTGGGCGAAGTTCGTTTGGCAACAAAATACACACAAGGATGCATAAAACTAACCAAACACATGCCAACATTCATAGCCATCCACAAATTATAAGAAAAGAAGCAAGAATTCGTGACAATTAAAGAGAACAAAAATGTGCTCACCTCTCTTTGCCATTTCTTCGAACAGGTGGTGGGCGAATGTAATTTGCAACAAATAGACAACCAAAAAGGCATAAAACGAACCAAAAATAAACCACAAACAACACATAATCCAAGAATTACAACGAAAAAGGCAAGAACAAGGGGATGGGAACACAAAATCGCAGATTTAACGAGGGAAAAAATCAACAAAACTCAAACAAAATAAAAATTAAACCAAAAACAAAGAGAGGAGAGAAGAGGGATTTACCTAATTCTTGAAGAGAGAGAGAGAGAGAGTGGAAGCAAAAATGGAGAGAAAAGGCCGAAAATGATGAAGAAATCGCAGAGTGAAAGTGACGAAATGAGAAAGAGGGGCAAAGATCGGTTTAAAAATGAAACAAATTCGATAGTTATTCAAAGAGGCACGATTGGGACAGTTTGTCTCAGCCGTGCCAAGGTTAAAATCAAAACTCCCCGTTTTGATAAAATGGAAGGCACGGCTAGGATAGTTTGTCTCTACCGTGCCACCCTACTGGATTTGAAACGAACCAAAAGGCATGGCTGGGACTAATTGTCTCAGTCGTGTCCCAGTGAATTCCCCCATATGATTTTTTTTGCCACGGCTGGGACTAATTGTCTCAGTCGTGCCTACCTTCTGGACTCCAAACTAGAATATGGCACGGAGAAGGCCACGGCTGGGACTAACTGTCTCAGCCGTGCCCCTCTTCTGGATCTAAAACACGTAATTGGCCACGGCTGGGACTATTTGTCTCAGCTATGCCACTCTTCTGCCTCTCAAAAATTTTAAAGGGCCACGGCTGGGACTAATTGTCTCAGCCGTGCCCAACTAAAAATTTGCCCTATTAAAAACTCTTCCTCTCCTCAATGAAATCAACCTAACAACGACAACTAATAACCACACTTTAGACCAAATAAACAGCACTAAACATGCTAAACTTGCAAGAATTTAAAGAGAAATTGAAAAGAAAAGAAATTGAGTTCAAGTATAAGAAAAAGTTCTAGGTTTAACAAGTTGTCAGCTCGACTTTCATAGCTCTCATGGATCATATTCTAAAGTGAAGATCACTGATGTAGCCTCATACTTTGAATCGAGATATGGCTTCAATCGGTGACCATTTGCTTTGAACTCGCGCCCATGACCTTCTTTCGGATGTCTGATGGTTACTGCTCCATAGCTAGAGATCTCGACAACCTCAAATGGTCCTTTCCACCTTGATTTCAACTTCCTGGGAAACAACCTCAGTCTGCTATCATAAAGAAGTGCCTTCATTCCTGGCACAAATTCCTTCTTGGCGACTTTACTATCATGCCACTTATTTGTGTTCTCCTTGTACTTCTTCGCATGTTCATAGGCCCAGAATCGAATCTCTTCCAACTCATTTAACTTCAAGGACCTACATTTTCCTGCATTCTCAAGATTAAGATTTAAGAACTTAGTAGCCCAATAAGCCTTGTGCTCTAATTCCACTGGTAGATGACAGGACTTGCCAAACACTAACCTAAAAGGTGACATTCCTATTGGTGTCTTCAAGGCTGTCATATACGCCCATAAAGCTTCATCTAGCTTAAGGTACCAATCCTTCCTAGATGCACCGACAGTCTTCTCCAATATGGCTTTTAACTCTCGGTTGGACACTTCAACTTGGCCATTGGCTTGGGCATGGTATGGGGTAGTGATTTTATGTCTCACTCCAAATTTTTTCAACAAGACCTTGAATTGGTGGTTAACAAAGTGCTTCCCACCATCACTAATGATAGCTCTTGGGGCTCCATAACGGGTGAATATGTTTTTCCTTAAGAATTTTAGGACAACATTTGCATCACAAGTCCTAGTAGCTACAGCTTCTACCCACTTACTCACATAATTTACTGCCATTAAGATATATTCAAACCCATAAGAAACCGAAAAAGGCCCCATGAAATCTATTCCCCACAAATCAAACATTTCAACCTCAAGCATATTGGTCAATGGCATCTCATCTCTCCTAGTTATATTTCCCACCCTTTGACATTGATCACAAGTTTGAATGAACAATTTAACATCATTAAATAAGGTGGGCCAATAAAATCCAGAAGAGAGAATTTTTGATATCGTTCTATTAGGTCCATGATGTCCACCAGCTTCTCCACTGTGACAGGCTCAAATGATTTCTGCTTGCTCTTCATTGGGGATACACCTTCTTAGCACTTGGTCAGCACAAAGACTGAAAAGGTAAGGATCATCCCAAATGTAATGCTTTGCATCAGCTTGCAGCTTCTTTCTTTGTTGCCACATGAATTCCTTTGGCATATAACCACCTGCGAGAAAATTTGCCACATTAGCGAACCAAGGTATAAAGCTTTCACAAACAAATAATGCACAAATACGCTCATCAGGGAATAAGTCCACAATCTCCCCTTTCTCAACATGATCATGTTCTAATCTTGACAAATGATCTGCCACATGATTCTCTGCTCCCTTTTTGTCTTTGATCTCCAAATCAAATTCTTGCAAGAGGAGTACCCATCTTATCAATCTTTGCTTGGATTCCTTCTTGGCAAAGAGATGCCTTAATGCTGCATGGTCAGACCACACCATGATTTTTGCCCCAAGTAGATACGATCGAAATTTCTCAAAGGCAAGTACAATAGCAAGAAGCTCCTTTTCAGTTGTGGTGTAATTAACTTGAGCTCCTGTTAAAGTGTGACTTGCATAATAAATTGTACAAAATACTTTCTCTTACCTTTGTCTGAGTACTGCTCCCACTGTAAAATCACTTGCATCGCACATTAGCTCAAAAGGAAAATTCCAATCCGGAGATATGATCACCGGAGCTTAAATAAACCTTTACTTCAACAATTCAAAATCCAATAAACATTCATCATTAAATTCGAAAGGAGCATCTTTCATTAACTAATTAAATAAAGGCTTTGCAATTTTTGAAAAATCTTCTATGAACCAACGGTAAAAACCTGTATGTCCTAGAAAACTCCTAACTCCCTTGACATTGGTTGGTGGTGGAAGCTTCTCTATAACCTCTATCTTTGCTTTGTCTACCTCAATCCCCTTCTCAGAAATTTTGTGTTCCAAAACTATACCTTCTCTTACCATAAAATGGCATTTCTCCCAATTTAATACTAAGTTGGTCTTCTTACACCTACCCAATACTAAATCAAGATGCTCTAAACAGCTCTCAAAGTCTAGCCCATAAATGGTAAAGTCATTATAATGACCACACTAGTCTATCCGGATTACTATTACTTATCTTAATATTTTAATAAACCATATATATATAATGCTAGCAATATGTTTTTATGTCACATAATTAGTTACTCTTTAATTATATAATTCATACATTAGAACAAGTTACATAAACATATATTTTTGGTTACATCGTAAACATATTTTGAGTTAATAGTCAAATAACATGTTCATTACATTATTTTATAAAAATTACACAATTTCAAAAGAGAAAACAGTACAATTTAAATATTCTAACATCTTTTCCTAGCTGGTGTTGGCCTTGTCCCTGAAGCAACAACATATCTTGAACCTACATGGATAAACACCCGTGCTAAGCTATAAAGCTTAGTGGGAAACAATACATATATGAACAACCACTCACAGTGATTGTTCTCAAGCATGCAATAAACAATAATAATGGCAAGATATTATAATCAACAAGTAAGAGTTATAATGTAACTCGCATAGCATAGTTAATCATATATAATATTACGGTATACAGATGGATCATAAATAACTGATCAAGTATTTATCAATATTATACATATACTGTTCAGTTCATACTGTGAAATGCCTACTAAAATCCTATGAGTGTGGATAACGGGTGTTGTGGATACCATAAGGTATCGAATATGTGAATACCCAAAGGTATTATTACTATGGATACTCGAAGGTATCAAATATGTGAATACCCGAAGGTATTATTACTATGGATACCCGAAGGTATCAAATCTGTGGACCCATTGAGCCAGAACTATGGTCTCATGTAGAGACAAACTATGGACTCATAAGAGTCAGACTATAGCAGCTGCAACTATAACCCTACAGGCATGCCTATCTATCCACAACCAAGTCTTTATGTGCAGGCAAATAATCATATTTCATGTATCATTTGATTCATAGTATACAATTCATTGTATGGAATGATAAATCAAACAATAAGATAATATTCTTTAACTATCATGTCACAATCAAAAGCACATGCAGATAATCGATATAACCCAACCATATTCAAGTAAATACTTTCATATATCAATTACTATAACTTTATCTTTTTATTACTTATACATTTCATATGTTTATGGTTGAGCATTATCATATACTTTGTATTTAAGGTAAACTATATGTTTTAAGAAAGAATATTTAATCTTATGCTTTACATATTATTATTTCACAAATATTGCCTTTACATTTCATTTCAATATATATAATTTATGTATATATAAATTGAATGTGGTACATTCTCGGGTTTATCATTCATGTAAACTCGTATTCTAAGGTCTACTATGCCCGGTTATAGTAACAACACATGGGGAATAGTCTATTATAGCAGAAAAAGAAGAAAAATAGGCAAATATAGGGGACAAGCGTGTGTTGTCGTGCACGTGGCAAGTATCGCGCTCACGGCAGAGGGCGACGGCCCAAACAACAATTTCTCTACTCATAAAATCCTGTAGACTAGTTAAGAACATCGACTTGTACCTCAATTTAGGCATACTAAACTAATTTTTCTAAAAAAGTTGTCTTCTACAAAGTTTTATCCCTATGTTTCTAGTTTTTAAATCATCAAAAATAATCTCAATCAGAGCTATAAATCTTAAGATATCTCATAAAAACCGAAGACTACTCCCAGCAACAGGGCAGCAGTCAAGACCCGGATTCAAGCAAAATTTTCGCTATCCTAAAGTTTGATTCAGGTTTCGTGTTCTTCATAAGAAATAAAGATCTGTGAGTCTAGTTTCATGTACAATTTGAATTTATCAATTCCAATCACTATAACTCAAGATATCCTCAAAATAGTACAAACTATTCGTATGAGTTTTTAAACAGAATTTCAAGTTTCAAAGTATACATGTATAGCTCGGTTTTCACACCACATCCAACCTAAATTTTCATGTGTAACTCATATAATAACATCCAAAAACATGAATTTTATATCAGAAATCAAACATACACACACAAAATGGTTCCCGTACCTTATATTGCTCCCTCAATCTCTCTCTTCATTCTCTTCCTCTTTCTTGCTATCTTCTTCTTCTTCTTCACAACATCAATCACACACATAAATATCTATATAACTCAATAATCTTAATCTCTAATATATATATGAAATAATTGATTTGAAGGAGAAGATATTGTTACCTTAAAGGAGATAAATCCTAAATTCTCTCTCTACCTTTTTTAAGAAACCATGGGTATGTGTTTTGAGATAGATGAAATGAGGGAAAGAGAGAAAATTTTTTAGTTTTTGGGTCTCCCTCTTTGGCCGGCCACCTCAATCAATAAATCATATTTTTTTTACTTCTTTCTTTCATAGCCTTACACTTGTCTAATTCCCATGGCTACTAATAAAAATCTTAGCAAATTCCACTTTGGTCCCTCTTTGTATTTTTGTTTCCTAAGTTTGTCTCTCATCTTCCTTTATTTCTAGTTTTACCATAATTCTTTTACTTTGTCCTTTCAATCAAGTCCCTAATTTGAAATTTTTCCTTAATTAGTCACATAATTAACTTTTGTCTTAAGCAAAATAATCATCTATCTCTCTTAGGGTACCTTTAGGGGTATTACAATTCTCTCCCCCTTAAAGAATTTCGTCCTCGAAATTCATACCTGTACATTAGAGACGATATCCGATACGTATATAACACTACTATTTTTATACTTCTGTCTGTACTTATATATCTATCTCACTTATTTTGTAATTCTATACTGTTTCTACTAGCTTTACTGGTTCTCTGTTGACTCCATATATATTTCTGCACTGTATCACCCTTAAATTCAATATATCTCTATCTCTTTATAACTATAACACTCTCTTGATTTTGCCTTTAATTTAATTCGCTTTTCTTATAACTATATCTCCAAACAAAGATGACCTAATCATATGATTATATCATTACTATGCTCAAGGTATATCCTGTCAAGCTTCTTTTGCAGTCAGGGCTAAGTGCATGTCATATGATGTTGTGCTATGAGTGAAGGATGCTTTATGTATGCAATAGAGTGCAAATATGCAATGCACATGTTTTTCCCCATTCCCACTATAACATATTTCATCAACTGCCCATGACTGTTAAGGAAACATTGTCAGGTTTACAAACCGTAGCAATAAACCTCAAATATTTTTTTTCCACAGCAACTCCACATGTATATGTACATATATATATATATATATATATATATATATACTGTCATATCTTAGCTTAATAATCTGTTCTATATCTATAACCTTTGATATAAATGTACTTAAACTTTATACCATTTTTCATATTCCATAAAAGAATAGTCTCTATACCTATCATTTACTTTTCAATCTAATTCTAGCATCTCATTACTATATCATCATCATATTTACTGCTACCTAATTGATCACTATCATAGAGCTTCTTTAAGAAACTTGTAAACTCATAGTATTCTGTTCATGATTTAACAGTGTTCCAGTATTTAAGTGGATGGGTGCATATAAAGAGAAAAGGAATATATATATAACTTTGCACTATAAGAGGGATAAGGTCATGAATGACCAAATAAAGAAAGGTTATAAATCATATACGGTCGGGCAAAAATAAGAAGCTAAAAGCTATACATATCTATCCGATCGGTCATGAGGGACTGAGAGTTATATGTCCGATCGGGCAAGGAAAAACTGGAAATCATATATTCAATCGATTGAAGAAAAACCAAAACAAACCATATATCTTATTGATCAAAAGAAACTAAATGCCATATACCCGATCGGATTGAGAAAACAATGCTGAAATTCAAAACCGATCGGTAAAGCAATGTTGAAAATCATACCCGATCGGGAAAACAAGAAAGGCTAAATAAAACATAAATTATCGTGCGAATAAAAAAAAGGCCATGCACAGTCGGGTAAAGAAAAGGGAAGAACAAATATACCATAAACGGTTGCACAAGGGAAAGAAGAAGGCTATAAGTGACCATCCTTTAAGACTCGGTAATCACTTAACTAATAAATTCAGATATCTCTATTAAGCCTCTCTACCATGACTGCTAACATTTTTGTCTTGAGATATTATAAAAGGATTGGAGTTACTTAGACCCGAATTCCTAGAGTTACTGCTTCCTGTAGTTTCCATTCCTAATTTGACTGCTCACAACAATCATCAATACATACACTCAAAATGCAGCAAATGACTATAGAGTTATCATGAGAATACCACGATAATACTTTTAGTCACAACACATTATATATAAAAACAATGAATTATCATAGCTCAACATTTCATTTAATCATACATATATTATATAATTTCTAGGTATGTTCTATACACTTAAACTTGTGTAACAATTTCTATGAATAGAACCAATCATGAGCACTATCAATGATACAGGTTAATTAGACTTTAATGCTTACACTGTACCTATACTTTAAAAATATAACGTTTTCAATTAGTAATGTAATCCTATATTCAATTTAGCATCCACAAATTTCTATTTTTCATATATTGATCTACATATATATATATATATATATATATATATATATATATATATATATATATATATATATATATATATATATATATATATATATATATATATATAAGTATATGCATAAATATAATACATGTATTAGAAAAATCCAATTAAACATGAGGGTTGTACATGATCCAGTAGGATCAACTATACTTTAGACCTAAAAAGGTCAATGGTGGCAGATGTAATATCCCTATAGGCACCTATCTATCTATATTCTAGACTCTATGCAGGCAGTTAAATTCCTTTACTTTATTTAACAATACTTTACTCTATTTAATCGAATACATATATGTATATGTATAGCCATGTACCGAGTAATCATAATCATATCTAGGTTACTGTATAATAATGAGTAGAGTATCATGTATTACTTACTCATATATCAAGGTCACACCATTCAGATAGTTTATACTTGTCAAGTATAAATAATCAATATTCGATGGTCTTATAAAGGCATATGCACAATTATACTTATGAATAACCATAAACATTACGATATATATATATATATATATATATATATATATATATATATATATATGTGACTTGAGCATAATATCACATATTCACTCAAGTATACACCATTTATCAATATGATAACATCTTCATATAATCATGTCTATACTTATAAAGGAGGAAGCTGCGGTTGGGATATCAATACATAATCATATAAAATAATACCTAGACTTAGATGATCAATATATTATAACCAACAAGATTATTTACACTTTCAAGTAATCACTCATTGGGGTCATCACATAACATTCATACTATAATTATTTAAAGGTTCATAAGCTATTTTTATTAAGGTAAAATTCTCTACTTTCGAAAATATATATCTGACAAGGTAAGTCTTTAAAAGTGATTAAATGTATTTATATTTTAGCGGTTTCGAGGATCATTCAAAACCAAAACACTTTAAGTTTAACTAACTAAACACATTACATTATATTGTTCAAACCGTAGGTTTAAGTTTTATTATTACTTATTACATTAATATTATTATAATTTATCATGTACATTTAAATCAGTTATACACCTTATAAAACTCCATCACTTTTTTTTTTGTGAAATAACTATACGATAAGGTATTTACTATTAATAGCTTGCTATTATACTAATAAATGGTTTGCTGTTTATAAAATAAACAGTTTGTTGTAATATGAATCTTTTAGTTATTTTATTTATAGTCTATTAGATCATATTAACCAAGCTTAAATACTGTTTAAAGTCTCTTTCATAATTTAACAGCTTACTTTGACTACATAATTATCTCTTACCATTGACTAATTTTAATTTTTTTTAACTTAAATACTCATATGCTAAACATTTAGTTCTTAAGTACTTAAAGAATAGTTTATTTGCTAAATTATTGTGACTGAAACCTATCATCACATGTTCCTATTTAAAATTAGCATGTTAACTACATAAGATTAAATTCATATAATTACATAAGCTTATTCCAATACACAAGCTAATCTTATTGTAAGATTAACTCCCATTATAATATTTTCATACCCTAGCCCTATACTTCTCCACCAATATATCATGACCAAATAATATAAACATACATATGTAAATACAATATTGCAAGTAAGTATCCAAGGTTAAACTTGCCCCTTTTCACATCATATGTTCTAAATCACTACTATCAATCAATGCTCACGTTGCTTGTTCACGTATTTACTATTTGAACATGTACTTTTAACCTATTTTAAATTTCACAATAGGGTACCTACATACCTTAATACATCTTTAAACTATACCAAAACAAGAGAGGGACAAGCTCTAATAAGCCAATACCAGACAACAATCTCCTATAATTGCTTATTTCTATACTCTTATTGGCCAGAACCGCCTAAACCAAGGCGCTCTGATACCAAAAATGTAATGACCATACTAGTCTATCCGAATTACTATTACTTATCTTAATATTTTAATGAACCATATATATAATGCTAGCGCTATGTTTTTATGTCACATAATTAGTTACTCTTTAATTATATAATTCATACATTAGAACAAGTTACATAAACATATATTTTTGGTTACATCGTAAACATATTTTGAGTTAATAATTACAGAACATGTTCATTACACTATTTTATAAAAATTACACAATTCCAAAAGAGAAAACAGTACAATTTAAATATTCTAACTTCTTTCCTAGATGGTGTTGGCCTTGTCCCTAAAGCAACAACATATCTTGAACCTACACGGATAAACACCCGTGCTAAGCTATAAAGCTTAGTGGGGAACAATACATATATGAACAACCACTCACTGTTATTGTTCTCAAGCATGCAATAAATAATAAAAATGGCAAGATATTATAATCAACAAGTAAGAGTTATAATGTAACTCGCATAGCATAGTTAATCATATATAATATTACGGTATACAGATGGATCATAAATAACTGATCAAGTATTTATCAATATTATACATATACTGTTCAGTTCATACTGTGAAATGCCTGCTAAAATCCTATGGGTGTGGATAACGGGTGCTGTGGATACCATAAGGTATCAAACATGTGAATACCCAAAGGTATTATTACTATGGATACCCGAAGGTATCAAATCTGTGGACCCATTGGGCTAGAACTATGGTCTCATGTAGAGATAAACTATGGACTCATAAGAGTCAGACTATAGCAGCTACAACTATAACCCTACAGGCATGCCTATCTATCCACAACCAAGTCTTTATGTGCAGGCAAATAATCATATTTCATGTATCATTTGATTCCTAGTATACAATTCATCATATGGAATGATAAATCAAACAATAAGATAATATTCTTTAACTATCATGTCACAATCAAAAGCACATGCAGATAATCGATATAACCCAACCATATTCAAGTAAATACTTTCATATATCAATTACTATAACTTTATCTTTTTATTACTTATACATTACATATGTTTATGGTTGAGCATTATCATATACTTTGTATTTAAGGTAAACTATATGTTTTAAGAAAGAATAGTTAATCTTATGCTTTACATATTATTATTTCACAAATATTGCCTTTACATTTCATTTCAATATATATAATTTATGTATATGTAAATTGAATGTGGTACATTCTTGGGTTTACCATTCATGTAAACTCATATTCTAAGGTCTACTATGCCCGGTTATAGTAACAACACATGGGGAATAGTCTATTATAGTAGAAAAAGAAGAAAAATAGGCAAATATAGGGGACAAGCGTGTGTTTTCGTGCTCGCGGTAAGTGTCGCAATTGCGGCAGAGGGCGACGGCCCAAACGATAATTTCTCTACTCACAAAATCCTGTAGACTGGTTAAGAATATCAACTTGTACCTCAATTTAGGCATACCAAACGACATTTTCTGAAAATGTTATCTTCTAAAAAGTTTTATCTCTATGTTTGTAGTTTCTAAATCATTAAAAATCATCTCCATCAGAGCTATAAATCTCAAGATATGTCATAAAAACCGAAGACTGCTCCCAACAACAGGGCAGCAGTCAAGACCCGGATTCAAGCAAAATTTCCTCTATCCTACAGTTTGATTAAGGTTTTTTGTTCTTTAAAAGAAATGAAGATCTGTGAGTCTAATTTCATGTCCAATTTGAATTTCTCAATTCCAATCAATATAACTCAAGATATCCTCAAAATAGTACAAACTATTCATATGAGTTTTTAAACAGAATTTCAAGTTTCAAAGTATTCATGTATAGCTCGGTTTTCACACCACATCCAACCTAAATTTTCATGTGTAACTCATATAATAACATCCAAAAACATGAATTTTATATCTGAAATCAAACATACACACATAAAATGGTTCCCATACCTTATATTGCTCCCTCAATCTCTCTCTTCATTCTCTTCCTCTTTCTTGCTATCTTCTTCTTCTTCACAACATCAATCACACACATAAATATCTATATAACTCAATAATCTTAATATCTAATATATATATGAAATAATTGATTTGAAGGAGAAGATATTGTTACCTTAAAGGAGATAAATCCTAAATTCTCTCTCTAGCTTCTTTAAGACACCATGGGTATCTGTTTTGAGATAGATGAAATGAGGGAAAGAGAGAAAATTTCTGAGTTTTTGGGTCTCCCTCTTTGGCCGGCCACCTCAATCAATAAATCAGATTTTTTTTTACTTCTTTCTTTCATAGCTTTACACTTGTCCAATTCCCATGGCTACTAATAAAAATCTTGGCAAATTCCACTTTGGTCCCTCTTTGTATTTTTGTTTCCTAAGTTTGTCTCTCATCTTCCTTTATTTCTAGTTTTAGCACAATTGTTTTACTTTGTCATTTCAATCAAGTCCCTAATTTGAAATTTTTCCTTAATTAGTCACATAATTAACTTTTGTCTTAAGCAAAATAACCATCTATCTCTCTTAGGGTACCATTAGGGGTATTACAGTTATCCATAAATACCTCCATAAATTTTTCTATAAAATCATGAAAGATTGCCAGCATGGACCGTTGAAACGTAGCCGGTGCATTACACAAGCCAAAAGGCATCTTCCTATAGGCGAATGTGCCATAAGGGCAAGTAAATGTTATTTTCTCCTGATCTTCAAAGGCTATGGGGATTTGCAGGTATCTCGAATACCCATCTAAGAAGCAATAAAACCTATTCCCCGCTAACCTTTCTAACATCTGATCAATGAATGGCAATGGAAAATGATCTTTTCGGGTGGCATGGTTCAATCTCCTATAATCTATGCACACCCTCCAACCCGTAATTATCCGAGTTGGAATGAGTTCATCTAATTCATTCTTCACCACTATCATTCTCCCTTTTTTTGGGACACATTGCACTGGGCTAACCCATTTACTATCAAAAATTTGATAGATTATACCTGAATAAAGTAGTTTGAGTACCTCTTTCTTTACAACCTCTTGCATAGCCGGATTGAGCCTTATTTGGGGTTGAGCTACTGGCTTGCAATCTTCCTCCATAGGAATTCGATGAGTGCAATAGCTTGGATTAATGCCCTTTAGGTCCGCTGTCTCCCCTCCTTGTAGCCTCTTTGTGCTTTTTCAACACCTTGAGCAGAGTCCCCTCTTTAACACCTGTCAACAAAGAAGATATAATTACTGGCTTTTCTTCATTTTCCAAAAATACATGCTTTAAATGAGGAGGAAGAGGTTTAAGTTCAGATTTCAACTCCCCCTCTTATAAAGTAGTTCTCTCTTGCTTCAGATTCTCCTCTTCGCATCCTTTCTCCACAATTGCTATCCATTTTTCTTCTACTCCATCCAACTCTTCACTCTCCAAAGAATGCATCAAGCTTAAATTCACTAGATCATTCCGCAACACTTTTTCTTGCATCTCCTCTACACATTCATCAATTTTATCCATGAAATAGATCGACTCTTCTAGATCACTTGATGGATATTTCCGAGACTTGTTCATATCTACCACCAATTCTTCATTGTTGAATCTAAGAGTGACCTTTTGCCCATGGACATCAATTAGATCTTTTGCAGTGTTCAGGAATGGCCTACCCACAATAAGTGGTGTCTTCCTATCCTCTTCCATCTCCATGACCACGAAATCTATAGGGAAAATAATTTTTTCCACTTTCACCAGTAAGTACTCAATAACTCCCTTCGACTTTGTCATTGATCTATCCACAAGTTGAAGTCTCATTTCTGTTTCTTTGAGATTTCCTAAGTTGAGTTTCCTGCACATAGAATAAGGCATCAGGTTAATGCTGACTTCTAGATCGCATAAAGCATTTCCAACAAAGGTCTCACCAATTTCACAAGGTAGAGTAAAGCTACTTGGATCTTCCAATTTTTCTAGGATCTTATTCATGATAATTGCACTACAGTTTTTCGTGAGTTGTACAGTTCCATACCCTTCTAATTTCTTTTTGTTAGAACAAATTTCCTTTATAAACTTAGCATAATTGGGCATGTGTGGATTCACAATACTCTTTCCCTTGTCATTCCTTGGAGCATCCACATCTACCTCTACTCTAGAGTTAGAAATACTTACCTTTCGCATTGGTTCCTCCAAATTAGTTGATAAAGTTGGTGATTTACCTCTCTCTTCCTCTCGTGCTGCTTCCTTGCCACTTCTCAAAGTAATTGCCTTGGCCTCCTCATTGGGATTGCAATCCACATTTGAAGGAAATGTCCCTGGTTGTCTGTTTGACATTGAAGTTACAAGTTGACCCAATTGAGTCTCCAAATTTCTCATTGAAGCATCTTGGTTCTGATTCCATTGCTCTTGAGATTTCCATCTTGATTCTTGACTTGTCATAAATTGTTGTTAGCTACTCATGAAGCTGGCAAACATGTCTTCCAAGTTAGGCTTCTTTTCTTGAATGGGTGGTCTTGATTGGAATCCCGATGAGTGGTATGATTGAGGTTGGGAATGATTAGAGCTTTGCCCTTGATGGTGGTTCGGTGGATAAGGTGCTTGGTAAGGATTGATGGCTTGTGGTTGGTAGGGTTGAGCATGACTATGATAAGCATTTGTGTGGTAAGGGGCTCTTGCTTGTCGTTGAGAAGGTGAAGCTTGTTGATTTCCATCCTTCCAAGAGAAATTTGGGTGATTTCTCCATCCCGGATTATATGAATTGCTGTAGGGATCATTCCTTCTAAAATTGCCTAATGCATTTACATCTCCTACAACTCTTCCTTCTTGGATAACTTGCCCACTTTCATATAGCCCAAGTCCTTGATTTACTGCAGCCACATTTTGAACTTTCAAGCCACTCAACTCCTTCTTTACCAATTCTAGCTGGGCTTTTAATAATGTCACTTCATCCATATTGTTTAAATCTTGTCTCCTTGGGACTGATCTAGGGGTAGTCCATTGAGAGTCATATGCCGCCATCTCATCCAACAACTGAAAAGCGTCCTCAGGTAGCTTGTTCAAGAAAGATCCTGCTGATGCTGCATCCAATAATGACCTTATTTGAGGTGTAACTCCAGCATAAAAGATGGTCATCAGTTGGTAAATTGCTATCTCATGATGCGGCTAGCTTCTCAATAATCTCCTAAACCTCTTCCAGGCCTCGTGAAAAGGCTCTTCATTCATTTGATGGAAACCCATGATGCTATTTTGAATGCTTACAGTCTTTATTGGAGGGAAAAATCTCATTAAAAACTTTTCTTGCATCTGATCCCATGACCATATTGACTGCCATGGTAACATTTGTAGCCATTCTCTTGCTTTGCCAATCAATGTAAATGGAAACAACTTCAATCTTACTGCATCCGTACTAACACCGAAAATTTAAATAGTGTCACTAACTTCCAGAAATATGTCGATATGCTGAGCTGGATCTTCTACTTTTGAACCAGAAAACTGATTCCTCTGTACCATAGTAATGGTGGCTGGCTTGAGCTCAAATTGCACTCCTCTCGGTAATACAATTGTTTGATGATCTTCATTCCACCTTGGCACAGTGTAGTCTCTTATGGTCTTTTGCCTAGGCATTTCTTCTCTTCTTGCCCCTGGCATTTGTTCATGTGCCCTCGGCACTTGTTCATTCTCGGGAGAAAACTCATAAAGAGGAGGATCGTGCTCCATCTCGTTATCTCTATTAGCTCTCCTTTTTTGGTGTAGGGTTCTCTCGATTTTAGGATAAAAAGGCAGTAATTGCTCTTGTCTTATTTTGTTCATGCACCAATTTCACCTGAAAAGAATCAGAAAAAATAAAATAAGGAAAAGAAAACACATACAAACAACAATCACAGCTTACTAACAATGCCAAATTCCTCGACAATGGCACCAAAAACTTGTTGCGACCCTAGCAAGTGCACTAGATCGACAAGTAATAAAGTGGGGTATAGTTAGGACCCGCAAATATCGAACCCAAGGAAAATGTGTCTGAAAACTGTGGAAATTAATTGTATGCTAAAGAATTCCCAATTTAGTGTGTATGAGTTGTTAATTTGTATAGTGCAAACTTTAAAAGCTAAAATATGCAATGAAGGAAAATTTAATTCTAATAACAGAGAATTGAGTATGTATTTAATTCAGAAAAATTAACAAGTATGAAAATATATAGATATTAAAATGTTGCTTAGGTACACTCATCCACCCCATACCCACTGTGAATTAATTTTATCTTAAAGAATACATGAATGAATTCGGGATAACCCTCTTAACCCAAACTTCCCATTCCGGAGCTAGCTATTATAGTTGCTAAACTTCCCATTCCGAAGCCAGCCCAACAACTAGCCTATGCACGGGTCTAACATCCTAAGTTTGGGTTGCCTTCCCATTTTGAAGCCAAATAACCCAAATCTCATCCATTTCACTCCATGCTTTAGTCTTAAAATCATAATTACTGCATATTTAGAATCCCATTCCGGAGCCGTCTAAAATAATACAACATTCATGAAAGAAAAATCAAGCAAGATTATTCATAGACTTCAATCCACTA
This sequence comes from Excoecaria agallocha, assembly GCA_037975025.1. NCBI lineage: Eukaryota > Viridiplantae > Streptophyta > Magnoliopsida > Malpighiales > Euphorbiaceae > Excoecaria > Excoecaria agallocha. The sequence goes on from CM075812.1 coordinate 21,117,823, forward strand.
GACTCAATACACATTCAAAGATATATGATGAACATCATTCATCCATGTATGAAATTAACTCAATAGATTGAAAATCCATGAAATATAAATAAGTAACAGTGAAATGGACCATTCATTCATGTAAAAATCAAAATATGTTCAATATTCACATTGTGAGTAGGGGATTCAAAGCTTCCCCAAGCAACAAAGATAACTACTCACTATCCATAATGTAAAAAATGAACAAAGTAAGAGTGAAAATTATAAAACCCATTTGGAGCTAAAGATTTGAAGTTGATGAAGCTCCTTCTCTTCTTCTTCTCCAAATAGCACCTTGATTGTAAGTTGAAATCTTCACAACTAGAAGCTAAAATTATGACTATCCTTGTGTTCTTGAAGTAAAAATACACTAAAAGAGTGATTTTTACAAGTAAAACTCAAAATTTAATTATGAAAAACCCATAAAATATGAAAAACTGCATTTTCTACTCTACCTAAACACTCTAAGCACGAAACCCTAGAAAAGACTCCCCTTAAGCAAAAAATTTCGTAGCTTTTATAGAGCTGTCCAAGAGGCCACGGCTGGGACACTTTTGTCTCAGTCGCGACAGAAGGAAAGGGAACGGCTGGGACAGTTTGTCTCAGCCGTGGCAAGCTTCTAAATCAAAAGTGTGTTCGCAGGCTGCCATGGCCATGACTATGACAGTTTGTCTCAGCCGCAACCTTTGATGAAACGGTGCGCTTTGACTCCTGGATTGGGCACGGCTGGGACAGTTTGTCTCAACCATGGCCATTAGTGAAACGGTGAGTTTTGCCATCTGCATTGGACACGGCTGGGACAGTTTGTCTCATCCGTGCCTTAGCAAAAGTTCCTGCATAAAAGTGAAATTTAAGACCATTAATCACCCAAAAACTTTAAATTAGTCAAAATAACTAAAATAAACATAAGAAACAATATTTTAGCATTAAAACACTAAAAGCATGCAAGATGAGACACTAAAACGCACAAAATTATCCAGAAAATAAACACTAAAAATAAGATTATCACTATATATGATGATTTTATTACTATGAAGATAAACATATTTATGTCTTACTCAATTTTGGCACATGCAATACAAGTTTACTCTAAAGACAGAAAGTAATAGCTTATGCAGCTAATGAATTGTCTTGTTTATATATTTTTACAGCATAAATTTGCATCTTTATACTCTATATATGCTAACTTATTCACCCAAGAGGCAAAAGTCAAATTGAAACTTTAAGTAGATTTAAAAATTAGCTGTCACTAGCTCAAATAAATCGAGTTCTCACTCAGCTCAGTTTCAGGAGGGAAGAGCAGAGCATGTAGTTTCAAACTTCAAACAGAATAAGAATTTTCATCTGTCTATATATTTTTCAAGTATAATGCATTACTTATAATCGATTTTTCAACCAAAAATGTTAAGTTTTGCAGCCAAAACTCTATGACGGGCAATGCAAACTCTACAATATTTTACAGCTCATTCTGGCGCACTCCTGGAACATTGCCAATTTAAATAAATATCATAAGTGAAATGGCTCATAGGCCTTGTTGCTGAGAGCTTGTCTTTTGCTCATAGACCTTGTCGCCGGGAGCTCGCCTTTTGCTTATAGGCCTTGTCACTGGGAGCTCGCCTTTTGTACATAGGCCTTGTTGCCGGGAGCTCCTCTTTTGGTCATAGGCCTTGTCGTCGAGAGCTCGTCTTTTGCTCATAGGCATGTTTTTGTCGGGAGCTCGTCTTTTGTATTTTTATACTAAAAATAGATGGCACGCTAATTTGAAAGCTTGGACATCGCCACAAGCACATGTTACTTTGGCTACATACATATGTAATAGTTCAGCACGCCAGCTTAAGCCAGGAGCGTGATTACTATTGATAATAATAGCTCAGCTCGGCCATTTCAGCCATGATCATTTCTCGTACAGCTATGAAGACTTATTCGCTTACTACAGTTGTGCATGCCAAATAGCAACCTCTAATGCTGCTGACATAAATGTCGCACACGAAAAGGGGGGACTTATGATAACAAAGAAAATTTAATTCGACATAAAACTATATGGCATTCAGAATCCTAAAGGTATATAAATTTTTACCCTATAAATAGCTAAACTAGTTATTCATTCAGGAGGAATCTTTTTCCCTTTTTACGGAATTTTCTTTATTTTTTTATAATTTTTACTATTTAAAAGAACTAATTTGATCGTCGAAACATTCGTAAACCTTCATAAGTCCTTTTTTTTTCAGGTATCGATTTCAAATTAAAATTTTTTCGAGAATGTTATCACTTTCTCTCTTGAATTTCATGGCATAAAGAGGATTTGGCCTTCAACAGAAGTTTATAATTAATTTTACTGTTGTCATTTTGTACTTACACATGGGTGTAAATATTTCATACGTCACATAATATGAATAATAAGGGTAAACAAAACCAAACCAAACTCGAAAACTGAGCCGAACTATGAATAATTCTGATATCTCAATTTATTTGGTTATTCTTATTTGGTCATTTTGGTTTTCTTAAAAAATTGAGTAAACTTAAAAGGATGCATGGACAAATAATAAATGCCAGCTGTGGTCCATTAGTTGAGTCAGCATCCGATTAAAAAAAAAACGAAAACTCTAATGAGCCATTATTTTTTTTCCGAGAGATATTGAAGTGTCTCCAAGATGGCTTCCTCTGCACTTTCTAATCTCCAAGAGAGATACCATAGCTGAGCTATCTTCTTCTTGCCCCGAATGCAAGAAAATATCATTTCTCAATGGTAATTCCTCTCCCTAAATTTTGAATGTCATCAAACGGTAAGAAGAAGGAAAGAAGAAGGAAAAACAGAAGATGAAGAAGGAAGCGTGAAAGAGATAAGAAGAGTTTGAGTTAAATTGAAAAAGGGATATTTTTAAAAATAAAAATTTAGAAAAAAGGTAATTTTAAGAGGAAAAACTAGAGAGGGTATCTTTGAGTGAAACCTTTTATTATTATTATTATTATTATTATTATTTTTTAATATTTTTGTAAAAGTGCCTCCTTTATTTGTAATAGTCAGCTATAAGCAGCTCTGATGGTGAATACAAGTTCAAGAGCATTAGCGGAAGGTTTTGACTTTAACTAATAACATTATTTCAAGTCATGGAAAAGCATACTCATACCATTATGGCCATACCAGGTGAAACAATATTGCAAACATGACACAAAATGTAGAATTTAGACAAAAAAAAAATCAATATGATATAGTTTACAAGAGAAAAAATAAGTGTTAATTTTATTTAGAATCATTATCGTACTTGTACTAAAATAAGAGACCGGTAACAACAGAAAATTTTATAATGCAAAATAATTCAACTTTGAAAAATCAATTGCAAAAATCATTTTGAATGAAATTAACCATAAAAACCATTGAAATTTGCCACTGACACTGTAGCTCGGCATGTAGAAGTCCACACATAGACAAACACATTTGGTGATGTGCTACATCAAATAGACATGCGGCTAATGACCGGAATGAAATGACAAGTCAGCAAAGATTTCCTACGTGGCTTGATGGAGTGTTTACATAAATGTGAACTCTTGTATTAAGTCGTGGATTTTTAGGAAATTTTATGGTTGATTCCGAATAGAATGATTTTTCAAAATTAAAATATTTTTACATTATAAATTTTTTATTTTTTATATGAAGAAGAAAAAGGAAACACCAGAACAGCAGCTGCATTCTAAGAGCTCTAGGGAAGGAAGTTCCCCTACTGCATGTCATCTGCCAAAATGAACCCAACACCATCTAGGTAATTAGAGTGCCAAATGAATTGTTCTCCTTGTCTATGAGTCCAATTCTCCAAGAAATAACAACTTTGTTCGCTTCTTTATAGATGCGCTTGACTTCAACCCGCCTATCTCTGTTGAGAAGATCCCGAATGCGCAACACTAGAGCACAGTGAGAAGGAGGAATGTCAGTTTCCTGAGAAATTGCAGCAACCACACTGCTATTGTCCACTTGAAGCACCAAGTTTTTCCAACCTCTATTCCACGCCTCTTGAAGGCCAATTAAAACTCCCCATAACTCTGCACTATATGCACTGTCTCCCTTAACAAACGACGAGAAACCACCCATCCATCTCCCCAAAGAGTCTCTGAAAACTCCTCCTGCAGCGGCTTGACGGCTATGGCTTAGAAAGGAGCCATCAATGTTTAGAACTACCCCCGCCGTAGGCTTAGCTTTCCAACCCACTAATATCTCATGTTTACCACCTGCATTATGATCAATATCAGCCAAAGCCTTTTTTGCAGCCATAAACGACTCACAATTAGCCATGATAGTCTGTCTTTTGGCAGTTCTAGTTAAGGACCGGCTATTAAAGATGAAGTCATTTCTCCATTTCCATATCCACCAGCAAGTAAAACCAAACAAAAACGCCCAAGGGATACCACCACTAGTGCAAGAGATTTCTAGATTATTAATCAACCAATCCTTCAGATCAAGTGAGAAAAAAGTCTGTGAAGGGAGCCCAAGTCGAAGGGCACCCCAAAGAGTCTTCACTAGAGCGCAATCTCGCAGCATATGGATCAAGGATTCCATTATAAATTTACATTATAAATTTTTTTACTGTTACTAATCGTTATTTTAGTATATATTTGGTTCCGATTGGTGAAATTATTTCACCAAGCCGCACGTTTGGGAACGTGAAATACAATTATTATACATCACCTTTGCAAGGCAGAAACCAGAGTTGGGTGTTACTGTAACATACCGTTATGCTACTTTGCAAATCTTTCCATTGCTTGAGTTGGTAAGCAAATAAGCAATTCAATACCATCTTCTAATTCATTTTCATTTTTGACTGATACAAGATAGTAGAAGACCGCATCACCTTCAGAAGAACCACCGTATACTGCTTTACCCCATCCAAAGTCCACCTCTCGAAGCCCTTGAAGAACATCTTTGTAGTATAGCGAGGCCAATCCTTGATTATCATTAAGTCTATTACAGACCTTATATAACCTTCACTTACCTTATTCTTAGTTTTCCTGACCAATTCTAATGCAAAACTTAACTGATTTTGAGATAGTTCTTTTGCGGTTGTCACTACCCCAGACAACACAAATCCATTTCCATAATAACTTGCTGGTACTAAATGTTTAAGTTTATTGCGCAAATTAACTATAGACGTCGTATGCATCTCTTCAGCAGGATCTGGTTGAAGTGCAATAGCGACATTTCCACACACATGCAATTAATAGCTCGTCAGTAGTGCAATTGCGGAGGTGAGGAGGAATCAATCTTCGTAAACTTGATATTTCATTTCGACTGAAGAAGAATGACCGATGAGCCATATTTGCTATAGTTTTGGGTTCAAATTTATCTTCATATATATATATATATATATATATATATATATATATATATATATATATATATATATATATATATATATATATATATAATCGGAATGTACGCAGATATGTGACTTGTATTCGATTTCGAGCCCCAAAAACATTTCTTTCCCATACCGGGAGCACAGAGAAGGCGCCTTCTCCCTTCACCATCTCTGCTACGGCTGACATAAACTGGACCACACCAAAACCATCTAACATTGTGTGATTAAAACGGAGGCCAAAAATAAAACCACCGCACTTAAGAAGTGTCACCTGTTAATTTTGGATAGTTGAAATAATTGAATTCTATTAGAAGGAAGTATATATATAAAATGGGAAATTTTTGGTTATTTACATATACCTGAATAAGCAACAAAGAAGAGTTGAGAATTCCACTAGAGCCGGGCACATCAAAAAGGAGCTCATCAGAGCAAGGAAATGGAGGCATAAGTGGATCACCAAACTGCTCAATCAGCCTCAGTAAACAAAATACCTTCACCTGTACATTGCACCATGAGCTTGCGTTTAGATCATTCCCTTTAATCTGCCAGCCATTGGGTAGTAAAACACAAATGTCTAGCAATTCCTCCCTGATCAACTTAACAGGGTCTTTTCCTTCCATTGAGGGATTGCTGCGATAGAAAAAAAAAAAAAAAACATAGGAAGAAGAAATCTACAGCCTTCTTGATCATCCAGGTCTGATAATAGCTTACACTCATAAGAGGTTGGCTCAGTAGGGGTAATTAACTCCGGTTTGCGCCTGAGAACTTTGAAGATTAGGGAGGCCGCCATTGCTCAGAAATGAAATGAACTGATTAAGTTGACAATTTAGCCAATCAGGTAGTGGAACTTTGAAGTTTTATTTTATATATATATATCTGTGTGTGTGAAAATTAAGTTATTTAATTTACATTCAAAGATCAGCAGCCTAAAACAAGCAAAAATTAGTAGCATGCAGCGTCCACTTGCTTTAAGATAATAAAAGTATATGAAAAGTGATAAATATATGTATTCTTGTTATTTTTTACCCGATCCATCCCATAATTAATTTCACCATTGATAAAGCACGATTTGTCTTTATCTGTAAGAAAAAGAGCTGACAACTGATGATCCGATCGGATGACAGATCTGCAAGAAAGAGTGTCCGGTTAGACCCGAGCGTTAGCACTCTGAAGCTTAAGTTAGTAGCTTTTAGAGAGTATATTTAGAGACAAAGTCTCAGATAGTCAATACCTGAAGCCATTATATTTTTAGGCTATTTATAGGAGTTTTTTGGGAGGGATACTTGAGTACCTTGGGGCGTGATAACTGGCATTGGAGTAGGTGTGCAGCGATGTGACAGGGAGCAGGTGGAAAGTATGAGTGCTTGCTTTTGTCAGTGGACTAGACATGACAGGACGTCCCATCAATCCGATCGGATACCGTGCCTTTATGTCTTGTCTTCCAGCTCATGCTTTGTCATTTTTGCTGATGAGTTTTGGGCCCTACTGAGCGTTATTGGGCCGATCTGACTGGGCCTTGGAGATGTTTTTTCGTAGTTATCACTTGTCCCCCCTTCAAAGGGTCCGATCGAGCGATTTAAACCTTTTGGCGGGATTTTTGAAATTTTGGGAGGCATCCATTTGAAGAGATGCGTCCGTTCAGTTCAGATAACTATTTTGCATTTAATGCTGCGTGTGTTTCTAGAATGGCACTTTGTTATTCATAACTGCAGTAATGAATTGAGAACACATGGCATCCATCCAACGGAGAGGCTTTGGAGTATTCTGGAAGCTTTTTGCCTATAAATAGGCAAGTTTGAAGTGATTTTTCCTCACTTTTCAGTGATTCTTAGCAGAACTCTGCCGAATTTTCTTTGTGAACTTTGCCATTTGAAACCCTTAGCAAAGTATTTCAAATTCTGGAGATTTTCAGAGAGTCTGCAAGATTATCCAAGTAAGTAAACAATTCATGCCTTTTATTCTCTTCTTTATTCATAATATCATTTTTTATTTCTCTTCCTCCATTAATGATGGCTTCAAGCAGTAGCCAGTTTATAGATAGGAATTTTCTCGAAGTTTATAAAGATCGTGAGGTTGTGGCTCGCCCTTTGAAACTTATGGAGGAGGAAGTGGTTGAAATCCCATTACGATACCATCTTCCTGGGGAGATTTCTGTGATGGCCTACCCAAATTTCATGCCAATGATCGAGGGACCTTTTGGGCGCGAGGGTAATGAGTGATTCATTTGCCATTTGTGGAGCTTGGACGCTCCAACTAAATCCGAACGGGTAGAGAACAGTGATATGCTTCAAGATCCTCTACCAGATGGAAGGAGTGGTGCCAACTCTGGATTTGTTCCCTCATTTTTTCTATATCCCGAGCTGAAGTGATGGCACAAAATATTTTTTACCAGCCGACCGCAGAGGAAGTTGTGCAACGTACAGCCATCGATGAAAGGTTTTAAGAAATATTCTTTTTAGCAGGGATGGCCGATGGATTTGGAGCGTCATTAATCCGATCGGATGTAGCTATTGCTTTGAAAGACCAAGCTGTCGAGCGGTCTATTTATGAGACCGACATTGAAAAGCTGTTGAGTGTCGTGGCAAGGCAAGGGAAACCCTATGACTCTAATTATCTTTTAGGCACTCCGGTCGGGCCATCAAACTCTGATGCTGCCATTGATGCAGAATCGTGAGCATTGTGGTTGGAATGTGGGAGAAGTGCATATATAGATAATCATGCATTGCATGTTCATGAAACATATCAGCTGTAGAGAATACTTATCTTTTATTTTTGTGATACAGCTGCAGGCATGATGGCTAAGGAAGACGACGTCGCTAAACAACTAGCCAACCGGGCTAAAGCGAGAATCAAGGCAGAATGGGCCGCTAAAGAGGAGAGGAGAATGAAAAAGAGAAAGTTTGTGCCTTCTTCAGAAGCTCAAGCTTTCGATCCCTCTGCAAGTGCTCCCATTTCTCGTCCTCCTCAGACCCTTCCTGGATTCGCTGCTGCTCAGCCTTTGTCAGAAGGTCAGTGCCCCCTTCGGCATTTCCTTTTGAGGGACAAAACTAATTTGGAGGAAGAGCAACCAGCTCTACTTTGGAGGGGATCAACTAAAGCAAATGCGCCCTAGTAGATGAAGCTACTCAAAGGAGGACCGAAGAGGTAGCCAGGAGAAAAGCTGCTGACCTGGTAACCGCAGTGGATGCGAGGATTGCCATAAGGGGCAAAGAACCCATTTGGGATGAGTCAGCTCGGAGTGCCTCTGTAAGAATCTTTGAGAGGCGGACCACATCGCTAGGAGAGATTTTGAAAAATGAATTTGGCGATAGTTGGTCTGTTAATAGTAAGGCGATATCGAGCTCTCTGTGCCAGGTATGTTTCAAGAGAGCGACTTCAAGGCAATGGGAGATCCCAGCACACTTGCCCGAGAGTGCAGCCTTTTTCAATAGCAAAGTCTAGAGGTATTTTTTAAAATTTTCGTTCAGAATAATCTTGCCTCGCTCTTGCTTCTATCCATTGTCTTCTTAGTTAATTGACCCTTCTTTTTTCCCTTTTGTCTTTTAGTCAATAAAGAGGGGTTTATGTTTACACAATATGGCTGCTCTTTGTCGAGGGAAATGGGAAGATGCCGATCGGGTCAAGAGAGAGATAGAAGGTAAATATGACGCGGCTAGGAAAGAGTCTCTGCTTGCCTAGTTAGAGGTTGACAAACTGAAAAAGGAGGGCGCTCGTCTTTCTCAAGACCTGAAAGCTTGGCAGAGAGAGGTAGACCATCTTAAAGGGGACGTAGCTCATCTGAATGTCAAAAATACCTTAGGGCAGAAATTTGAAGAAGAGGCAGCCAGATTGAGGGGGGAGTGCACACGTCTATCTTCCGAGTGTTCAAAGGCCAACGATGAGTGTGACCTTCTGTGCGGCGAGCAGGATTCACTGCAAGTTGCCTTAGCGAAAAGAGAGATGGCGTGGGGTAAAAAACTTGAGGGTGAGCTCGCCACCCAAAGAGAAGAGCTTCTAGACCAGTTGGAAGGGGCCCAAGGGTGGTTATTAACTCGATTGATATATGCAGCTGAGCAGCGCTTTCCTGAGGCTGACCTTAGCTGGATGGAGGACCCTGGAATTTTGCTTCACCCTCTTTCCAACGATAACAAAGAGGAAGCTCTCCAAAATCCCACGTCATCTCTGCCGACCCCTGGAGCAACGATCGAGCCAAAAGCGACTGTTTTTGTGGCAACCCCGAAGTCTTCTCAGCCTTTAGCCAATATGAATGTGCCTCCTACAACTATAGAGATTATAGATATATAGAGACTTAGGCTTTTATTTCCTCATAGTGTTTTTCTTTGTAGTAGTTTTCTCTTTTGCTTCTATAACTTGTAAAAATTCTTCATATTTATAAGATTTATTTGCCTTCAATTTTGCCTTCATACTGCAATCCTCATTTTGAGTAAGATTTATCATAAAATCAATTAAGGAGAAAATATTAAATCGGCTGGGGAGAGAATATGTAAAATCAACTATGGAGAATGTATAAAATCGACTAAGGAGAATACTTCTTAAATTTTAAGATGCTTTTCAATCATTGCAATAAACAACTCTTAGGATTCGACGATCACTTAATCCGATCGAATTTGGAAGATGAACCTTTCATTCAGGTCATGAGTTGTGACTTAGATTTGTGGCGTCAAGCGCAGTAGGTGACTTTTTAGTCTTTCATTCAATCAAAGTATTATCCGATCGGATATAAAGATCAATTATTTGTAGGAGAGTCATGCATAGGAATGACCTTTCGGTCTTGCATTATTTTAAAGATTTGGTGATTTTCACGCATCGAGTGTTTGAGGGAGATGATTAACTCAATTGTCAGCCTTCCTAATTTGGATTCAGATTGGACGTCGAATCTAGCGAATGAATCGATGCAGATTAAATGGGTGCGCTTCGCTTCTTGGGCTCGGGATGAACATCGAGCCTAGCGAAGGTACTTAACATGCTGATGAACGAACTCCAACTTTTCCATCTAGGGCTATATCAAGCCTAGCAGATAAGTTATGCCGAACGAAGAATTTTGGCTTTAAAAGGTTTAAGGGAGTTACCCATATGGAGAACCTCGGTTGGGATGTTTGTATCGACCGATTGAAATTATCATGGTGACTATGGAAGTTATCCGCTTATGGGGAGTTACCCGTATGGAGAACCTCGGTCGAAATGTTTGTATCGACCGATCAGAATTATCATGGCGACTTTGGGAGTTACTCGCTTATGGGAAGTTACCTGCATGGAGAACCTCGGTCGAGATGTTAGCTTCTATCTTCACGGTGATTGTGCGCTTAAGAGACATATTGGCCAGCAGTGGCTTTATGAAGACTATCCGCTTAAGAGACATATTGATCGGGGAGAGGTCTATAGGCGTTAGGGCCCTCATCTCAAACTCCCGATGATAGGAAAATTTCTTTCCGATCCGTGCAGTGGCGGTTGATTATACTGACCAATCGGGGAGAGTTCTACAGGCATTGGGGCCCTCATCTCATCTCCTAATGGTAGGAAATATCTTTTCAATCCGAAGGTCATTTTGCTAAAAAAGCAATTAAGAAACTTGATAAACTACAAATAATAGTTTCGTAGGTTTGGGCGTGTACCTATTTTTAGGTTAGTCCTTGCTTCGTGGAGACACTCATTTTGTATTCATCAAGGTGTTATAACTTTTTACATGTTGCAGCTTTTAATTGCTGCATCTTTAAAGACTCAAAGATGAAATTTTAATAATAAATAGATAATATGAAAGTTGGTTGGCAATCCAGCGCTTATTAAAATTTAGTACAACAAATTCATGGGGAACTCAGATTGTAACGATTCCTCTGTATTCTACTTCTTTCAAAGACATTGCTGTTACATTTTGTTTTTTACTTCGCCATGTGACAAGATTTTCAGTAACAAATGTAAAGTATCCAGAGGTAAACCTTCAGTCAGTTATGTTTATTGCCTAATCCGCATCGGTAAATGCTTTCACTTCCATATGTCCACGTCTCTTAAAGGTTAGACCTTTTCCTGGTGCGCCTTTCAAGAAACTCAAAATTCTTATAACAGCAACCATATGATCTTCATTGGGGGCATGCATAAACTTACCTACCACACTAGTAGCATATGCAATATTAGGACGAGTATGAGACAAACAAATCAATCTTCCTACCAATCGTTGGTATCTTTCCTTGTTTGTTGGCACTTGATCTAGGTAAATGGCAAGACGATGATTCTGAATAATAAGAGTCTCTACTGCTTTGCATTCTAGCATACCAGTTTCGGATAACAGATCCACTTTATACTTTCATTATGATAAGTATATACCATCCTTAGACCATGCAACTTCAATTTCCAAAAAATATTTCAGCCCTCCTAAATCTTTCATCTCAAATTCGGAAGACAAGCAATCTTGAAGCCTTTTCATTTCATTTATATCATCACCAGTTACAATAATATCATCTACATAGATAATGAGCAATGTCACTTTACCATCGTTGTGTTTAATGAATAGAGTGTGATCTAAGTCACCTTAATAATAACCAATTCCTTTCATAACATCCATGAACCTGCCAAACCATTCCATTGGTGATTGCTTTAGGCCATACAATGCTTTTTGCAATCTGCACACTTTCCCACTAGATTGTAGAGTATTGAACCTAGGTGGGAGATGTATATACACCTTTTCTTCTAAATCTCCATAGAGGAATGTGTTCTCCACATCGAATTATTTCAAAGGCCAATTAAAATTTGTTGCCCAAGGACAACAAGACTCTGATCGTATTCATTTTTGTCACTAACGCAAAATTTTCCTGATAGTCAATCTTGAATGACTATGTATATTCCTTTACTATTAGTCTCACTTTGTACCTATCAAATTTTCCATCAGCTTTATGCTTAAGAGTGAATATCCACTTGTAACCCACTGGTTTTTTTCCTGGAGGGAGAGAAACAATATTCCATATGCCATTTTTTTTTAATTCATCTATTTTAGTTTGCATTGCCTTTGCCCACTTTGGGTGTTTTAGAGCTTCTTTGGCTTTTGCAGGAATTTTTATATTCTCCATCTCATTCACAAATGCTGGATGTTGTGGTGATAGCCTGCACATAAAAACATAATGTGTGATAGCATATCCCACTTTTCCATTAAGAGAGTACCTATCGGGTGGTTTTCCATGATTTTGTCTAGAAGGCAAATAATAAGATGAAATAGGTAATAAATGAGGAAAAATACTTTTAGGGGTACTTACCTCAGGAATATCCATTTTATCTTGAATGTGCATTGGAGGAGAGGAAGGGGCTTCTTTATCATGGTTGTCTTGTTGTTTTTGAATAGAGATGTGTTCAAGGCTCTATGGAACATTAAAATCAAGAATTGCACCTCCCCTTGAATCAAATAATCGGTTCCCCCTGAATTGGATAATTTGGTGAATTGTGGTAGCGGAAGATCAATCCAGTTGTAGGCATCACGTTGTAGCTCCCTCTGAGGACTAGTTATAGATTGATCAAGCTGGAAAAAAAAAGTCTGTTTTGAAAAATTTCACATACATATTAATAGACATATGGTGAGTTGATGGATTATAACAACTGTATCCCTTTTGGTGAGGATGGAAACCAATAATTTTGAGGAACACTACCACCAATAAGAAAAGCTTTAATGGTTTCAAGTATATGCCTATTTTTATGCTGTGCAACACCATTTTGCTATGGGGTGCGAGGGCAAGTAGTCTCATGTATAATACCTTTGTCTTGGAAAAAATTTGAGAGTTTAGAGTTAAGGTATTCTCCACCATTGTTTGATTGAATGATTTTTACTGAAACAAAGTACTGAGTGGAAACCATATGATAAAAAATTGGAACTATATTCTTCACATCACTCTTATGCTGCGTAGTATATAGCCAAGTCATTCGAGTACAATTGTCTACAAATGTAATGAACCACTAAATTCTAGAGTTTGTAGAAATTAGGGTAGGTCCCCAAACATTAGAGTGGATCAATTCAAAAGATTTTATTCTTTTTATTAAAACTCAAAGGATATGTATAGTGGCTTTTAACAAAAATACACACATTACACTTAATAGAAGATTCTGAAATATCACCAAATAAAGATGGAAACATTTTTTTTAGGTAAGAAAAAAAGGTGTGACCGAGTCGATGATGCCACAACCAGATTTCCTTTAGGTTATTGCCTTTATAACTATTAACTTGATAAACATGACCTGAAATAACACCATACACATAGTATAGCCCCCCTTCTAGTACCACGTCCAATGATCGCTTCAGTTTGGATATCCTGAAGTAAACAAAAAGTGGGAAACATTAAAACAACACAATCTAATTGTTCTACAATTTGACTAATTGATAATAAGTGATTTGATAATGTAGGAACAAGCAAGGAATTATGTAAAGAAAGAGTGGGAGTAAGGACTACTGATCATGTTCCAATGTCTAGGGTAGACTCCCCATTAGCTGTCATGACACTATCCTTAGAAGGAGAAGTCATGTGTTGGAAGAGAGTTTTGTTGTAAGTCATATGATTTGTAGCATCTGAATCAATGATCCAACTGGTATCATGATTCGAAGAAGCAAAAAAAGCTATTCTAGTGTTACCCGAGGTAGTAGGAGAATCATTTAAGGATATATGGTTGACTAGAGAGATCAATTCACCCGTTTTAGTATGGTTGTTTTGTCTTATTGCAATAGTAGCCATACTAGGAGCAATATCGGTTGTATTGGCTACTTTTACTTAAGCTGGACATTTGTTATTTCTTGCTTTATTTTGCTTCTTCCTCTTTAAAAACCATTTAGGATAGCTGTAAATTTCAAAACAAGTATATCTTTGGTATGACGAGTCCCATTGCAATAGCTGCAATGTAACTTATCTTTTTTTGCTTCCTCAACAACTTGGGTGGTGCAGTAGTCAGATAAGATGGTTTTAGAGACCATTGCCACGGATGAACCTTCACCAGTTCTCATTTTTCCAAGTATAGTGGCTTAACATTGAGCCTCTTGTCGAATAGTATTGAAGCATTCCTTGATACCTAGGACAGGTTTTATTCAGAGGATATCACTTTGGATAGAATCAAACATATATCTCATCCAATCCTACAAAAAAGTCATACATCCAATCTTTCTGAATTTTTTCTTCTCTAGTTTGGAGATCTATTGTACATACCATCTTGATTGGGCATTGCTTATCGATTTGTTGCCAAATACTGTTGAGTTCGACATGATAAATGTTGATTGGAAGTCTACTTTGCTTTGTCATCGTGGCCTTACAACATAGTTCATAGTATTGGGATTTATCTGCACCATCATAAAATGTTTAAGTAACATTGTCCCATATTTCTTTAGCTGATGGAAGATCAATGAATAGGCCTATTGTAGACACTGGGTTCTGATGCAGCTCCTAATCAGAATTATCTAATGAGGAAACAATTTCTCATAAATAGACAAGGAGAAGAAGTGCCTGGCTTTCTCTTAGATTTTCTATTTTCAAAATGCTTTTTGAGCTCTTCTTCAGGTTTCAAATGTTTAAAAATTCCTTTTGAGATCTTTCTCATTGTTTCCCTTTGCTAGTAAGGTCAACCAAGAACGTGACTCACTTCCAGAATGCATTTTGCACTCGAAAATAGGGGAAAAATCTGATTTTAATACTTATCCCATTTGGGGATTTTTAAGGGATTACTTAACTTTTAGGGGTCTGTTTCTCTCTTCCTACGTTCTTTCTCCTCTCTCTACTTCTTCTTCCTCTTCTTTTTTTTCATGAAAACTCAAGAAAAATGCCATGAAAAAATTGCAAAAAATCACAAAAATTTGGAAAAAATCCATAAAGCACCAAATCTTTGTTATTTGACGGAACCGACACTGAAGGTAGTATTTTTGAGTCCCCAAAACCTAAAAATCTAGTATTTAATTATAATTAATTATGTAAATAATAATTTTATCTAGGCGTGGCAAAATTGGCCCAAATCCAAAACTCCATCCAAGAAAAATGATCCAAACCCAACCAAACCCAAAACAATGCCCATTGGGCCAACCCAAAAATGATCCACTAAATATGTAATACATTTGGGTCTGACCATGATGCCTAATGGGCTTTTTACAAGATGCCAAATGGATCTGGCTATGATGCCCATTGGGCCAACCCAAAAATGACTCACTAAATATTTAATATATTTGGACCAATATTTTTTATTGCAGTATTTTTTATATCGCGTTATTATATAAAAATGTTAGTTTCATTAAAAAAATAAGTCAAATAAGTTCACCCACATTTGGGCCACCTAATCCATTTGAGTCATCCAACATATTTAGACCAACGTTTTTTTACTTTACTATTTTTTATATCACGTTATTGTATAAAATTATGAATTTTATTGAAAAATTTGGTCAAATAAGTTGATCGCATTTGGGTTACATGCGACCCATCTAGGCCATAATATGACCCATATGGGCCACTAGATCCATTTGGACTATCCAATACATTTGAACCAACGTTTTTTATTGCAGTATTTTCTTTGTATCATATTATTGTATAAAAGTATTAATTTTATTAAAAAAAATAGGTCAAATAAGTCGATTTACGTTTGGGCTACATGCGACTCATCTGGGCACAATAGACCTCTCCCTTTCACTCAGTCTAGTTCTCTCCCTATTTCTCTCTCTCTCAAAATCATATGTTCCTTCCACCCTCACCTTCTGTAATGCTCTGGAACCACTATCGGCACGAATAATACTTTCCGATGATGAATAGTGACACCAAAGGTGAAAAATACTACCCTGGGCCCACCGAGGTCCAAAAAAGTTTTATGTTGTCATTAGAAAATATAATCCGTGATGAGTCCGGTGATATAATTTGAGCTAAAATTGAGGTCAAATAGTCATCTAAAAGCCAAAAACAAAAAGAAGTCACGGGACCAAAAGGAGGTCAAACTAAATTTGACCGGCTTAAAAATATTCTATGAACTTTCGAAAATTATTTCAATTACATGAAACATCTTAGAATAATGAATATTAATATTCATAAGTGAAAAATAAAATTTTGAACGCTTTAAAAATTTAAGATTTTTGGGCCGAAAATATTTCGATGCCTTGAAACATATCAAAACGAATTTCGATTGATTCAAAATTTTAAAAACATCTTAATTATAATATTTAGAAATTTTTGAAATAATTATGTGAAAAAATAAAATAAGGATGAATGAGCCATTGAGAAATGAATCAACATGCATTAAACTCATGGATTGACCTAAACCCGCCTAACGTATTTGGACATTGATCCATTTATGATCCATATTTTTTTTCCATTTATGGCCCAACCCAAATCCATCCAACCAGATCATTTGCCACCTCTAATTTTATGTAATTTATTATTTTTTAATACGTGATTTATTAATTTAATTTTGTTAATATTTTGGTAATTAATTGTAAATTTGCTAACCAATTTTGTGAATTAATTTATTGTATTAGCTTAATAAATTAATCGTTTCATTATATTATTTTGCTAATTATTTTCTTGTTAATTAGTTTAATTCCTTTATTTATTAATTAATTGTTCTATTATCAATTTTTTTTAATTCTTTCTTAATTTAATATATTAATTTGATTTATTAGTTGTATATTTGTTAATTTGTTTTTTTATCTAATTTCTAACATATTTTATTAATATAATATTATATTGTTAATATTCTTTAAATTTTCTATTCTATATTAGTATTTGTTAATTAGCATAATTGATTAATATTTGTAATTTAGTTGTTAAATAGTTTATTTATATATTTGATTTTTTTTAATTCAATTATATTATTGTTGATATTATTATTTTTAGTGATGATATGTACAATTGTCATTGTTAATATTATAATTAATCTTACTATTATTGTTTTTATTTCTTTTAGTATTATTACTATTATTAATATTATTTTTACCCTCATTATTATTGTTGTTGTTTATTAATATTATTTTCACTATTATGTTATTATTACTAATATTGCATTAATATAATTATTGATATTTTATTAATATTAGTCTTTTATCATGAATTTTATTATTGTCAATTATTTGTGTTTAATTTATACTTAATTATTGTATTATTTTGTTATATATTGCATGACTTTTATTATTTTCCATGCCATATTTTAATATTTGTGCTTCCATCCCAAGTCGAGTTAGAGAACTGAAGCGGGTTAGCTTAGGATTTCCTTTATTTTTACCCATTCGTTTATTTTTGGGTCTATATAATTATTTAATAGCTTTCATTTATTCGCTTGTAATAGCTTAGTAATAAAAGTTTTTACACGCTTTAATTAAAAATGATAATAAAATATTTATACTTAATTAATTGGATCTTTCCATAAAATGGATCAATGTCCTATTTTATTCCAAAAATTATACACAAGAATTTCATAAGTATATATGAGGGAACCAAAGTTTTTAATGCAATCGATATCCCGATTTATGCATGTTTTACTTGTATTATTATTTTTTCATGCCTTTATTTATTGCAAGTAAATGGTTTTTCAAAAAATTAAGCTAAAAACTCACTAAATGATTTTATAAAAGTTTGAGTGGGATTTTTCTATAATAAAAGGGATCAATGTCTCGATTTTCACCCATAAAATAACATGTAAACCAAGGATTTCTCTTTATAAATACAAAAGATTTTCTATTTAAAATTGACTGATAAGATTCTCTTTTTCAAAGCTACGACGGATTTGTATGGTGTGTGTGTGTGTGTATATATATATATCATGGTGATATTAGAGGCTATTATTATAGAAGACCATTCAATCTGATAACTAACATATTAAGTTTATACTTTAGGTTCCAACTTAATATGTCAGTTATCAGATTGAATGGTCTTCTATAATAATAGCCTCCAATATCAACATGATATATATATATATACACACACACACACACACACCATGTATGGAAAGCCTGTGTGTTCTTAGGGTGTTACATTTAGGAAAATTTTGGACCATTTCTCGATTTATGTGTGTCATCCTTGTGCAAGGGCCATTTAATCTTCTATATATGGTTTCAATTTTGTCGGATGTCCCCATCCTATTCTTTTTATCCAAAATACACCCAAGATGCTGCCTTTTGTAAATATGCATGCGAGAACGAACGTCCTCATTCAAATGAATTTAATCAATTTTCCCAATTATTTATGATTTTATCTTTATATTTATTCTTATATTCTTTATTACTTTCAATGCCATACTTTACAGCTTTTATGTACATGCTTTACATATTTTCGACATGCTTGAGTACGCCTTACTTTTCTAGCATATAACTCATGTGAGAAAAGTGGTAAAACAAATTAATTATTAAAACTCATTTATATAACATTAACCAAGGGTATAGATAGGAGTGAAGTCCAAACTATTTCTAGTTTTGACTTCATAAGGTTAAAACTTATTTTTTCAATGTTTTATTAAATGGTGACTCCATGATACTTACCTTGTGGTGCCCAACAAATGCCTTCGTAGGTTGATCACCAGCAAATGAATGGGGATACCCCGAGACGCTATCTCATACACTTTTGAAGCTCGAGGCATTGTGGATTGTGTTGAATCCCTATCCATTTCGAAGCGACCGACTTTCACGAGTTAATGATCCTTGATATGGTCTTAAGTCCTAAAAGCGTGTTTTTTAAGGCAAACCGGATTCCTAAAGGGTTCGACGTGCGTCACACATATGAGATGTGGTTCCATGGTTTTTAATAGCCATCCTCACACAATTGCATCCTCAATGCTCCACTTTGAATAACCAGAAGTTTCTTCATCTACTTTTAGGGTTTGTCCATTCAAATAGAAGTTTGTTTAGTCCCGCAACTTGGAGTTTAATCATTCGTGACCAGATCTTGAAGTTTGTATCATTCAATTTAAATCTAAATGGTAAGTTGTTGAGGTTGGGTGACTCAATTGAGATTGGAGTCTAGTTCGTAGTGATAATATTAGTTTTCTTGTCATCCATGGTTGGTCCCTTGTTTCAAGACCAATTTTGAATAAAGGGTTTGGTTAGCTTAAAGTAGCAGTGTAGGGTCTATGAACGTGCTCTAATACCATGTTAAAGTTTAAAGCTTTTTTTCTATTATTATTCTTCTTTTGGAGGAAGCCCTTATAAAGGCAAAAAAAAAAAAAAGCAGTTACAGAGATCCTATATTAAAGGATTACATTAAGGGATCACAATCATATCTCCTTTCTCTCTCTCTCTCTCTCTCTCTCTCTCTATATATATATATATATAAGCACACAGGAGAGACAGACAATAAATGGATATATATAACAAAATGCCTATGTTTACACATGGATTACTTAATAAATATATCTGTAATTTTATATATTTATTTTAATGCATTTACTATTTAAAATTTTCTATTAAAAAAATAAAGGTATTATAATAAAAAATTATTTAATTTTTTATTAGTATATTTATTTATTTATTTGTATGTATATTTTGTAATGATATTTAGTAGTTTTTATATTTTAAAAATAAAAATTTGGATTATTATAAGAAGATACATTTATTATATAATATGAATAGAGAAAAATTAAAATTAAGCTTAGGCATTTAAACTCTTGTTTTAAATACTAGTTAGTGATAAGTTAAAATTTAATTCATTAAAATATATCAATTCATTCATAAATTATGTTTTAGATTAAATGATGGGTATGTGTTAAAACCACCAAAAGATAAAACAATATAAACTATAAATAAATTCCGCGCCAACTGGTAGGAAATTAATGTTTTTTAAAAGCAAACAAAAAAAACAAAATAGTGGAATTGATTTGGATTGCAAAAGTAAATAAACAAAATCAAACAAATAAATTACAGCAAACTTAAATAAAGTAAAATTAGCAAATAAACAACCCAACTAAAAGTATAGTCTCGATTCCAGTTCTTTACTTAATAATAGATTTAAAAATAAATTCTAAATATTTTTTAGTAAAGCACCAGTTCTATTTGTTGAAAAAACTTCTAACAACCAATTCTTTCTTACTTTGTAAACTAGCCAAAAAATGCACATTAACAAGTTTTAATTACTGAATAACTGTAAGAGACGCTCCATATAATTTAATCCACTAATTGTATTAAAATATAAAAGGATCTTATTATAACCAATAAAATGAGATACTTGATTTCATTTAAATTGTCTTATATTTTTTCTTTAAAATGAATTAAACATGTGCCAGGTATTTAATTACATTAACCTCCCACTAATTTTCATATTAAAGAGACAATTTGCATAACTGGCCATATTGCAACAATTACAACAATAATATTGACATGAAATTAGAGTAACAATATAAATACTGAAAGCAGTAAAAAATAATAAAATACTTAGATCTCACTAATAATAAAATTGAAATATTAATTATCTTTCAACTGAAAAAATCATCTAATTGCTCATGTTCATTAATAGAGGTTTTGAAATGAAGAGAACGACCTCCAAAGACCGTTGAAGTCACATAGCTTTTGGAATTTGCTTGTGCCCCCTAAGATGAATTCAAGAACCTTCTGTGGCGAGTCATGGGTTAATTTCACCTATAGTTACTAAACTTACACCTAATAATCCAAAAATAATTGAATTATTTTTCATAACGAAATTGTTACTAAAATTTGTACTATTTTGTACAAAAGTCATTTTGATCGGTTTCCAGTGATGACTCTTGCCGGAGTACTGATGTGGCACGTCATGTTGATATGAGCTTGAATAGCTCATAAATATTGTGTTTTAATGTGTAGTTTTGTTTAGTATTGTGTTTATTATTTTGGTATTTTATCTATATTTTGTTGCTTTTATGTGTTTTGTGTGTGTGTGGTTGTTTTATTTATTTTGTAGGAGAAGGGAATGAATTAAAGCTTAAAGGAGTCAATTGGAAGAAGGAGAGGAATGAGAGTTGCAAGGGTTGTGTCGCGAGCGCGACAAGGAGGAGAGCTCGCGACAGCAAACGGGGAAGAGAGCCAGGCCAGCAGCTAGAAGTGTGCATTGTCGCGAGGGTGACAACCTAGGAGGAGAGCTCGCAACAGCCAGTGGAGCCAGCCAAGCATGAGCGTGTCTTGTCGCGAGCGCGATAAGAGTCGCGAGGCGCGACACAGTGCGGATGAGCAGTTGAATTTCTGAAGTGATGCAATTTTTTATGAACAATGGCAACTTTTGTGAAGGGTTATTTTGAATAGCCATATCTTTTAGAGAGGCATATATATGCCATGTGAACAGATTTTTAGGGGTTGATTTTTCTGGATTTTGATTTTTGTGATCTTGAGATTTTTAGTATTTTTACTTTATCTTTTCCTGACTTGAAGAGGAGACAAAAGCAAGGGAGAAGACATCTTGTGTGAAGGGAAAAGGGTTGAGAGATCCCCTTCTTCTTGTTCTTATGTTTTATTTTTCTTCTTTGTAATCTTTTACATTAATTTTATGTTTGCATTTGTTTATATATGACAATTTTCTATTTCCATTTACTTAGTTAATCTTAGAGTGTAGAATTTACTATTAAAATTATATTAGTATCATTATAAGTTAAGGAAGACGACCTTAAATGTGCAATTCCTTCTCTGAAAATCAACAAAATGGTCATAAATAAGGGAGTTAGCGAGAGCAACATCTTATTGAAAGTTAATAGAAAATTCATTATCAAAGCATAGTTAGAGAGATCACATGTGGAGATAATTGCTATAGATTGGTGATTAATCTTAAAATGTGTAATTAAAATCAACTATTTCATTAACGAGAGTTGAGAATTAGCACTTTAATTGCATGTCTTAGGCAATCTAATTCATGTCGAGAGAGTGGATTAGAAATATATTCGAACTTGGCTTACTAATAAGATTAAAACTTATAATTAAAATAATGGTATCAAGTGCATGATTATTTAATTTCATTATATTTATTGTCTTCTTTGATTATACTTATCTAGGATTTAATTAATTTATGCAATAGAGTAGTTAGAATTAGTTTCCACTTATGAACATCGTAAACAAGATTAAAATTGAGTAGTAATAGTGGGTAATTAAAATCAACATTTCCTCATGGGATCGATATCTGAAGTACTATAACTGGTACACCATATACTTGCGGTATTTAAGCTTTTAGAAAAAGCATAACAACTTTTTGGCGCCATTGTCGGGGAATTTGATTGATTTAATTTATTGCATTATGAACCTTGATTTAAGATTTTGGATTACGATATTTAATTTGTTTTTGTTTGTTGTGAATTTTCAGGATTTGACATTTCATGCCGCGTACAAAGAGTTTTCAAGAAGAACTTAAACCGTTAAATCTGGAGATAGAGAGATTTCTATTGAGTAACCGCAAGTCAAATAAAAAGAAGAATCGAAATAGGAGAATTGCTATGGATGAAGAAGACAATACACCGCGATTAATGGACTTTGCCATGCCAGTATTGAGTGGTGCTCAACAAGGTGTTGTAAGACCCACAGTAAACGCAAACCAATTTGAAATAAAACCATCGCTTTTACAAATGATTCAAAACAGTATACAATTCTATGGTTTGGCGAATGAGGATCCAAATGCTCATTTGACAAATTTCTTAGAAATCTGTGATACTTTTAAGATTAATGGATTTTCGGCGGATGCAATCAAGCTTAGGCTTTTTCCTTTTACATTGAAGGACAAAGCAAAAGCTTGGTTGAATTCCCTTATTAGGGGCTCTATCACAACTTGGGATCAATTAGCCCAAGCTTTTTTATCAAAATATTTTCCCCTAGCAAAAACTGCCAAAATTATAAAGGATATCACCACTTTTGTTCAACATGACTCTGAATCTTTGTATGAGGCATGGGTAAGGTTCAAAGAATTATGGCGAAGTTTCCCACACCACAATCTTCCAAGGGAGTTACTGATTCAAACATTCTATAACGATGTGAATCCAACAACTCGAGGCACTATTGATGCGGCCGTTGGGGGATCTCTTATGAGGAAGACCACGGAGGCTGCATTCGAGTTATTGGAGGAAATGTCAATGAACAACTGCATGTGGCCAACCGAGAGAGCTAGGGAGAAAAATTTCTCCAATGTAAGGGGAGTTCATGCAGTAGATTCGGTAGTAGCTTTGCAGGCTCAAGTTGAGCAATTGACTCAGAAAATTAATAGCTTAGGTATGGGTAGTAATCCACCTAGTGGGTGTAGTATGTGTGGACAATTAGGCCATGGAAGTGAAGAGTGTAATTTGGGTATGGCTAGTACTGAAGAACAGGTTAGTTTTATCCAAGGACAAGGAAGGGGAAACCCATATTCAAACACTTACAAACCCCATTGGAGAAACCATCCGAATTTTTCTTGGGAGAATAGTAGCAGCCAAAATAGGGTTGTGGGGTTTCAACAACCTCAAGATAGGTTTGATGCCTTGGAAGTAAAGATGGATAGATTTTTGAAGGGCATAAATATGAAGTTTAATGCTCAAGAGGAGTCCCAGAAGAGGATGAAAATTAAGTTTGATCAAATAACCAAGAATCAAGCTTCCTCCATTCATAATTTAGAAGTTCAATTGGGGAAAATTGCCAAGGCTCTTTCATCGCGAGTACAAGGGAATTTACCAAGAAATACGGAGGAGAACCCAAGAGAACATTTAAAGGCCATAAATTTGAGGTCAGGAAAGTCTTACACTAATGAATTTGTTACCACTAACAAGTTTGGTAGTATGCAGGAACATAAAGAGAAAGATGAGCTTTGTGTCGCGAGCGTGACACCTGTCACGAGCGCAACAGGAGAAGGAACTGCCACCATCGCGAGTGAGAAGGCTGTCGCAAGCGCGCCAGTTACAGTGGAAAAGCCTTCTGTCGAGAGCGCGACCCCTGTTGCGAGCGCGACGGATAGGGTTGCATAAGAAAAAAATTTCAAGGGTTTTTCAACCACAACCACCATTTCCACAATGGTTGAAGCAAGAGAATCAAGATAAGCAATTTCAATCTTTTCTTGATAAATTGAAACATGTGCATATAAATTTAAACTTTGTTGAGGTTATAACATAAATTCCTAACTATGCAAAGTTTCTTAAGGATTTAATTGCTAAGAAAAGAAGTTGGGAAGATGTTTCAACCATTGAATTGACTGAGGCATGTAGTTCTATTATTACAAATAATTTGCCTACTAAGCTGAAAGATAATGGTAGTTTTACTATTCCATGCATTTTAGGGGATGTTGAGTTTCCTAAGTGTTTATGTGATTTGGGGGCCAGCATTAACCTTATGCCATTATCTATCTTCAAGAAGTTGGGGTTAGATTATGTTAAACCTACTTCAATGGTTTTACAATTAGCTGACCAGCCCATTAAAAAGCCATATGGTATAGTGGAAGATGTATTAGTTAAGGTTGACAAATTTATTTTGCCTGCCAATTTTGTCATTTTAGATTTTACATATGATGTGAAATGCCCATTGATTTTAGGGAGACCTTTCATGAGAATAGGTAGGGCATTAGTTAATGTCTATGAGGGTTCATTAATTTTGAGAGTGAGGCATGATAGTGTAGAATATCGCATGGATAGGGCATTATGATACCCCATGGAGGAGAATATATACATGAGAATAGATGTCATTGATGATTGTGTTGCAGCAGTATTTAATGAAGCAGATATAGATGATGAGGTCATTGAGGAAGAAGCTAGTAGGAAGGAAGAGCAAGAGGGTGTATGGCCAGAACGCTTATATCGAAATGATGCACCTATACCACCTTCAATTGGAAGTCCTCCTACGGTATAGTTGAAAGAGCTACCTAGTCATTTGAGGTATGCATTTCTTGGTTTAAATTATACTTTACATATCATTGTGTCGAATAAACTTACTAGTCATCAGGAATCTTTGCTAGTAGAGGTGGTTAAAAAGAGAATAAAGAGTATAGGTTGGCAAATTTCGGATTTGCAAGGAATTAGTTCTAATGTTGTTATGCATAGGATTAATATGATAGATGATTTTCAACCTAGGGCAGATAGGCAAAGGAGACTTAACCCAAATATGAAAGAGGTAGTTAAGAAAGAGGTCATCAAATTATTAGATGCTGGGATTATCTATCCAATTTCGGATAGTTCTTGGGTAAGCCCAATACATTGTGTACCTAAGAAAGGAGGTATGACAGTAGTTAGGAATGAGAATGAGGAATTGATTCCTACTAGAACCACCACAGGTTGGAGGGTTTGTATTGATTATAGGAAGTTAAATTCAGCTACTAGGAAGGATCATTTCCCTTTACCCTTCATTGATCAAATGTTGGAAAGGGTAGCCGGGCATTCTCATTATTGCTTTTTGGATGGGTATTCGGGCTATTTTCAGATTTTTATGTACCCTAGTGACCAGGAGAATACCACTTTTACTTGTCCATATGGCACTTTCGCCTATAGACGTATGCCTTTTCGGTTATGTAATGCACCTGCAACTTTTCAAAGGTGTATGACCTTTATCTTTGGGGATATGATTGAGAATATCATGGAAGTTTTCATGGATGATTTTTCAGTCTATGGAGACTCTTTTGAGTTATGTTTAAATAATTTATATAGAGTGTTGGCTAGGTGTGAGAAAACTAACCTAGTGCTAAATTGGGAAAAGTGTCACTTCATGGTTGAAGAGGGTATAGTTCTTGGCCATAAGATTTCCAGTAGGGGCATTGAAGTGGATAGAGCAAAGGTTGAATTGATTGAGAAATTACCTCCACCCACTACACTTAAGGGCATAAGATCATTCTTAGGACATGCTGGTTTTTATAGAAGATTCATTAAGGATTTTTCACTCATAGCTAAGCCTTTAACTAATTTGTTGGTTAAGGAAGTGCTTTTTGAATTTTCTGATGATGGTATGCATGCTTTTAATTCTTTAAAGAAGGCCCTTACAACTGCACCTATAATCACTTCTCCTACTTGGGAGTTACCTTTCGAAATTATGTGCGATGCAAGTGATTTAGCAGGTTGTGTGTTAGGTCAAAGGATTGGTAAGCATTTGCATGTGATTTACTATGCTAGTCATACTTTGTCACCGCCTCAAGTGAATTATACAATCACTGAAAACGAAATGTTGGCTGTTGTCTATGCATGTGATAAGTTTAGGTCTTATTTGTTAGGATCTAAAGTTATAATCTATACGAATCATGCAGCTTTGAGATATTTGTTTGCTAAGAAAGATTCTAAACCTAGGTTGATTCGTTGGGTTCTTCTATTGCAAGAATTTGATCTAGAAATTAAAGATAAGAAAGGCTCTGAAAATTTAGTAGTTGATCACTTATCTAGGTTAGAAAATGCTGAAGGACCACAAGGGGATAGTCATGAAATCAATGAAACTTTTTCGGATGAATCTTTTATGTCAATAAATTATAAGCATGTGCCTTGGTTTGCAGATTTTGCTAACTTTCTTGCTGCAGGAATCATGCCTTATGGATTGACATGGCAGCAGAAAAAGAAGTTTTTTTGTGATGTTAAAAACTATCTTTGGGAGGAGCCCTATTTATTTCGGATTAGTAGGGATGGTATCATAAGAAGGTGTGTGAGTGAGGAGGAAACTGTGGATATTTTAGCTCATTGTCATTCCTCATTGTATTCGGGGCATAATGGTGGAGCAAAAACTACTTCTAGGGTGTTAGAGTGTGGATTTTATTAGCCTACCCTTTTTAATGATGCTAGGAATTTTGTAGCTAAATGTGATAAGTGTCAAAGGGCAGGAAACATAGGAAAGAGAGATGAAATGCCTTTGAATAATATTTTGGAGGGTGAAATTTTTGATGTGTGGGGAATAGACTTTATGGGTCCATTTCCTATGTCTTTTGGGAAATCTTATATATTGATTGGGGTAGACTATGTCTCTAAATGGGTTGAAGCTGAAGCTTTACCAACCAATGATTCAAAGGTGGTGATTTCATTTTTGAAGAAACTCTTTTCACGGTTTGGAGTGCCAAGGGCTATCATAAGTGATAGAGGTACGCATTTCATTAATCGCTCTTTTACATCTTTATTGCATAAATATGGTGTCCACCATAGAGTAGTTACTCCATATCACCCTCAAACCAGTGTTCAAGTAGAGGTGTCCAATAGAGAACTTAAATGGATTTTAGAAAAAACTGTTTTTAATTCTAGAAAAGATTGGGTACATAAGCTTAATGATGCATTATGGGCATATAGGACTGCTTTCAAGGTACCTATTGGAATGACTCCATATAGGTTATTGTTTGGGAAAGCATGTCATCTTCCTGTTGAGTTAGAGCATATGGCATATTGGACAATCAAGACCTTGAATTATGACATGAAAGATGCTGGGTTAAAAAGGTGTTTGCAATTAAATGAACTTGATGAATTGCGTCTTTTTGCTTATGAAAATGCACGTTTATATAAGGAAAGGTCTAAGAAATGGCATGATGCTCACATTAAGTATAAAAGCTTTAAGAGTGGGGATAAGGTTCTACTTTTCAATTCTTGCTTGAAATTATTCCCTGGAAAATTAAGGTCTAGATGGAGTGGACCTTTTGAAGTAACTCAAGTTTTCGACCATGGATATCTAGAACTAAAAAATAATGAAGGAGACTTGTTTAAAGTTAATGGGCATCGATGTAAAATATATTTTGATGGAGCATATGAGAGTAAAGAGGTATCTTTTATCTCTTTAAAATTGGCTTAGTGTTATTCATATATTTTCACTTTCTATTGTTTTTAAGTGAATAATTTTATTTTTCTTTGTTTATTACCTAATTTAGAGTACTTACACATTTTTATTATTTGTATTTTATAGGTATTTATGTTTGCTTTATTTGTGTTATCCATAATTTTCTATTTCCATTTAAAAAAAAAGTTAGTTTTTTTTAAGTCATGAAGTATCATTCTTGTTGCGAGCGCGACGATTGTCACGAGCATGACAAGGATGAGTGGGACAAATCACAGGACTCTATCGCGAGCGCGCCCTATTCGCTTTAGCGACTGTTTCATTTTGATTTGGGCATTAAGGTTCTATCGTGAGCGCGACACCATCGCGATCGCGATTGATGAATAGGGAGATTAGGCATTTAGGCTCTGTCGCGAGCACAACATTATTCGCGAGCTCGCTATGTTCACATACCGTGTCTTGTCGCGAGTGTGACATTGTTGCGAGGTCGTGAAAGGACACGGGATTTGAATTTCTGAGGTTTTCAGCTGCCTTTTCACCTCCTCCTATAAATACTTAAAACCTTACCTCACCCTTTTACCTTCCTCACTCACCTACCTCTGAATTCCTGGATTTTTAGCTCTCTCTCTCAACTCTTTCTTCTCTTCTTCCTTACTTCTTTTAACTTAATTTTGTGGGAGTTTTTGTTGGGCTTTACTGTGATTTCTTCTTTCTTTCTTCCTCACCTATTTTTTTGTGATTTTGATTGGAGTAAACCTGATTTTCAGCATGGTTCGCACCAAATCCATAGGGCGCAAGAATAAGCAACCTGTTGCAGAGCCAAGCTCTCCGCCAACACCGCCTTTTGAGTATCTTCAAGCCAGGTTTGAGTGTCCCTTCCCTATATACTCTGAAGAAGAGGGCAAAAAATTTAAGTTTTTTGACATAAAATAATATGTGGGCATGTTGCATTTAGATAATGAGTTGATTATGGACTTAGGTCTAACTGTCCCATTTGATAAGTATATAAAATACATAAAATGAGAGAAATTTTCTGTTATGAATTTGCCTATTAGGAGGGACTGGGCTGTAGAATTTTTTGTCACCTTGGCATATGTAGACAATAAGAAGACTCAATTTAAATTTAGACACCAGGGTGCTGAGTTTATATTTGGTTTTGAAGAAATGCATGATTGGTTTGGTTTTCCTTTGAAAGGACAACATTTTAATTCCAATTTGTTTGATCACCGGCCGACTTGGACAACACTCACTGGCTTAAATGAATTTAATAACAAAAATGCCTCTAATCGCCTTATTAAGGATAATGGGTTGTTTCTCTTTCATAAATATTTATGCCATGCCTTATTTGGATGAGTAGAAAGTACAAAGGTGCAAACCAAAGATTTGTTTGTGCTTGCTTTGTTATTGTCACGTAAGACACCATGTTCAATAGATTTTATATTTGATGGGTTATATCATGCGTCCATTGCTAAAACAAAAACAGTAGGCATGTGTCACATGGTAACCGGCATCATTTTAGGGTGTTTAGGTGATTTAGGTAATCTTATTTTGGATGAAAATGAGCGTGTGACTTTAATAGATATCCGTTATCTACGTAACTCCCATGTTTTAGATAGAGGTGCTTGACCTCCGCAGTTTTTATCACGTTTTGCGCAGGAAACGAGTACTAGTCATGCCAAAGAAAAAGGGAAAACACCTACAACGTCTACTGCTACCGCATTTGGTAATTCAGATGAGTCTAATGATGAATATGAGGCTGCCCCTGCTAGTGATTTCGGTGTGGGCCGAGCTGATAGTAGTGCGCCAAGTGATGGTGCTGAGCAAGAGGAGGTCGTTGGATTGCAGCGCGTCATGTCTCGTTTGGATGGGATTGAGGCTGCCAATCAAAGCATGGCGGTATGGATGGATTCCCTTGAGGCAACTGTCAAACAAATGCACAAAAGTCATAAGAGCCTCAGTCGCAAGCTCCTTTCATTTTTTCGCCATTAAAATATTCCTTTCACGCCTTCTCCACCAGGGTCCCCAAGTGGACCATCTCAGTAATGTTCCTCTCTCCAATTTTAAGTTTTTCTTTTGTTGGTGTTTGTTTTTTTTTTTAGTGTTTGTGTGTTTGTTTTTCTTAAATCTTTGTTTGTGTTGTATGTGTTGTTCTTGTGGAGTCTTCCTTCCACAATAAGGACATTGTGTCCTTTAAGTGTGGGGAAGCTAGTTGTTAGTTTGCATATAGAATTAGTTTTAAATTTTTATGTTGTTTTATGGAGTTATTCCTTGTAAGGTTATTGCCTATTAACATATATAATTAATCTTTGCATGTTAATTATGAGTCTATTGGATACATTTACTAGCTTAGAATTAAAGATCTTTAGTTTTAATATGATTATGCTTCCATGGATAGGCATGTTTAGGTAAAGTACTTTGGTATACAGTTCTTTTATACCAAGTTTCTTTATATATGTGCTTTAGAATAGTGAGTTTTGCATGATGTAGAGTTTTGTCATAGCCATGGTGAGCTTTTGAGCCTTAACACATTAAAATTATTGTTGAGAGAATTCCTGTTGTATTCATTACTCTAGAACTTGTGTTAGATAATTTTTGAGATCACATTTAGTATATAATATGCATGAAAAATGATAAGGGCATTAGAAATAACCTATTTTAGCTTGCTTAAACAACTACCCTTTTTGACTTTAGGTAGCCATTTTGAGCCTATAACCATTTTATTCATGAGCTTATTTTGAGCCTATAACCATTTTAAAGTGAATAAAAACTTTCTTTTTGAACCCTTATATGGAAGATGTAGTAATGCTTTGATGAGTTGGATATAGTATTGACATTTTATAAGCATGAATTATAAGTACGAATCCTTTTTTATCCCTGAAGTTTAAAGCCACTAGTATTTCAATTTAAAAAAAAGAAAGAAAAAAATAGATATAAAAGAGAAGAAGAAAACTAATACACTAGTTTGCTTTTAAAAGAAGGAAAATAAAAGTAAGAGAAGCAACTAGTTGAAGTTTGAGCATAGGTGAAAACTAGTGAGTATTGAAGAATCATTGTAAGGGGATATGGAAATTTTATTAGTAAAGATAGATATCATGCTTAAGTGCAACTTTTGCAATACAAAATTTTACTTGTTTGAGTATTTGCTATGTGTTCCATATAAATGAGCTACTTAAACCAAAAAATTATCCTACCTTAACCTAAGCCAAGCTATAACCCTTTAAAGACCCTTTTGATTTTGTGTATTATTTTATGCTAGTGATGGAGATTTTTATTTAATACAAGCTTATGGTATGTGGTGGTACAAGAGGAAATTCGAGTTAAACACTATCCACTAAACACTTGAGTGGTGTAAGGCACAATTTATGAGAGAACCACTCTACAATTTTGTATTACTTGCTAGGTTAGAGTACATGTTGTAAGAGATAAGGTTTTTAAGATCTTTATATAATTGTACTTTATTTGCTCTTGTTATCCTATTGGGGGCATGAGACTGTTAAACCTTATAGATTCAAGATTTTGTTTTGGTATTTGTTGACATTGACTCAATAATGAATATGTTAAAGAAATCTTGCATGTGTTAATTTATGAGAATCTTAAGAAGGACAAACTCCATATTCCATGTTTTATGTTTTAATTAAATGTTTGAGCTTTGATGGTTTCTAGCATTTTGAGTTTTTGCTTGAGGACAAGCAAAAGTTCAAGTGTGGGGAATTGATATGAGCTTGAATAGCTCCTAAATATTATATTTTAATGTGTAGTTTTGTTTAGTATTGTATTTATTATTTTGGTATTTTATCTATATTTTGTTGCTTTTATATGTTTTGTGTGTGTGTGGTTGTTTTATTTATTTTGTAGGAGAAGGGAATGAATTAAAGCTTAAAGGAGTCAATTGGAAGAAGGAGAGGAATGAGAGTTGCAAGGGTTGTGTCACAAGCGCGACAAGGAGGAGAGCTCGCGACAGCAAGCGGGCAAGAGAGCCAGGCCAATAGCTAGAAGCGCGCATTGTCGCGAGGGCGACAACCTAGGAGGAGAGCTCGCGACAGCCAGTAGAGCCAGCCAAGCATGAGCGTGTCTTGTAGCGAGCGCAACAAGAGTCGCGAGGACGTGACATAGTGTGGATGAGCAGTTGAATTTCTGAAGTGATGCAATTTTTTATGAACAATGGCAACTTTTGTGAAGGGTTATCTTTGAATAGCCATATCTTTTAGAGAGGCATATATATGCCATGTGAACAGATTTTTAGGGGTTGATTTTTCTGGATTTTGATTTTTGTGATCTTGAGATTTTTAGTGTTTTTACTTTATCTTTTCATGACTTGAAGAGGAGACAAAAACAAGGGATAAGACATCTTGTGTGAAGGGAAAAGGGTTGAGAGATCCCCTTTTTCTTGTTCTTATGTTTTATTTTTCTTCTTTGTAATCTTTTACATTAATTTTATGTTTGCATTTGTTTATATATGACAATTTTCTATTTCCATTTACTTAGTTAATCTTAGAGTGTAGAATTTACTATTAAAATTATATTAGTATCATTATAAGTTAAGGAAGACGACCTTAAATGTGCAATTCCTTCTCTGAAAATCAACAAAATGGTCATAAATAAGGGAGTTAGCGAGAGCAACATCTTATTGAAAGTTAATAGGAAATTCATTATCAAAACATAGTTAGAGAGATCACATGTGGAGATAATTGCTATAGGTTGGTGATTAATCTTAAAATGTGTAATTAAAATCAACCAGTTCATTAACGAGAGTTGAGAATTAGCACTTTAATTGCATGTCTTAGGCAATCTAATTCATGTCGAGAGAGTGGATTAGAAATATATTCGAACTTGGCTTACTAATAAGATTAAAACTTATAATTAAAATAATGGTATCAAGTGCATGATTATTTAATTTCATTATATTTAGTGTCTTCTTTGATTATACTTATCTAGGATTTAATTAATTTATGCAATAGAGTAGTTAGAATTAGTTTCCACTTATGAACATCGTAAACAAGATTAAAATTGAGTAGTAATAGTGGGTAATTAAAATCAACATTTCCTCGTGGGATCGATATCTGAAGTACTATAACCGGTACACCGTATACTTGCGGTATTTAAGCTTTTAGAAAAAGCATAACACATGTGTGTGCAAGTAAGCTAATGTGACGTGCCACTTCATGGCACTCCATTTGTGCAGGTTTATGCTGATTCAATCTGCTAATTCTATCCCTTCCAAATAGTGCCTAAACTCAGGGCATATGCAGGCACTTCCTGCATAAGCTGCATCTATATGGAACCATAAGTTGTATTTGATTCCATAAAATAATTCTGACATTTTTTGGTAACCGAATTTTCGGTCGCCATTCTTAAAATTATATAAATATTTATTCAAAATTTATGTGATTCCAATATACTTTTTTCGAAATTATTAATAAAATCAAATTTTCTAAATTATCAATCTCACAAATCCAAACTTAGTAATCTATTTTCTGAATCGATACAACATTTTGCTAAAGTGACGCTATATATGCTGTGAGTTGCAAAGTTCCATATATAGGAAGATAAAATTCTTTTTAAATAATCTGTTCTCTATAGTCTCACGATCCGCTTCATGCCTTAGTTTTGATCAAGCATGAAGTGGAAAGTCTTCCAATTGACGTCTTCTCACCTGAACCAGAACCAAATTAAAAAAGAAAGGATATAATCAGTTCATGGCTTCATGCATAATCAAATTGGAAATAAAATTGGAAGCCAATAAATAATTATTTCTCAATTCTTTGTTGGAATTACAACAATTGTAGTGCCTTAATCTTCAAAATATTATACAATTTTAGATTTCCACCTTCACCCAAGCCTATAGGCGCATATATACACAAAGCTTCCAACAATAGTCATCCGCACAATAAAGGAGTTTTAAACAAATATAAAATTTAACATAAACCTAGAGGAATTCTAGACAAAACATTTAAACTTTTATTAATTTTTTTTCTTAAATTGGAAAAAGTGTCAATAAATCAAACTTAATAGCTATAAAAGGCAGGAAAATTGTGTTCCATCAAAGCCAATAAAAACAAGGCAGCATATAACCGATGACAGGTAAAAAAATTTGGAGATAAATTATTAGAAAAAACTAAAGAAGTGGGAGATGGAGACTCTATATGATTTTGTAATAAGGGAAACAAACAAGGAAAAGCAAAATTAATTAAGAAGAATGCATGTATTAGTAAGAAGAAAAATTATGAAAATCTGATATCAAACTTACTGGAACTCAAGAAATTCCATTTCATTACATATTTCATCTTACACTAATTAAGAAATTAAGGAGTAGGAACATACCAGAGTGAACCTTGGTTGTTCTCTTCTTGCACAATCTTTTTGCAAAAAAAAAAAGTTTATTTCTCAGAAATTCTGCATTTTTAATCCAATTATAATAGAGATATAGGTATGCTAATTTATAGTTTGAGAAGGAGAGAATTTTACCTCAGCTCAATCTCCATGCTACCGTTCTCTTCCTTGATTTGATCAATCTAATTACTCAACTTTTGTTTTTTGTTTAAAAGAAAAGGTAAAACCCTAAAAGTTAAATATATTTATAGAAAGGTAAATAAAATGCAAGAAAAAAGAAGTAATTAGCTTCTTCTGGTCTAAGTTTCTAAGAAAATCTTCTAAGTTTTTGAGAAATAGATGTTTGAGCTGAAGATTTATTCCATTTATCAACAACTAAACCAAGCTCTTGGGGCTTGCTTTAAACCATATAAAGTCTTTTCAAGTTTGTAAACAAAATTTGGATATTCAGAATTTTCAAAACCTGGAGGTTGTTCAGCATACACTTTTTGATTTAGAAATTTTTTTAAAAAACACTTTTAACATCCATTTGATATAGTTTGAAATGTTTGACACATGCAAATGCACACGAAATTCTAATAGATTTTAATTTAGCTACAGGAGCAAAAGTTTCATCGAAATTTACATCTTCTTCTTTGTTGTAGCCTTGAGTTGATAGTTTGTCCTTATTTGTAACAACATTGCCTTGCTTATCTAGCTTATTTCTAAACATCCACTTTGTTCCAACAATAGAACAATTTGAGGGTCTAGACACCAAATTTCAAACTTTATTTCTTTCAAACTGACTTAACTCTTTTTGCATAGCAATAATCCAATTATCATCATTCTGATCATCAATACAATTTTTAAGTTCAAGTTAAGATTAAAAAACAACATTACCATAATATTCACATATGGCTCTCCTTGTTATCATTCTTTCAAAAAGATCAATTAATAGATTTTCTTTATTGTGATACTTGTGAAATCTCTAATCTTTAGGTAATTATGTTGGTTGACCTTTCTGAAAGTGTTGAAAATAGCTAATAAAGGTCAAACAAACGACATGGATCTGATCAAAATTTTATTTAGAATGTAGCATACAGTGTTGATCGCCTCAACCCAGAAATACTTAGGTAGATAATTCTCATTTGGCATAGTTCTAGCCATTTCTTGAAGAGTTATGTTCTTTCTTTCTATAACATCATTTTGTTAAGGTGTTCTTGGAGCAAAAAAAGCATGATTAATTCTAGAATTGTTAAAAAAATCTTAAAACTTTTTATTTTTAAATTCTCCACCATGATCAATTCTTATGCTTGTGATCTTGTCCTTTTTCATTCTAAATTTTCTTACTCAATTTCTTAAAAGCATCAAATGCCTCATCCTTATGTGCAAGAAATAATAGCCAAGTGTATCTTGTATAGTCATCCACTACATTTAACACATAAGATTTTACACCAATATTTGAAGGACTTATTAGTCCAAATAAATCAATATGAAGAAGCTCTAAAGCTTGCTTAGTGGAAATGCCACCCTTAGAGTTATGGAAATTTTCGGTTTGTTTCCCAAGTTGACACACCTTGCACACATGATCTTTATCAATCTTCATTTTTGGCATTTCATTCACTAGATCTTTTTTCACTAGCTTTTCTATTCTATGGAAGCTCACATGTCCCAATTTTTTGAGCCATAAAATACTCAAATAATCCTCTTTGGAAATTAGACACTTAGCCTTACTTTTCTAGGTATCTTCTAAGCTAAACAAATAAATATTTTCAAGTTTCTGCCTTTTTAGAACAAATTTTTCTACTTTAACATCTTTTACTCTCACCACAAAAAAAATGGATTTTACCGACGGAAACACAATCCGTAGGTAAAAGTAAGCTATTACCGATGGATTACCGACCGAACTTATAATGCGTAGGTAAAAAAAATGAATTTTGATAAACAACGATATTTGTACCGACGAAAATAATAATTCGTCGGTATTATTGGCGAGAAAAGTTGGCGCCCACCATTAACGACCGATTCACCGACGGTTACGTCCGTCGGTAACGCATTTTATCATTTAATTTATGTAGCGACGGAATTTTCGTAGGTAATATAAGAATTTTTATATTTACCGACGGATATTGCGACGGATTTATGTACTGTCGGTAAATAAATGCGTGAAATTTTTAAGGCTAAGAATTATAGTTTTTGCTACGGTTCATGTCGTCGGTAAGCCGTCGGTAATGTTTTAAAAAAATATTTTATATTTAATGTTAATAAAATATTTAAGAAAATATTTTAGGGCTTAAAGATCCCTAATGGTCTGAGATCCCTTTTTCTAAGCAGTCCAGTCTTGAAAATAATATTTTAGCCTATTATAGAATATAGAATTATAAAAGAACAACAATTCTAATAATTTAATAAACATATTTGATCAATTTGTAACGCTCCAAAAGTTGAATTGATTTAGAATATGTTGTTTATTTGTATAAGTAGTATTTTGGATACCAGGTAATAAGAAGTAAAATAAAAAAAATGTATACTAAATTTATCAAAGTGACAAGTTTTTATGATAATTTTTTTTAAAAAATTGATAATTTGATAAGACGGATAAAGTATTACTCTATTAATTATTTATTATTTAGTAGTTATATAAAGACAAAATATGTAATAAATATTTTTTGAAATATAAAACTGTTACTTCGGGTGGAAAAAAATCTATAAAAATTTAAAATTCATTTTTATTTTCTGACTTTAATTTAAAATCATGAAATTATAAAATTTATTTTAAGTCAATTAATTAATTAAATTATAAGTTAATATAAACTAAATTCATGTAAATTTTTATTTAGTGACTATATTAATAATAGATTTTTATTATATATTATTTATTAATTTTTATTTAATTTATATCCTTATTTTTAATTATTTACATATTTGACCTTCCCTATAAATAGGGATGAGCAAAAAAAATCGAAAAATCAAAAAATCGATTCGAAATCGAACCGATTTTTTAGGTTAATCGGACCAAAAAATGGTTAATGTTTTTAAAAATATAGATTTTTTTTCAGTTCGGTTCCGATCCACGATTTTAAAAAACCATCGGTTTCGGTTAACCGACCGGTTTAATTTATTTTTTAATATATATATATATATATAAGGAAAGTGAAACCCTATTTTCAGCTTTCACCATCTGCCGCCCCTCTCCACTTGTTGAGCGCCACTGCCGCCCCTTTCCTCACGACAGTCGCCGCCCCTCCTTCACGTCAGACGCTCACCTCTGTTCGGCCCTTCAATTCTCCTCTGGTTTGTCTCACCTCTTTTCTACCTACTTTTCTACTCTGTTGCTGGTGTTGTTTAAATCACATGTAAATGGAAAAATGAGTAAAAGAATAACGAGTTTATGGGTCCTCTTTGGTTTGCGTTTCAGCAATTAAAAAGGAAAGATTTGGATGCTATTTCTGATTTCTAATTTTTTATATGAAAGCTTTTTAAACTTATGTGTACAATATGTCATTGAAGCTTTTTTTGCAGATGAGAAAATTAATATGTGTTGGCAGCTGAGAAAATTAATATGTGTTTGCAGATGGAGCAGCTGAGGAAGTGAAGGCAGCAAGCACTTGAAACTCTTCTTTACCTGCTAATCTTTGCATTCTACCATGGCCGTAGCTGCTGCTACCTGCTGCTTCTCTGCTCTCACTTCCACCGTTAAACTCTGCTGCTACGCTTTTTCCCATCGCCACCTCGCCACCTCTCATCGTTTCATTGTTTCCATCAACGTTAAAGCTACCAATCATAAACGGCTCCCTTCGAGATCCCACACACTTGTAAGCCCCAACTATTCTCTTTGTTTCCCTTGAAGTTCGAATGTCTCTTTTTATTAGCTGATGTTTGTTTCTTTCTTCTTTAATTTGCTTATGTTTAGAAAGAAAGTGCGTCAAAAAAGAAGCCGCCCGGCAGTTCCAAAGATGAGAGGTACTGTTCATATGCTGATGGAAATAGTGGTAGAGTGGAGAAGGGAAAATCTCATTCAATGGCTTATAGGTCATTTGGAATAGCAAGAAAAGAGAAGAAGGAATTTCAGTTTGATATGAAGGAGAATCAGGTTTAATCATGGCTACTCAATTTCCACTTTACTTGACTATTATTTGACTAATTATAATTATAAGTGTTTTTATCTCTGTCCAGGTTGAACCCAGTAATCTTCAGGATACTGTATTTCTAAATGCGGTTGTCAAGGTAATATTAATAAGTAAAAGTGTAGATTATGGACTCCGATCATTAGCATGAAACGGGGCATATTGCGTGTTGCTTGGACCTTTTGCATTTGTTCTAGATTTTTAGGTATTTGATTGTTTGAAGGCCTACATACATAATGTACTCTTAGATGTGGGTGTCCTGGAAGTATTTTAGGCTATTCCGTAATTATCTTACATTGGGTAGAATATTTACAGCTGATTTTTTGGATTTAGTTTACTTAACTCTGCTTCCGATTCAAGCTTTTGTATTAACTCTTGTGACATTCTTATACATTTGCGTGCCTTCATATCACATTTTTTTCATAAAGAAAATGCACACCAAAAACTTGGAATTGCGTGATTTTCTTTTGTTTGAGGAAGAAGATGTAGGCTATCAAGATTGGGACTCTCATTGTCTTTGTTAGATAATGTTGACAGCTCATTTGATTAAGATAAAATTCACTCTGCTTTATCACTTGTATTTGTATTTTAGTTAACCTCTTCTTCTCCTTAGCTTACCAGCTTATCTCTGTATATTCAGCCCTTATTTTATGCAATACTTCAGCCCTTATTTGTGCAGTAGTTCTCATAGTCTTAAAGTTTATTTGTTGAAATATTAGAGTGGAAATTCAACCTCCATTTTTTATTGATCTAATTTGGCTTATACATGGCTAGGTTGTTGATTTAAGTCTATGAACTGATATATTTTGTTAATGAACTAATTGCATCCTGTATTAACACTGCTTCTTATGAACAATTGCTTAATATCTTAAATGAAATTATGTTGACTCAATTTGAGTTTATATATATATATATATATATATATATATATATATATATATATATATATATATATATATATTATGTCTTAATAAAATGATCATTTTTTTGTACTTTGGGCTTTATAGGGTAGCAGTAATATTTTAATTGTTTTTCTTTTAGTTCCACTGGCTAATACATGGGCCTTTAACTCAGCTTTCAATTAATGTATCTTAAATAATGAATTTTTATACTTTTTCAATTTTCCACTGTTATTTCTCATAGAATTACAATTCTATTAGTAATTAAGCATAACTCTATAAGTAATTAAGCATAATTGTCATTTTAGTTTTCTATAAGTAACTCTATAAGTAATAACTCTATAAGTAATTAAGCATAACGCTATAAGTAATTAAGTAATTCTATAGGTAATTAAGCATAACTGTCATTTCAGTTTTCCACTGTCATTTCTCGTAGAATTACAATTCTAATAATGGCAATTCTATAGGTTAGTTCTTGTATGCTTATCACAAATTGAAATATTATCTTAATTTGATATGCTTTTCCTTATACTTTTTGCAATTGAAGAAAATAAGACTTAAATTCTATAGTTCACTGACAAATTGAAATATTATCTTAATTTGATTTGCTTTTCCTGATACTTTTCACCTGCACACTTAAAATTACTTGTCCCTTATGTGGCTGTGTATTAGTCAATCACCTGGTAGCTTGCTAATCTGCCTTAAATTAACAGGAACAACTTAACATTGATGACAAATTTGTACTTATCCTTTTTTCTGATGTTATCTTCCTATTTTTCAAAATGACATTGACTTATCTTTTGATGCTTTTTGAGAAAAAAATAAAAGAAATATAATATTTATATAGTGTTTTGTTCTTATGATGATTCAATTATGGCAATCTAATTACATATTTTACCAAAGTCAATGCTCAATATTTCTATATGTTACTCCCAGTGCTTTTTATTTGTTAGAAAAACAATAAACCGAAAATACTTATGCTAGATATAAACAAGAAAGAGGAAAAACAATTCTCTATTGAAAAATATCTTTACTATTTCTATGATTGCCATTGGTTTTGTAGTTTGCTTACTTGAGAGCTCATCAATTGACAATGATCTTGCGACCTGAAGAAGGACCTTTCTGCAAAACCTGAAGGACCTTTTTGGTAGTTCAAAGGTATACATAAAGCTGACATGGAACAATGAGAAGATTAAAGCCTCTTATTAATTGCTAAATTGTCTTTATCTTCTTCCTTAAACATGTTATATATTTTTATTATTGTCGTTCATCTTTAAATTAGAATTAGATAATTTTCACAGTATTGCAAGACATTGTGTACAATATTGATATTATTTGTACAGTAATTATAATATATACTGGTTTTTTTGGATATTAAAATTATAATATATACTGGTTTTTTTGGATATTAAAATTGTTAATTCATATATGTTTTTAATTTTAATTTTAATTTTTTTGTATTGAATGTATTGTGCCTATTTTTGCTTTTACGAACAGAAAATATATAATTTTAAAAAAAATTGAAAAAGAAAATAAATAATTCAATTTTATGGAAATATCGACGGATATATCCGTCTCTATTTTTCTGAAATAAATTAATATTTTTATTAATCAAAATTTTCCGACGGATTACCGATGGAAAATCCGTCGGTAAAAAGTCAAACCGACGAAATATCCGACGGATTTGTTAACAAAACTACCTACGGAATTTTTTTGTGTTTCCGTCGGTAAAATCCGTCGGTACCTATTACTGACGGATTTTTCCGCTGGTAATTTGGTACCTACGAGCGTTTTACCAACGGATTAATTCTGTCAGTAATCCATAAAAAACCCGTCGGTAAGGCCTTTTCCGTCGGTAAAAAGCCCTATTCCGTCGGTAAAAATTCGTCGGTAAAATCAATTTTTTTTGTAGTGATACAATAACATATGAAGAAACATTTTTCAAAATTTCAAGCAATTCTAAAATCATTTCAACATACTTCTAGCTCCGAAGGAAAAATTAACCGGTTTGAAATTTGAAATTCTAAAACTGTTAGAAAAATTATTTTCCACTTCCAATAGTTCATTTATGCTTGCTTTATGTGATTGGAATAACTTTTGGATGTCTATAGAATATTTTTGAGTCCGATTAAATTTTGGTCAACCTTTTTTACGATACCAAATAAATCCTTCACTATCTATTTCGGGGACCTATATGAGCTCAATTTCTTCTCAAATTATACCAATGGACTCTATTTAACCTATATTTTCTCACCTAA
Source organism: Excoecaria agallocha (assembly GCA_037975025.1). Lineage (NCBI taxonomy): Eukaryota > Viridiplantae > Streptophyta > Magnoliopsida > Malpighiales > Euphorbiaceae > Excoecaria > Excoecaria agallocha. The sequence continues at coordinate 21,159,382 of CM075812.1, forward strand.
TGGTTAACTACAACTCTGCAATAGGTTACCTGTCCTTAGATTTCTCTAGGCTAGGCACATTTAACACTTAAGTACCTCAAATTTTTTCTATACTACACTACTGTAATCATACCCAAAATTGTCCTAGCGTTACTGTTCATATTTTAGAATCTACTATGCATATCAAATGAAAATTTGGGGTGTTACATTTCTCCCCCACTAATAACAATTTCGTCCTTAAAATTTACCTAGATTGAAGAGTTGTGGATACTATTATCTCATGGCTTCCTCTAGTTCCCATGTCGCTTCCTTCACATTATGGCAAGTTTAGAGTACTTTGACAAGTGGGATCTACTTGTTCCTTAACTGTCTGATTTCCTTGGCAAGAATCTTCACTAATTCCTCATCATATAACAAGTGAGGTCACGGCTGGACTTCTTTTGGTCTGATTTCCTTGGCAAGAATCACTCACTCGGACTGTCCATCTATCTGTAGATGGAAAGCAGTGCTGTAATCCAAGCAAGTTCCCAATGCTTCTTACAGTTTTTTCCAAAACCTGGATGTAAACCAAAGATCTTTGTCTGAAATGATGGAGATGGGAACACCGTGTAGCCCTACTATTTCACTAATGTAAATTTCTACTAGTCTGGTTAATGAAAAATCATATCTTAGTGGTATGAAATGTGCAGACTTTGTTAATCTATCAACTATCACCCAAATAGACTCATGCTGCCTTATAGTGAATAGTAATCCAGACACAAAGTCCATGGTCACACGTTCCCACTTCCATTCTGGTATGGTGATGGGTTACAATAGACTTGAAGGAACCTGGTGTTTAGGTTTTACTTGCTGGCATGTTAGACATTTAGTCACGAAGTCTACTATCTCTTTTTTCATTCTATGCCACCAATAGGTTTCTTTTAAATCTTAATACATTTTATTGCTGCCTGGATGCAGGATGTAATTACTACGTGGATATTAAATCTATATCAGTGAAGAATCTCTTCATAGCAATTGTGCAAGTATCCTTAGACTTGAGATCACCAAAGTTATCTTAAGTAGCAAGTGGTATACTTTGACTCCATAACTGATTACTTCCAACTGGGCCTGAATATAGTTAGGAGGTTGGGTATATCATGACGTACTTGAAGATAGTTGAGTGATTGACAAAGGATTCACCATCCCAGATTTATTAAGGGAAGTTATCTCGTATGATTCTATAATTGCCTTATTCAAGGAATCTCTGGCCACAGTAATATGCCAAGATGGATAGGGATCTATGAAGGGCATTTTGGGAACAATGGTTAAATTAATAGAACATGCATAATTAGATTTATATGAGTTGATAGAAATCCATAATCAAAATCTAATTGAGATAAGAGTCATGAAAGGAGTAATAGAACACGGTAACTGTTTCTATGGAAGGGAATAGTCAAATCACTTGACTTTCCTGACATTTGGTTAGTCATGATGCCTAGCTAGAGGCCAATCATGACTTTTATAATAGTGTATCATAAATATCAATAGGGATTGATAAAATGATTTAAAGAAGTTTAAATCATGTGAGTTTTGAATAGAACTCACAATTACATATTATACTACCACTATAGACAGGAACCCAATAGGTCACACACATATAGAGAAAAGGATAAAATGATAAAATGACAAGGATAATATTATTTGATATTATTATGGGAATAGAGAAGTGAATAAGAGCATAATTAATTAAAGAGTTTTAATTAATTATGATCAAGTAAAATTGTTCGCAAAACTTTTTTGAAATGTTCTGTAAAATAGAACTAATTGAAATATTGTATTTCACAATTAATTATTATTAGACTATAAGTATTATAGGGCTGATATAATAATTAATAGATCCATTGGAGAAATTAAAAGAGGCCCAGAAGATTGGTTTTTCCGCAGAAAGCCTCCAGAGGAAGGGTTACACGGCAAACCCTGATATAAGGCCTTAGAGGCCTAATTCTTGGACCAAAATAAATTAAATATATTTCATAAGTGTTATGAAGCCTACATATTTAATTTGGATTGATTTGGAATTCATTTGGGTGATTAAATCCAAGTGTATGCATGAAGGGCCTAGTTTTCTGGGTTTTATGCATAGTCTTTTATGAAAAGATTTAAATTGGATTTAATTGAGCCCAAATAAATTATTAATAATTCCATAAGCCCATTTAATATTTCTCCAGAAATTTTAAAGAGCTCAATCCCATTATGAAGCTGGATTTTTAACCTAACTATAAAAATCCATGTGATAGGAATTTTAGGGTTAAGTGAACAATTAAGAGAAAAGAAATTCTCTCACTCTCTCAACCCTAGCCGCCGCCACCCTTGCTAGCATCAAGGGATTTCGGCCAGCTCTTGTATTCCTCCATTGTTGGTTCATTCAATCCTTCTCTAGTGTGGATTACTAATTGAAGGTGTTCAATTTTGGACACTATGGTTTGCGACAACCCGGTGAGAAGGAAAATCAACTGTTCAACAAAAAATCAAAGGTAATTTTTCTTATTCTCATTAATATGTATATTGTAAATTCATGGCAAGATAAGATCTATTGGTTAAAAATTTTAAATTCCTCTTATGTATGAGATGCATGTAACCGATAATTCCCAATATGGTATCAGAGCCTCGGTTTTGCCATGAATCTACAATTCTATATTTTACGGAATAGTTATTATTTTTTAGTTATTTATCTCATGAACTTTAAAATATCATATTTTATTTTCCATGAATGAGAAATATTGATTTCTGGATGTATGTGATCAAATATATAAAATGAAAAATAAAAACGATTCTTTTGAGAAAAGAATCATTGTATTTGGCGTGAATGGCTTTTATTTTTCAATAAAGTTTAGGGGCTGTTCTAAATTAAATTTTTATTGATCCGCTCTAAAATTATTTAATGATAATTTATGTGTTTAATATGTGCTATTAAGCCATAGGATCAAACAAAATTAAAATCGAACAAGTTATGCGTGAAAACTAGTTTAGTCTAAAAGTTCGATAAATTGGTGTTCTTGTTGTGCTCTTATTTAGAACGATTTTTAAGCTTCTAAATCTGATATATCTGATATATTAATGTATTTTTAATTAATTGGATTAAGTAAAATGGGCCTTGAATTAATTGAAATAATTTTGATTCATTAAAACCACTTAATGAGCTTAATTATGTTTACGGACTTGGTTTAAATTAGTGAATGACTTGGTGGGCCCAAGGAGCTGATTTAAATTAAATATTATAAATTATAATTAAGTTTATCAATGGGTTTTAAGGGCTGTAGTGGGCTTGGCTCATTCAAAAAGGCCCAAATAGTCCAATAGACACAAAACTAGTTTGTGTGTGAACACATTTTAGGGTTTAAATTTGTGGGTTTCAGCCTATCCTTTATTTTAAGCCCAAAATTGATTATTTAATTATATAATATGATTAATTAATTAATTAATCAATCAATTAATAATTAATTAATAATAAATTGGATTGATAATTAAGGTAAGAACACATGCATGCAAAAAGGTTTCCTAAAATGAAAGTTTTCAAAATGGAAAAAGTTTTCTAATTTGATCACATTATTAAAATAACTCAAAAGTATGTTTCAAGAGTTGAAACAAAGTTAGCAATCCATTATATGATTTACTTTATGCATTAGAAATGCATATAAGGGTGTATGATTGGCATGATGGATAGTTATGGACAAGGCCCAATGTGATTGAGCATAATGCATGTTTCGGTCCAATGAGGACTTTCATGTCCCAGCCACTTGTTTTTGGTTTGTAGTTCTTTTTCAAATTGTAATATGTAATTAGATTACTTAGATTGGAATGATACATATGAATAGAGACCACTATCAAGGAGCAAGATGGGCAGGATGGAGATCTAACAAGTTTGAAGATAATGTAATTATTTTTACTTGTTTGAATCATGCATAATACCTAGGTTTGACCTTTTGATTTCTCTTTTGGCTTGGGGAGATCAATGTAGTAAAGTCCATAACTATACCATATTTGTATGCTTATATTTATGTCATAGATATAGGATGCATACCAATGTATGCCAACCATGTATGATGAGACTTAATTAACTAAAATCCCTCAAACTAATACTAAGGTATATAAGCCTTCCATTAATTTGAGGAGAACCAGAGTTCTTTATAGTGTGGTTTTTTTACCACAGTCAAGGTCACATTATATCGAATATGTTCGAATATAATTAAATGGGCCATCTTAGCTAGCCCATTAGCTTGTTGACCACAGTCAAGGCTAATGGTTCTAGAGGCAACATTAGGGAATGCATATATGATATGCATGTATCAAGGGTTGATAACCTAATGATCCAATAGTTATGTAGAGACATAATTAGTATAGGGATACCTACCTTTCAAAGGTATGGAGTTTGATTTGTTGACCACAGTCAAGTTCAAATTTCATATCAAGGATTGGATATTGACCCACTAAGAAAACCATCAGGTTTTCTCGGATTAAATAGTAAGGGCTATTGATTTGCAATAAAATAGTGGGAGTAAATGGATTAATTAAAGACCTAATTAACACATACATATATATGAACATACTCTCATATGTTTTCTTTTTCACATCTAGGCCATCATCATGAGCACATCAAACATTAATATACGATCAATCTTGGATAATAAGCTGGTTAGCAGCAACTATTCTGACTGGATCAGGCAAGTGAGAATTGTTCTTAGAGATGAAAAGATCCATTATATCTTGGATAAAGATCCACCACCACTTCCATCAGATGATGCCATTGATGAGATCAAGGGCACTTATAAAAAATACATGGAGGATAGTGAAGCAGCAGCATGTCTGATGTTGGGTGCTATGTCCTCAGAGCTTCAGAAGCAACATGAGATGATGGATGCTAGAACCATCATTTTGCATCTATATGAGCTTTATTCTTCTCAAGCTAGAACTGAGCAATATAAGATTGCTCGAGCTCTATTTAGCTACAAAATGGTGGAAGGCACTTCGGCTGCTGATCATGCATTGAAGATGTATGGGTATATTAAGCATTTGAGTAGACTTGGCTATATAATGGATAATGATCTATACATAGATTTGATCTTGTACTCGTTTGCTCCAAGTTTTTCACCTTTTGTGCTTAACTTCAACATGAACAAAATCCAAGTAACCATTCTTGAGATAATCAAAATGCTCAAAATAGCTTATAGATCCTTCAAAAAGGATTCAAAAAGTGTCATGGTTGTCACTTCTGCTAAAGGCAAGAAGCATAAGAAGAAGAAGAAGATGAAGATGATGATGACCAAGGCACAGCCAAAGTATGGTGGGGTTTCCAAGAAAAAGTTTGCCAAGAAAGAGAATCCCAAAGGAACTTGCTTCTATTGTGGAAAGGATGGTCATTGAAAGCGTAACTGCAAGGCCTATCTAAATTCTCTCAAGGAAAAGAAGCAAACTGATACTTCTACTTTAGGTATTCATATGATTGAAATAAATACTTATTCTATTGCTTCAAAACAATCTTAGGTATTAGATACTGGATGTGGATCTCATTTGTGTAATGATCTATAGGGGCTTAAAAGCATTAGAAGAGTTGGAAAGGCAGAAATATGTCTACAGTCAGCTCCTGGACAAAACATCTCTACAACAGTTGTGGGGACTTATCATTTGCCTCTTCCAAGTGGATTAATACTGGAATTAAATAATTGTAATTATGTTCCAGCTTTATCCAAAAGTATTATTTCTTTTAGTTGTTTATTGAACGACTATGACATTTCTTTAAAAGACAAATGTTGTTATATTTTTAAGAACAATATGTTTTATGCTAAAGCTATCATTGAGAATGGTATATTTGTTCTTGATTTAATTAAAGAAGTGCATAATATGGATACCAAGAGAATGAAACGAGATAATCTAAATACCTCATATTTATGGCATTGTCGTTTAGGCCATATAAATGAGAAACTCATGACCAAATTACACAAGTCAAGTGATTTGGGATCATTTGATTATGAATCATTTGATACATGTGAGTCTTGTTTATTGTGGAAAATAACAAAAGCTCCCTTCATTGGTAAAAGAGAACGAACTAAAATGGTTTTGGACTTAATACATTTAGATGTATGTGGTCCAATGACTACACATGCCAGAGGAGGTTACTCCTACTTCATTACTTTCATAGATGATTATTCCAGGTTTGGATATATCTATCTAATGAAATATAAATCAGAAGCATTTGAAAAGTTCAAAGAATTCAGAAATGAAGTAGAGAAGCAACTTGGCAAGAGTATTAAGACACTTAGATCAGATTGAGGTGGAGAGTACTTAAGTCAAGAATTTCAAGATTATCTTAGTGATAATGGTATTTTATCTTAATAGACTCCACCATAAACACCACAACATAATGGTGTATCTAGAAGGAGAAATCAAACACTATTAGATATGGTTCGATCCATGATGAGCCGAGCAGACTTGCCTAAGTCCTTTTGGGGATATGCATTAGAAACTGTTGTTTATGTGTTAAATAGATTTCCTAGTAAATCAATTGATGTTACTCCATATGAGATATGGAATAACAAGAAACCCACACTTTCTCATATGAAGGTATGGGGTAGTCCTGCTTATGTGAAGAGGACAATGTCAGACAAATTAGATGTTAAGTCTGACAAATGGTTATTTATGGGATATCCAAAAGAAACATTTGGATATTATTTCTATCATCCCTTAGAACAAAAGGTGTTTGTTTCAAGGCATGTTGTCTTCTTGGAAAAAGAGTTTCTCCTACGAGAGGACAGTGGGAGTAAAATTGAACTTGGTGTAGTTCAAGACCCACAAATAAAAATAGATCAACCGATTGGACCCGAGACTAAATTTCATAATGATGAGATTACAGTTGAACCTAATTATACAAAAAATCCTAGAAGATCTACTAGAATGCATTCTATCCCTATGAGATATGGATTTCACATTGATTCAAATAGAGGCATAACTGTAGTAGAGGACAATGAGTCTACAAGCTCTCAAGAAGTTTTGAACAGTTCAGAACGTGATTTATGGCTTAAGGCTATGAAGTCTGAAATGGACTCTATGTATGAGAATAAAGTTTGGATTTTAACTCAACCACCTAAAAGGATAAAACCCATAGGGTACAAATGGGTCTTCAAAAAGAAGACCGACATGGAAGGTAATATAGTTACCTATAAAGCTCGCTTAGTAGCAAAAGGCTATCATCAAAAAGATGATGAAACCTTTTCTCCTGTAGTGATGCTTAAGTCTATAAGAATACTTTTAGCCATTGCAGCTCATTATGATTATGAGATTTGCAAATGGATGTGAAGATAGCTTTCCTAAATGGAAATCTAGTTGAGGATGTGTATATGACGCAACTAGAAGGGTTCACATCAAGAAATGGCAAAAAAGTATGCAAGCTTCAAAGATCCACATATAAATTGAAGCAAGCCTCTAGGAGTTGGAACATACGATTCAATGAGACAATCAAAGAGTTTGGTTTCTCACAAAATGAAGATGAACCTTGTGTATATAAAAGGGTCAATGGCAGTGCAATTGTCTTCCTAGTTCTATATATGGATGACATATTGATCATGGGAAACGATATTTCTCTTCTCCAATATGTTAAAATATCGTTATCCAAGCAATTCTCCATGAAAGACCTTAGAGAAGCATCCTATATTCTGGGAATAAGGATCTATGAAGATAGATCCAATAGGTTGCTAGGTCTTTCTCAAAGTACATATATAGATAAAGTATTGAAGAGGTTCAATATGAATCTCTTTAAGAAAGGGTTTATACCTATAGTGCATGGGAAATACCTTTCTAAGTCTATATGTCCATAAACACTAGAGGATAGAGAGAGCATGAATAGAATACCATATGCGACTGCAATTGGTTCTATCATGTATGCTATGTTATGTACACGTCCAGATGTAGCATTTGCTTTGAGTGTCACAAGCAGATTCCAATCCAATTTTGGAGAGGAACATTAGGCAACTGTCAAGAATATCCTTAAGTACTTAAGAAGGACTAAGGATATATTCTTAGTATATGGGGAGGGCAGTTTGGAAATAAATGGGTATACAGATGTTAGCTTCCAATCTGACAAAGATGATTGTAAATCACATTCTGATTTTGTGTTCATAATGGGAGGAGGGGCAGTTAGTTGGAAGAGTTCCAAACAAGAAACAACTGCTGATTCCACGATAGAAGCTGAGTAGATTGCTACTTCAGAATCAACAAAAGAAGCAGTCTAGATCAAAAAGTTCATATCTGAACTAGGAGTGGTGCCTAGCATTGTTGATCCGATTCCTTTATATTGTGACAACAATGAAGCCATTGCGCAAGCAAAAGAACCACGGTCTCATTAGTGATCCAAACATGTTCTCAGATGCTACCATCTCATAAGGGTATAGTAGCTAGAAATTATGTGAAAAAAGAAAGGGTCCCCATAGATGATAATGTGGTGGATCCCCTCACTAAAACACTTTCCCAGATAAAGCACGATCACCATATAAATAGCATGGGTCTAAGACATATGAGTGATTGGCTCTAGTGCAAGTGGGAGATTGTTAGAGAGTATGCCCTAGAGCTTATGTAATAGGGATGTATTTCATATGTATGAATTTATATTCTTAATAAAAGGCATCATTCATTTATTAATGTTATGTTTAAATACATGAGTTTGTAAATCTTAAATTAATAAATGAAGTCTTAGATATTATAAACACAGTGCAAAGGCAATCATGAAAGTGTTCATGATGTGAGATGTCTATTGCATGAAAATGTGTTAATATCTAAATATCCCTAGTCATAGAATTAATAAGATAGGACATTGTTAATTCAGACAAACTAGCACATGCTATGCTTCTTGAATGGTTCAAGCAGTGGTTCTCATAACTGTGATTATGGAAGATAATCAAAGCTAACATGTGGATGCTTGTTAGAAGAACAAGTTCATTGGAGACCTGCAAAGAGAATCCTCATATGGATATTAAATCTATGTCAGTGAGGAATCTCTTTATAGCGGTTGTCCAAGTATCCTTAGACTTGAGATCACCAAAGTTATCTTAAGTAGCAAGTGGTATACTTTGACTCCATAATTGATTAATTCCAACTGGGGGTGAACATAGTTAGGAGGTTGGGTATATCATGACGTACTTGAAGATAGTTGAGTGATTGACAAAGGATTCACCATCCTAGATTTATTAAGGGAAGTTATCTCTAATGATTCTATAATTGCCCTATTTAGAGAATCTCTGGCCAGAGTAATATGCCAAGATGGATAGGGATCCATGAAGGGAATTTTGGGAACAATGGTTAAATTAATAGAACATACATAATTAGATTTATATGAGTTGACAGAAATCCATACTCAAAATCTAATTGAGATAAGAGTGGTGAAAGGAGTAATTGTACAGTAACTGTTTCTATGGAAGGGTATAGTCAAACCACTTGACTTTCCTAACATTTGGGTAGTCATGATACTAAGCTAGAGGCCAATAATGAATTTTATAATAGTGTATCATAAATGTCAATAGGGATTGATAAAATAATTTAAAGAAGTTTAAATCATGTGAGTTTTTAATAGAACTCACAATTACATATTATACTGCCAATATGGACAGGAACCCAATAGGTCACACACATATAGAGAAAAGGATAAAATGGTAAAATGACAAGAATAATAATATTTGATATTATTATAGGAATAGAGAAGTGAATAAGAGAATAATTAATTGTTTAATTAATTATGATCAAGTAAAATTGTTCGCAAAACTTTTTTGAAATGTTCTGTAAAATGGACCTAATTGAAATATTGTATTTCATAATTAATTATTATTGGACTATAAGTGTTATAGGGCTGATATAATAATTAATAGATCCATTGGAGAAACTAAAATAGGCCCAGAAGATTGGTTTTGGCGCAGAAACCCTCTAGAGGAAGGGTTACACGCCAAACCCTGATAGAAGTCCTTAGAGGCCTAATTCTTAGACTAAAATAAATTAAATATATTTCATAAGTGTTATGGAGCCTACATATTTAATTTGGATGGATTTGGAATTCATTTGGGTGATTAATTCTAAGTGTATGCATGAAGGGCCTAGTTTGTGGGTTTTAATATTTAATTTGGATGGATTTGGAATTCATTTGGGTGATTAATTCTAAGTGTATGCATGAAGGGCCTAGTTTGTGGGTTTTATGCATAGTCTTTTATGAAAGGATTTAAATTGGATTTAATTGAGCCCAAATAAATTATTAATAATTCCAAAAGCCTATTTAATATTTCTCCAGTAATTTTAAAGAGCCCAATCCCATTATGAAGTTGGATTTCGAACCTAACTATAAAAATCCAAGTGATAGGGATTTTAAGGTTAAGTGAACAATTAAGAGAAAATAAATTATCTCACTCTCACAACCTTAGCCGCCACCCCCCTTGCTAGCATCAAGGGATTTTGGCCAGCCCTTGTATTCCTCCATTGTTGGTTCATTCAATCCTTCTCTAGTGTGGATTACTAATTGGAGGTGTTCAATTTTGGACACTGTGGTTTGCGATAACCCGGTGAGAAGGAAAATTAACTGTTCAACAAAAAATCAAAGGCAATTTTTCTTATTCTCATTAATATGTATATTGTAAACTAATGGCAAGATTAGATCTATTGGTTAAAAATTTTAAATTTCACTTATGTATGAGATGCATGTAACTGATAATTCCCAATAACTACCACAAACTGGTTTAAGTATGGGTGGAAGATACAATTCATCAAGTCCATGAACACTATTGGTGCATTGGTGAGGCTAAATGGCATTATCAAAATTTCATAATGTCCATATCAAGTACGAAAAGCAGTATTTGCTATGTCTACTTCTCTAACCCGAAGCCGGTGATAGCCGAATTTTAAATCAATTTTTGAGAATATGCCTACACTTTTCAATTGATTAAACAAACCATCAATTATAGGCAGAGGATACTTGTTCTTTATAGTGTTTTTATTCAGTTGCCTGTAGTTGATACACAACCATAGTGATCTTTCCTTCTTTTTAGTAAATAATACTGGTGCTCTCCAAGGTGATACACTAGGACAAATGAATCCTTTATCAAGTAATTCTTGCAATTAAATCTTTAAATCCTTCAATTCTGTGGGTGCCATGTGATAAGGAGCTGTAGAAATAGGAGCAATGCTAAGCACCACATTAATAGTGAATTTAACTTCCTTTTTTGGTGGCAACCTTGGTAAATCATCAGAAAGACATCAAGAAAGTCTTGAATAGTGGATACATCACTGATTTTCAACTTTTATTCCTTAGCTTCTATTACATAAGCTAAGTAAGCTTCACACTCTTTTATGATGCATCCATTTGCTACAGTAGCTGAGATGACATTTGACAAGAAATCCAATCTTTCACCCACAACTATGATTTCCTGCCCTTCAAGAGTTTTCAATGTGATTCCTTTCAATCGACAATCAACTATCACTTGATGCTTATAGAGCCAGTCCATTCCTAAGATGACATTAAACTCATAGAAAGGAAGCTCAACCAAGTTTGTAAGAAAAATGGTCTGTTGTATTTGGATAAGGAAATCTTTATATATGTTGTTTATTACTACACTATGCCCCAAAGGGTTACGCACTAATATATCATAATCTAATTGTGATTTAACTAAACCCTTCCCATGTGCAATCTTGGTGCTAAGATACGATTGTGTGAACCCGAGATCTATTAAAGCATAAATTGAAACATTAAATAAGTAAAATTTACCTACAATAACATCGGAAGAATCCTAGTCTTTTCTGGCTCTAATTGCATAATTCTGAGCAAATGGTCGCTTATCTATAGTAGGAGGAATTTATACACTACCTCTAGTGGATGTAACTTTACTAAGTCTACCTCCGCCTTAGCCTCTAGGTGATGTAATGGTAGGTCTATTAATAGGAACAACTTATGAACTAGTTTGGGCTCATAGACAATCTCTTTGCATATGTTCCTTTGACCTGTATCTCAGACAAGCCCAAGTCAATCTCCAACATTCACCTGAATGATGGCATCCACAATGCTCACATATGGGGATGTCAAATCTACTAGCAATAGAAAATGTAGGTGGAGCAGCTCAAGATATAAACTTTTGAATGGTTGTTGGAGTAGCTGTAGAAGCCTATGGGGGAGCTGTAGAACCCCACTGGGTGTCCCTACTGAAGGTTTTCTTCTTTGCTGTGATCTCGCCCATCTGCTGGCTTCCTCAACCTGGATTGCCTCAATTTTCATAGTTGCTTCAACTAGGGTTCTCCTGTTAGTGTATTCATGAGCTGATAATGCCTTTCTAATATCATTATGAAGTCCTCACTCAAACAGCTTGCACAATTTTACAGGAGGTATGTTGTAATCTTTCATATATGCACTAAGACTTTCAAATTCCCTATCATACTCCTGTACTATTTGATTACCCTGGTGCAGTCGCCAAAAAGTATCTTTCATTACACGTTGGTATTCTTTCCCAATGTATTTATCCTTAAATTGCTAAAGGAGGAAGGACAAGGTTAATTGTTCTGTTGGTGTGTATTGTCTCACCGTGTCCCACCAAGTATAAGCTGGACTCTAGAATAAGGCAACTACCCCTTCTAATTTCTCCTCTAGAGGTCTATGGGTGATCTCGAATAGCCTTTTGATCTTTTTCAACCATTCCTCAACTTCAGTGGAAGTTAGTTGTTCCTAACCATAAAAGTCTTCCACACCTAGCTTCTTTGGTTGTTCTGATATAGATTTCCAGATGACTAAGGTGGCGACTGTTGCTATGGTTGTGGAGGAGCTAGGGCCTGCAGCCTTTGATATAACAATCCACCATCATCTGTATGAAACTCAATGGTGTAGCTGGCAGAGGTGCCTGTGCAGTTGGTGGTAGCATATGTTGACTGGGCTGATGAGACTAAGCAATGGGAGTCGTCTCAACAACTACTGGACTAGCTGAGGCCCCACTCTCGACATCACTCACCAACTCAACTACTCATCTAGAACCAAAAGCCATAATTATCACTAAAATACACAAAGGGATAGGTAAGATTCAACTTCAAATTTACTCATTCTTACATGGCATACACATGTATGCATTCAATCATTCATTTGCACTGATATGTTTGCTCTGATCTTAGGATCACCTGATACCACAAAATGTGATACCCTACATTCACTTATATCGTACGTCATGAAATATTGTTAGCGATATCATACAGCTACTTGTCTTAATTGCCTATTTTATGTAATGACTCGATAACTTAATTTGACATTCCATTTCTAAATCTATTTTAGCATTGCTAGGTTACTATTCATTTGATATAAATTTTAGCAGGAAGACGGCTTATAATTTATTCTACCTAAACCTGCAAATGGACAAAATTACACTTATAAATAGCAACCTCCACCTCCAATACTCTAACAACATTAACAACACTTTTAATATCAGTCCACAACTCATTTACGCAACAAGCATCACATTACACATAAGTCATCAAATCCACTAACATTTAGCGTTCATTACATGCCATAATACATACATCAAGTTTTCAACGATTTAAAGCATATATACACCAAAAAGCACATAACCAAAAGTCTTCACATGTACATTCCACTTTGTCTTCCTTTGTTTAGCTTCATTTTACCTATCCTTGCATGCAGTTAAAACAAACCACATGCTAAGGAGCTTTGTTGCCTAATGGTGGATACAACTACACAAAATTTCATCTAATAAAACTACTTTAAGTAAATTACCAGTGTTACTTTTAAATAACTAATGTAAAATTTATTCTTGTAATGCCTAAAATTACCATTTAATTCTTATCTTACTTTTTTTTTCATTTAAATTGACATGATTCCCTACTTAAGTGGAAAATTACCATTAGGTTTTTAAACTTTCTTTTTATCATATTTTACCTTATTTAACTTTAATCTTGACTCTTTATGCTTCCTTTGACTTTTATTCCATCTTAGGTGTTAAATTTACATTTTAGTCCCTATGTTTACCTATGAAGTGGCAAATTATATTTTAGTCCCTGAATCTTTTCTTATTTATGATTTTACCCCTTTTACGTATTTGACTAGTTTGACTCTTTTAATCATATTTCTAATGCCAATTTATAATTTTATCCTTATTTTTCTGCGTAATTATATTTTTGCCCTTTTTTACTCATTAAACTCCATTTTCACCATTTCATTATTTTATTACATAATTAACATCTTGTATGCATAATTTACCATTTAGCCCTTAATTTTTTACATAATTACAATTTTTCCCCTAGTAGTGCCTAGTGGAAATCCTCAAACCGATATGCAGGATGAGGACTCTAATAATGTAAATGGACTGGAGAGATAACTTGACGTGATCCTGCTGCTCCAAAATGAGTTGAGGGACCACTTGATGCGATCTAGCTACTCTACAGTATGTGTTAGCTATTCCGTAGTGTGTGCAATAAATCTAGTCTCATGGTGCTACCACGATATATATATCCCTATGGCTAGCCATTATATCCTACGATCCTAAATTACCCATTGTACACTAAGGGAAAATGTATACTTCACTTTATGTCATATTTTTATGTAATTTTCCATGCTAATCACATTATGTCATAACTACCACATGCTTATTTACTATCCATTCATGCTTAACAATTATATATTCATCATTTATACATACAATGTCATATAAAGATTATGAAAACACTTCATTTTCATCACATTCACCATTCAGCCTCATTGTGTTTTCATACATACACTACGATTCTTTCTTCATTCACAAGCCATATGTGTTTCTAAGGTCATTTTAAACATCCATATATTAATACATATTTAATTTACAGTATAAATCATAAGTTACCTTTAGTTACATCATTATGTTCATTTATACATCATTATGTCCACTTTTTATTTTTAAGTCTAATCAATCCTAATGCATTTTTTATTCATCATATCATGTATTTCATACAAAATATGCCATTAATTATCAAATCACGTCACATTGCGCCTTAGTACATAATTCTGCCATCATAGGTTTTCTCATTCTCAAGTTGTTTTCCTCACTAATTTACATTCATGTCATGTTAATTCATCATTTTATCAAGTTATCTTAAATTATTTCACATTTCTCCTTAAGTTTATATAGTTACATAGTGTAAATTTTAGGCTAAATTCAAAGAAAAAAATGAAATTAGGTGTAGTTTGTATCCACTTACCTCAAAATGCTTGGAAATCTCCTATTCTTCCTTCTCCTCTCCGTCCTTTTCCTTTCTTTTTTCTTTCCCTTGGAAGTTCTCTTTAGGTAAAAATTTGGAAGGAGGAATTAGTGAGTTTATACTATGAATTTAAACATATAAAAGCTACTAAAAAACTATACTAATGATGCTCTACAAGCCTATAACAAAATCCCAATCAATTTTTACTAAAAATCAAGAATTTACCTAATTAGGTTACCTTTCTCTCACAAAAAATTCTTGTTTTCCAAGCTCCCTTTTAATCTAATTTTATTTTTATATTGAAGAGGATGTTTCCTAATGTATTTAGTGGAATTAGGGCTTAATATTTGGTAGGAAATGGAAAGAGCAAGAAGAAAATTGTAGAAGGCCAAAGGGAGGTAGGTTTGGATTTTGCAAGAAATGGTGAGAAAGATTATTTATTTTTGGGCAAAATTATAGAGGGTTCTGATGGAATATGACATGGTATACACATAAAGATCACGCAGCGAAAAACAATAAAAATTTGATCATACATGCCATACAATTCCATGATAAGAATTGAAACATGCAATTTTAGGGTTTTAAAACTTACAACTTTAGATGCCTTTAAAACTTGATTTTGATGATGACCAGCAACCAAGGAGGATATCTTAGCCTTAGACCTTCACCACCAATGCCAAGGAACAGCCTTTACGCCACTCCTCTCTATTCTCACACACACACTTGCAAAGATAGCTTAAAAATCGAGATTGCTAGCTCTCAAATTAAGTATTGTGTAATGGCTATAGTTTGAAGCTACAAGACTTGATCTTGTACTTCTTTTAGGTGCTATTAATGTCCAAAAACACAAGGAAGCAAGAAAGAGTTCTTCCCCTTGTGTGTTTTGGCCAAGAGAAATTCTTGTGAGAGAGAGATGTAATTCACGCCAAAACCTAGCAAAAACTAGGGTTTTCCATTTTTCTCTATCAATATATATCATCTAATTATGTAAGTGATTAATCTAAAATCTACTACCTCAAGATAATTTATTTTAGCCTTAATCACTATCTTAAAATAAGTAATATATATTGATTCAAACTCTTTTGATTTAATCCAAGATAAACCATAAGACATTATAATCAAATTAATCACTTTATTTGGAAATTCACATGTGCCGAAATTCCTTAGTATTTAATCTTGGAATTTCGGCTATGTCATCTCTTAATTAAGTGTTTTAATTTGATTTAAATATCATTAGGATTTAATACTCAATTAACTTAATTAATACAAGATAATTAATTAATTAAAATTAAACCATGTGGGCTGAATTTCTCTCTCATGGGCCAAGGTCCAATAGCATTTATAATGCCCATTACTACATACATTAATTTGACTTTAATTAAAAGCCTAAATTAATGCCCAATACTTTATTTAAATATTTTAAGCCCAATGCTTTGTGTGCGATCCTATAGGTCCATTGAGAATAACAAATGAATGTCCAACATTAAATAGACCTATAGGATCGCACACAAAGCATTGGGCTTAAAATATTTAAATAAAGTATTGGGCATTAATTTAGGCTTTTAATTAAAGTCAAATTAATGTATGTAATGGGCATTATAAATGCTATTAGACCTTGGCCCATGAGAGAGAGAAATTCAGCCCACATGATTTAATTTCAATTAATTAATTATCTTGTATTAATTAAGTTAATTGAGTATTAAATCCTAATGATATTTAAATCAAATTAAAACACTTAATTAAGAGATGACATAGCAGAAATTCCAAGATTAAATACTAAGGAATTTCGGCACATGTGAATTTCCAAATTAAGTGATTAATTTGATTATAATGTCTTATGGTTTATCTTGGATTAAATCAAAAGAGTTTGAATCTATATATATTACTTATTTTAAGGAAGTGATTAAGGCTAAAATAAATTACCTTGAGGGAGTAGATTTTAGATTAATCACTTACATAATTAGATGATATATATTGATAGAGAAAAACGGAAAACCTTAGTTTTTGCCAGGTTTTGGCGTGAATTACATCTCTCTCTCACAAGAATTTCTCTTGGCCGAAACACACAAGGGGAAGAATTCTTTCTTGCTTTTTCTTGTGTTCTTAGGCATTAATAGCACCTAAAAGAAGTACAAGATCAAGTCTTGTAGCTTCAATCTATTGTCATTACACAATACTTAATTTGAGAGCTAGCAATCTCGGTTTTAAGCTATCTTTGCAAGTGTGTGTGTGAGAATAGAGAGGAGTGGCGTAAAGGCTATTCCTTGGCATTGGTGGTGAAGGTCTAAGGCTAAGATATCCTCCTTGGTTGCTGGTCATCATCAAAATCAAGTTTTAAAGGCATCTAAAGTTGTAAGTTTTAAAACCCTAAAATTGCATGTTTCAATTCTTGTCATGGAATTGTATGGCATGTATGATCAAATTTTTTTTTTTGTTTTCCGCTATGTGATCTTTATGTGCATACCATGTCATATTCCATCACACCTATCCTCAAATTTCTCTACGCTGAACACATTTAACACTTAAGCACCCTAAAATTTTTTTATACTATACTATTGTAATCACACCCGATACTGTCTTAGGATTACTGTTTATGCTATAAAATCTACTATGCATGTCAGCTAGAAATTTTGGGTGTTACACCTCCTGCACACATTTGTGTGATAGGCTACATTACTGATCTGACCAACATGGCTTTGATCTCATGGCTGATATCCACTCACATGCCTTGATGCATGGCTTATAAATAGAAGATGTCAATTGCATTGGCTAACCTAGGGTTGTCGATGTAATCGAGATAAGATGTGGCGAGCACTCTTTGAATATATTTGTGTGCTTGAGTAGCCTGCATTGTGCTCTTAGCCATATCCAAGTGGTATATGGCACTGGGAAGTGCAATATGTGCCCAGTGTCACCTATCTACCCCTCTCTCTAAAGCTAATACCCCCCTTACCGGTAGGTAAAAACATTGCTTGTACAAATTTATGCCTGCTAATACTGTATCTAATCTCATGAACCTTAATGGTAATGACACCCTCTTCTGTATCAGATTTCTGAAATCCTTGGGAATGTAAAGTCAATAAGAACTCCCTGGTGACCTCAGGGTACATAAAAAACAATAGAGCAAAGAAATTAGTCCAACCTATGACCACTAGTAACTCATTTACCTTGCTTAATAAGCCTATGCTCTTTAGGAACTATCGGGACATAAACCTGCTAACCTGATACTGAATTCGAGCTAAGGCCTAATACCTATCTGGTGTAGCTCATGCCTCACAACGTGGAGCCATCTCCAAAAAAGATCAAAACTTATTTTCATTATAAATAACTTATGGTGTAAGTAATTATGTTAGTTAGATTTGCACACATTCATCAAAAGTTCAATAGCATGCCAGCTTAAATTAGGGCTAGCCAACCTAAATCGAAATGTGCATTAAGCACCATAAGATATATCACAAAATCTTAGTCCCATTAATGGGTGTCTAAGAAGTATGCTCGACAATCAAGAAATAATTGTAAATTATCTATAAAAAATCTAGCAAAATGTTAACGGCATTTAAGCTAGAAATGTGCCTGCCCCCTGCATGAAAACACATTATAAAAGGCAACAATGTAGGCCAACAAGCCACCAGGTAATTTATTTTTAGATTTATCTTGCTATGTCTTAAAGGCAAAGGACTAAAACTACTCTATTTTTACACCTTATTCATTTTTACAATTAGATGTACTTTCCGAGGCAAAGTCAACGGTCCTATAACAATAACAAATGAAATAACTACTTGACTTACATTAACTACCTTAAGTCCAAGATGACAATGCAGCCAAAATTACAACTCAAACATCAATCTCACAGTCAAAGCATTCAAGTCCATTTCATCATTTATTACCAATCTTATAATTCAAGCATTCAAGTACATTTTCATCATTTATCTTTACAGTTCACGTACTGGCACTAAAGGCAAAAAGGCACAATATATTTTTTTCATTTTTCATTTTTTTCTCTTTTTTTTCTTACTCTAAACAGCATTCCTCATGAGATCAAACTACACAGACAGTGATTATAAATCAATTCAGTAGGCCAAATGGAAATAAAAGAACATATGCAACTAAAATACAAAAATAACAACAAACAGCAAAAGAAGAAATTAAATTAAAACTTATTTGGGATGAGAGAAATGGGTACTTAAATATGCAATAAAAATTAAAATAAATGGCACCCCGAAATACATGCTGACCTCGAGAGAACTCCTGCATAAATGGTTCATGAAATCGTTAAGAAACGAAGGAGAAATCGAAGAAAAATCAAGAAGGAAAGCTCAAAGAATGTGTTAGTGGCAATTTTAGGGAAGAGAGAGGAAGAAGAAGAAAAAGAAGAAAAAGAAAAGGAGGATTTTTTTCAAATTTCGATGTGATAGATGGCTAAGGTGCCTGTCAAGAGCGATCGTCAAATTTTGAAGTGACAAACGGGTAGGGTGTCTATCAAGAGCAATCGACGGGTGCTACTTACATCCCATCTTCACTCCTTTTTGAATTTTAAAATTTTTTTCTTTAGTTTTTTATTATTTTTTTCTCTCATTTTATTATTTTACCTATTTTACATCAATAAAACACTTCTAAGGCCTACGATATTAAAAAACTACTTTACAACCCATTAATTTCAATTTATTTAATAATATATATACATATATGACTAAATACTTCCTAAATTATATACCCCTTGAATTTTTCAAACTTTAGGGAATTACAGCAGTGTCATTATGTCTTTTATGTTACCTACAAAATAAAAAAAATGCAAAAATGCACGTACAAACATGTACATTCAATGCATAAGACATGCAGGAATGCGAAAAGACTCATTTAAGTGATCTAGGAATGACAGATAGTTAGACCATGAGTTGCTCCTAAGGGACAGCTATCTATCAAGCACTTCCTATAAATATTTTGATTTCTTTCTTGATTTTTATGCTCTGACACCTCTTCTTAACCAGCCTTCTTTCTAGTTATTTCACTTTCTCCTCTCTCTTTTCCTTTTCATTTCCAATTTATTTATAACCATTTTTACTTTATTTTTTGTACATAAATTGCTTGAATACTGTTATTATGTCCAATTCCACTATACACAAATTACACTAATTACTAAATGATCCCAGAACCTAAGAGAACCCTGTCTTGGTTCCGTATCCGACTTGAGATTTATGAGGCAAGTGATATTGGACACCACCCTTATTCTATATGCAACCCAACATTGGGACTTAAAATTTCATGTTTTCTAGTTCACACACCAGGATTTATGCCCCTTCACTGAGGAATTTGCCAGTTTCTTTAGCTTGAGCTTCTCTATTGGCACTCTTCCTTGCATGCCACATGATGTGCTTAACTATCCGAGAGAGTTAGCATAAGTTTTGGGCATTCTTCATTCTACCATCCATGGGTTAGTATCATAAGGAAAGTCCTTTTCACTAGACATCCTGATCGGGGCTTTGGATGAATTTTTCAACATTTCTACATACCAAACTAGTGTTATCCTATTATGTAGCTTCGCTCAATATTTGACTGTGACTTCATATGATTCAACTAGAGATAATGGCCTATTTGGCATTATAAAAGGCATTTTTAATGGGGTAGACCCCATTTCAACTAATTCTAACGGAGACCATTCTTGGCCTGGATGTCGTTTATGCTGATCCTACTATTTGACTCACTGACATTCCCTTATTACTCTAGGTACGTCATTATTTATACGTAGAGCCCTCCTTATGGATTTTCACATATTTCCTTACCTTATTTTTACCTGAGGTGAATCCAACTCACCTCAGTGACTTTTTTAGGTCTAGCTATAGGAGAAGTTGAGACTGTTGACAGAGCCTCCCTCTAGAGTTATCAACACCTATTCATCAAGACATCATATGCCTGGGTAGAGGACATATAACTTCTACTCTCGTTATGAGGGGGTATTTGGAGAGGTATTGTGGCGGACAGTGACATTAGCTTTCGTTGTCTATGGCTATCTATACATTCAATGATTAGATATTGGCGTCTGGATGTATTCCTTTATGTGGGCTATATTAAGCCACCTTTTACATTATTGCCAATTATGCTTGTCAATTTGAGGACTGCTAGGACATTGTTAGATGCCCCCTGGCCTACCAAGGTGGTATCCATTCTAATGGCTTCATATCCAATTACCATTACCTTTGGGCCTGACTTCCACTGAAGACCATCATACCAAACATCATTGCTTGTGATTTTACTACCCAGTTGAGTACAAAAGATCGATCATTAATCTGATGGTCGATAACAGGACACATCTGTTGAGATATTTGAAGGATGAGAGCAGTTGAGCATAGATAGTATATTAGATGGAATAGAAACTATGTTTCTAATTTTATTATAATTTTGAAATTTGAACATGCAAAAGAATAACTTATGAATATATTAATAATCATTTGGATACAAATGTGACATTTTTGTTTGATTTCAAAACACATGATCATCATTTAAAATTAAATTCAAAAATATAAGTTATCTAATCTTGGAATAAAATCTTAAAAGCATCATAACTCCTATTACCAATCAGCCTCTCAGATTTTCTTGATTGATCATTTTCTCTCAGCCCCTAATTTTTGCCCAGGATACCTTTTCGATTTTTATCTTGACAGTGCACCCAATTTTAGCAAGGCCACCTTTTTTTAATTTTTAACCCACAAGGCTTTTATACTTTTCTTTTTCTCTTTGAGTCTAGCCATAGAACCTCTTTAGTCTATCAATGTTGATAGGCTCGTTGAATTTATTGCCATCACTAGTATTCAAGATAGCTACTCCCCTAGACCATAACTTTTTTAGCATGAAAAGTCCCTCCTAAGTAGGTCTGAACTTTCCCTGGATGTCTGAAACTCCTGGCCTCATTTGTTTAAACACAAAATTCCCTTCCTTCAAAGGATGTCTCCTGCTTCTTCCTAAATGAGCAACCTAGCCTATTCTAATAGAACTAATTGTAATAATAAGCTTGCATTCTAGTAGGTTAAGCTAAAGTAGCCTCTATCACACCTATTTCATCTCTAGCAATTCAGCTTCTAAAACTACCCTTAAGGACTAATGTTTAATTTTCACTTGTAGCACGGCTTCTGTTCCATAAACCAAAGAGAAAGGGGTAGCTCTTATTGAAGTTTTAGGGTAGTCTTATAACCCTATAGTGCAAAAGGCAACTTCTCAGCCCAATCCTTATAAATCCTGACCATTTTAGCTAGAATCCTTTTGATGTTCTCGTTTTCTACTTCAACTGCCCTATTCGCTTGAGGACTATATGAAGAATACTTGTGATGTTGAATCATTCACTTTTTAAGCATTTTCCTAGTTTTAGCCTAAAAATGAGACTCGTTAGTAGACACTATGTGGTGTGAAAACCCATACCTACATATCATATTCTTCTCAATAAACTTGGGCATTTCTTGGGCACCCAAGTTCTTAAAAGATTCTATTTTATCCACTTTGAGAAGTAATCAATAGCAACCATAATGAACCTATGTCCATTCAATTCTAGCAGATGGATCATACACATGATGTCTATATCCCATGCAGCGAATGCCTATGGTGAAGTAAGGTTCCATAACTCAAAAACTAGTAAATTTTTCAAATTCACATATTGCTGGCATAGCTAACACCTCTTCACATACTCCAAGCAGTCTATGTCCATAGTAAGCTAGAATAACCCTTGGAGAAAAATTTCCTTCAATAAAGCTAAGCCATTTATGTGAGTGCCACACACAACAGTATGTACTTCCTTCATGACTTTCTTAACATCTTTTCACCTAAGCACCTCAATTGAATACCGTTAGATTGTCTCTTATAAAGTACTCTACCCACACTGATGAATTAGGTAGATAGCTTATGGATCATTCTCTAGTCATTCTCGGTGGCTTCTTTCGAAAACACTGACCTCTCTAAGTAGTTTTAAATATCAAAATACCAAGGTTTCTCATCATCCACCTTAATATCAATTATTTTCTCGATCTTACAATATGGCTATTAGACCTGGAAATAAAAATAGGCTTTATGGTTACTCCTTTTAGGTTTTCCCATATTGACACCAAGGTAGCTAAAGCATCCGCTAGCTAATTCTCATCTCTAGACACGTATCCAAAAGTACACATTTCCAACTGATGATGAAGGGAAACAACTATTCTTCCTTCATTGACCATTCACCTCTTACCTAGTAGACCACTAGAGATGAATCTCAAAATACTTCCATAATTTTTGCCCCCACAACTAGTAAGGCTTCTACTTGACTGGCTTATAACATGTTTAGTGATTTCTCGATCAATATTTGATATATCCTTAAAGGTCTAGGCAAAGACTTTTCATACTTATTTATTTATTTTTATTTTCTTTATTCTCTCTAATTTTTACTCTTCGGGAGTTATATCTGATTCCAATAAATTTTTTTTTAGATTTTTTTATATCAAGATTAAATTAACATGTATTAATTGAATTGATGTCAAATATGAATGATTCATACTCATGGTTATGCATATCAAAATTAAAAGAAACATCACACAAGTAAGCAAAATTGTTTATCTTATTAACGTATTCAAAAGAAATAGCATTTTTCTCATTAAAACATTCAAAAGCAAAGACAAAATGTATGAAAAATGCCACTGCCTTTGGTCCCTAGCATAGCTACTATGACACCTGTAGGACTAGTCAAGCAATGTCGTGACCCTTTTGCCTCTACCCAAGGTTAAAGATTTGCCTACTATTAATAAGATCTTAAATCTGATACCTTAAGACTAGACAGTTATCATTTAAATGGCCAGTGTAGTAGTGGAAAGTGCGAAATAAATCTGATCTGTGATACAGCGAGTCAAAGTCTTTCAGTGGTTTATACAATAGAGACTGCAGCTTCCCTTTCTTGACCAATCATGCAAATACCCAAGATAAAGGTTTCCTTAAATTAAAATACTACCTTAAAGCTGCTTCAGTAGTTGATACTCCTTTTGTCCTTCTAGTGCCTCTATTTACCTCAATAGCAGATGATAAGTATGAATTATAATATATTATAAGTGTGTTTAAATTGTTAATTTAATGTTAATTTGTATAATTTTATGTTTAATTTTTGGTATTTTTAGGGACTTAATTGAAGAATGAAGAAAATTTCATGGCAAAAAGGGGAATTGTTTGACTTAAAAATTTTCGATGAAGTGAATTTTTCACTCTACCGGGTGAGGCATGAGAAGCAGGGCATCAGTGAAGTCTCACTCTATGAGTGAATTTTCACTCTACAGAGTGGGAAGCTTGTTGAAAAATTGGATTACAACTCTACTTCCTATTTTATTAAAACTCAATTCCTCTCTCATTTAGAAAGTTTGAAGACATCAAAATTTCTTCTTTGGAGGCTATATAAGCACACCTAAACATCAGACGCAGACTTAGAGAAGGACAATTATGAATGTTGTTTAGTTTTTAACCTAGTTTTCTTTAGTTAATTCTATACAGCAGGTTAGCTTAGTTTTTCAATTTTTTTCATAGTTTGCAATCCTTGTAAAGACTCAAGCTTTCTACTGGTGTGTAGATAAGTTGTCAAGAGCAAGTTTGAAGCTTTATAAGTATTGTATCTCTTTATTTTATTTTTATTTTATTTTAATCATGTTTGGTAAGAAGTTTTCTTTTCTTTTGCTAAAGGATTCTTGATCCATCATACTTTTATTATAATAACTTAGTTTGAGCTTTAATTCAATACAAGTTTTATTATTTCTTAGTTCATATGCAAATTCTTATCTCTAGTTGTATTAAGATTGATTGTTAATTTATTTGATTAGTAATTAATGATTGATTAATGTATGATCTATAATATGCATGTTCTTGGGTTAAATCATTGGTATTAAGGCATGTTTATTTTCTGAATTTGAGGTAATTGTGTGCTGGTAAGAATAGATTAAAACTAAGAAAAGTTGAGCTAAAAATAGATTGAAGTTAAATTTGCTTGAAAAAGAGTTTAATGGATGCCTAAGAGTTTAAAATTGGATCTTTATGCTAGGCGTTGAATTATTCGTAATAAGAAGGATTAATGCTTAGAATGATATTCTTGACTAAGATATTTGGCTTTATTACTAATTTTTCCATAATCACTTGTGTTACTTTTGATTTGAATCATTGTAATGGAAGTTGAGGTGGATAGTCCCTTTAGCAGAAGTGTTTTAGTTATTGTTGTGTATTTAATTTATGTTAGTCTAGTTTTATTTTTATTTTGCTTTTTTGTCCGTTTAGTTTATTTCTTGCCTTCAATTCGAAAACTTGGGGAATAATCTCAGATATATTCAACTCAGTTATAGATATTCTACTTAGCAATCTATGTTTCCTTAGGTACGATATTCAGGGTCTTAATCTTATTTTTCTATATTACTAGTTGATCTAGTACACTTGCTAAACATTGATCAACAAACACTTATAATGCTTTTCTTTTTTTGAATTTGAGATTTGCATCCTCTATAAGGCGAGTCAGATACCAGGATAAAGGTTTATCTATGGTGATTTAAGGGGATACCTCAATGGTGAACACTTCATCCATCCTATCGCCATTGCTTTCATCAATGCAACTCTTATCCTATCCCACTCTCGATAGTTAGCACATCCCCTTTCAATAAGACTTTCCCCCTCAGGTAACCATTCCTCATCATTCTCTTACTTAGAGTTGATTATGCCTTGGATGCAATCCCTCGGGGCATGACAATGGTTTGTCTTCTGACCTATACACTGATGGTAGGCACAATATTAATCAACTCTATGTGTCGATTTCATTTGATTCCTTGCTGGCATAGGTGGCAAAGGTTGTAACTTCCCTTACTTAATAAGACGAGTAAGATGTAAAGATAATAATTTATGCATGATGTTTTTATAGTCCCAAATTGTTCCTGAGGCTGAAACCTTTATGGCCTTGTCATTACCTTTAATGTTTGCTCTTTTAGTTAGGTATTCTTCTCTTGACCTATTATGTTGGTTATTGATTAGAGCCTAGGATGTCACAATCTTACTATTAACAGTGTTATATGCTAGAAAGGTCTCTTTAACTATGATTATTTTGACTCATGGAGTTACAAGTTAATGAGGTCTAATAGCGATGCTAGTAATCCCTTAATTTTGGCCAATAACCTCTCTTCAAATTCTACCAATCTGTCGTCCAGCTTTTCTAATGTTACACTAGCATTTTATTGTCATGCTTTTACCATCTCTGTTCTTGGCCTAATTCCTGAATTGACCCTAAAGAAATCACCCAAACCGAACTCTAACTTGGTCTCAAACTTAGATTCCAAACCAATCTTGACCTTGACTCAAACTACTCAACTATGGGTCTTTAAACAAAACAACCATCTGACCTTTTCCATCCAAATGAATCTATGATGGTTACAAAAGCGAGGCAACAAGAATGATGCATGATGTTAATGTATGAACATGGTATGTACATGATGCATAAATGTACAAATGCATTGTCAGACGTTAATCAAAACCACATATAAGCAAGGCATAACCTTCCAACCTTATTACTCCTATATAGTAGGTAGTGCGGTCTCTTTCCTAGGTAGGCTTAGCCCATGGGTTAACGGGGAATCCAATGGATGTGTATGGTGCATAGCAAAAAACTGTCAGCATAACCTCTCTTAATTGAAAGCACAAACATTTAGTTTTTTAGCCATTGTGTATTTAAATTATTCAAATAAATAGAGTTAGACCAACCAAGACATGGTAGCCTTTGACCAATTTCTCCTAATTTATTTGAATTTGTTCAATACATAAGGGCCCACATAGAAAACAAGAGTTGTTATGGTTATACGACCTAAAGGAAGTAGCTATTGTAATTACATAGGTTATAGTCAAGTGATAAAACTTTAAGGCTATCCAAGTATGGTCCCTATCAATAGGTTTAGCTCATCACAAGTATAACGACCAATAGGCCACCATTTCATATACCAAATGGTATTAAACTTAGGCTGGTAGATCTCCTTTACACATCCTTTTATCGAGTGAACATAAGGCATACTTTAGGAAGATTTGGGGCAATTTTGTTATTATGTAATTTTAAAGCAAGAGTCTCATGAAGTATAAAGAAGAAGTACGCAAGTGAGTGCTAAAACCACTCACTCAAGTAAGTAAAAGCACTCTTTTAAGTTAAAAATCACTCACCCAAGCTTTTAGCCACTCACCTGAGTAAGAAAAGCATTCACCCGAGCTAATAAACCACTCACTCGAGTTCCTTAAGGCCATTTTCAATTAAAGACTTCTTATTTCACTAAAAATCAATTCATATCTGGTTTAGGAAGTTTTAAAACATCGAAACTTCTTCTTTTGGCAGTATAATCTAGCTATAAAAGCAAGACAAAGCACCAGAACTTGGGAGAGTAGTTAGTTAGACCTATAGTAGGTTTATTAGTTTAAATTTAGTTTTCTTTAGTTAATTTTGTATAGTAGTTTTTAGCCTAATTTTTCTTGTTTTCTTAGTTTGCAATTTTCTTAAAGATTCAAGCTTTCTACTGTTGTTTTGATAAATCATCAAGAGCAAGTTTGAAGTTTCATGAGTATTATATCTCTTTATTTTAGTTTTTTTTGTTTCAATCATGTTCTTGAGCAACTTCTTATCTTTGATTTTTATTGGATTGATTATTAACTTATTTGATAAGTGGTTGATGATTAATTTCAAGTATGATCTATGGTAAATATGTTCTTAGATTAGTTCATTAGTATTGATGTATGATTATATTCAGAATTTGAGATAGTTGTATATTGGTAAGAGTGGATTGAGACTAAGAAAAGTTGAACTAAGAATAGATTGAAGTTAAGCTTGCTTGAAAAAGAGTTTAATGGATGTTTAGGAGTTTAAAACCCGATCTTTATGCTAAGTGTTAGATTATTCCTAAACAGAAGATTTAATGCTTAGAATGATAGTCCAAATAAGATATCTGCTTTTATTTAACTGGTTTTTCCATAATCATTTGTGTTACTTTTGATTTAAGTCATTGCAATGGAAGTTAAGGTGGATAGTTCCTTTAGTAGAAGTGTTTTAGTTATTGCTCTGTGTTTAATTTATGTTAGTCTAGTTTTTGTTTTTGTTTATCGTTATTGTTAATTTAGTTTAGTTCTTGCTTTCATTTCAAAAACTTAGGAAATAATCTCAGAATAATTCAACTCAAATATAGATATTTTACTTAGCAATCCATGTTCTTTTGGGTATGATATTCAGGATTTTAATCTTATTTTCCTATATTACTAGTTGATCTAGTATACTTGCTAGACACCGATCAAGTTTTTGGTCCCATTGTCGGGGAACAATGGTGTTGTTAATTTCCTATCTTTGATTGAGTTAGTTTGAATTTTTTTTTAATTTTGATTTGGTGTTATTCTTTGCAAGAAGATTTTTAAGCATTGACAACATGATGCATGATTATATTCAAGACTATGAATTAGTTCTTTTGAGACTACAAATTGAAGATTTAATGAGAGAGATGCAAGAAATGCAATATTCATAAGAGGCTAGTGTCTCCAAAATTCAAGTTCTTATTAACTTGCTTATGAGTAAGAAGAAGCAATTTTGCATTGAAAAAGAGGAGGAATGGATGGCTCCAATTAATTCTCAAGAGTAGAGATCAAATACAAAGAGGTTATGTTAAGGACTCAAGAGCATTTATTGAGAGATCAAGAATTAGGAATTAAAAATTTGGAATCCAAGTTGGAGTTTATGAGTAGTTTTATGGAAAGTCAAGGTGGTAGAGATAACAAGAAGAAATTGAGTCATGTGCTAATTGTGGATAATAAAAAAAAATTGAAAATGGGGTGCATGAGTCAATAAAGGAACCAATCATGGTTGAAGATAAGTCTTGTAGCTTGGAAGATGAATTTAGATCTCCTATGAAGGATTTTACAACAAAGGAACAAGAACTGTTCAATGTTCAGGTGGAAGCACTGAATTCATTTCATTTGAAGAATTTATTAAGGCTAGAAGAGTTGAAAGAGTTCATTTTAACAGCCAAAAAAGGAGTCATACTTTATTGAGGATATAGAATTTCCAACTTTGTTGAACTTTGACGAGATTCTCTTACTGATGGGAGAAAATGAGGAGCAAAGTCCGAAAAGACCTATATTTTGATCACAAGCTCGGCCTCCAGAAAATAACATGAGTCGAGCTGGGACCCAATAAACCAGAACTTTTCTAACCCTTGTCTTTAAATTTTCATCAATTTTTTTATGAGTTATGTTTTGTATGTTATTTTCAATAAGTTGCTATCTTCTCTTTAGTTTAATTTCATAGGATTTTATAGTTTAATTTATGTAATCCATGTTTTCTTAAGTTTATTGTGTTTTTTTCATACAACTCATGAGTTTAAGTATTAAAGGTTAAAAATGAAGCTACTAATGATTTTTGTGTCTAATGATTTTATTTGGATAAGTAAGTGCTTTCAGATCATAATAGAATTCATATGGGTTTTGAGGTAAGGGAATTCCAATTTGGTTGAACTTAAGATGAATTTATGCTTTTTGAGTATGTTTTTTTTCTATTGGTGAGGTATAATCTTTCATTATCTTTGTGTGCTTCATGAACTAAAGGGAGAATTATTCATTTACTAAATTAAGAGTGGATTTGATATGCACTTCAACTGATTTATAAGTTTGCATATTGCTTTGGCATGGTTTTAACTAAGTTTGAGTGAAAATAGATTGATTGTTCAAAATAGAGCTTTAATTGAGTGAGTGTGATTCATGTTCACTTGAGATGTCTGTAACTTGTTTTTAGACTTTCATACTATTTATCCATGGTTTTATCATAAATTTGATTGAGAATTGATTAATTTGAGTGAGTTGTAAATCATAGATTGATAATGTTTTATGAAGGTTGGTTAAGTTTGTGGAGGTTGAATTAAGGTTGGAATGGAAATAATTAAGTGAAAATATATTATTTGTGAGTGTTGAACTTTAAAAACTACAAGTACAAAGCAATATATGTGAATGTCGAGTAGTACCACTTAGGAGAGTACTAAAACCACTCACCCGAGTACATATCCACTCTCCTAAGTAGTTTTCCACTCACCCAAGTGCCTATCCACCCTCTTGAGTAAATTTCCATTCTCCTGAGTTATTTGAGGCCTCTTCAGAGTATTTGATGTCTCGTAATTGGCCTTCAAGTTAGCTTTGTTTCCAACAACTAAGCACTAGCACCCAAACTCTCCCACCACTCACCCAAACTTTCACTCACTCATCCATAGCTTACCCAAGGCATCTAATTTCAAGTCAATTGGTTTCATCTTTTCTTGTTTTATTTCATGCAAGTAAGTGCCTAATACTACTTTAATTTTTGAATTACCATATTAGGTTGCTTATTTTGATTGGAAATTGGGTTTTATTCTTAAATAATAGGGTTGGTTGGAATTCTCATTTGAGCTTAATTTATTGTTTCTTTTGAACTTTATTTTCATTGAGCTTGTTGAGTGTTTGAAATTGATGATTATGTTCTTTGTTAGCTCAATTTAGAGTTGAAATTGCTTATAGTTTAGTCTTGTTAAGTTGTGCACTCAAGTCGTTTGACAAAATGACTCAATGACTAAATCTATATTTTTGCTTAAAGTTTCTTACCCTAAACCATGTTCAATCTCACTCAATTCACACACTCCCTTACCCAAGACACTCAAATCAAGCTATAGTCTTTCTTCAATTTCCATCCTCATTCTCATCAAGTAAGTACATTTTCATTGCTCAATTCTTCAGTTGACATACCTAGATTACTTGGTTTGAATTGGATTAGGAGTGTGATGTTCTTATACATAGGATTGCTGAGAGCTTGTTTTGAATTTAATTTTGTTACACGTGCATGGACAATGCACTTCGCTTACTTCTTGTGTGAGAAAGTTGATAGATTTCAATTGTTGGCTTAATATTAGTTGAGATTGTATTTAAAATTGACTTAGTTATTTTATGCTTACCATGACCGATTAAAAATCCTTCTCTTCATCTTATTAAGCTAAACTATCACCAATCACCTTTAGCCTTGAGATTATACATTCACACACTTGATGTCAATCATATAACA
Organism: Excoecaria agallocha; assembly: GCA_037975025.1. Taxonomy (NCBI): domain Eukaryota; kingdom Viridiplantae; phylum Streptophyta; class Magnoliopsida; order Malpighiales; family Euphorbiaceae; genus Excoecaria; species Excoecaria agallocha. The sequence continues at coordinate 21,190,652 of CM075812.1, forward strand.
TGTTGATTTTGTGCATTAAGCCTTCAAGCATTTTTAAACTAGGTGGATTTCTTCACTTGGCCACCATTATTATTAAGTCTTGTTTTCTACACTATCTTGGTTCTAGAGGCATGTTTGAATGGTTCACTCAAATTTCATTGATCACATATCTCCTTTTGGCTTGATTGTAGTTCTTTGCTTGTGCTAGTATTGCTTCGAGTCAAGTGTGGTCTTGCTATAGTTAACATTATTTTTCCCTTTCTACAGTCTCTATTTATTTTAAGCATTTACTTGTTTATCAAAATTTGTGTTGTGAGTTGAAACTTTTTCTGCTTTGCTGAGGACAGTAAAATTTTAAAGAGGGGGATAGAGTGCAGCTAAAATTAGTTTTGAACTTAGAAATTTAGGGAAGTTCTTTTATCTTGCTCGTGAATTGTTTTAGTTATTTTGTTTTTGTTTACTTTTGTTTTATTTTGCATGTTAGTTAAGTATACTTAGTTCAATATCATGTATTGTACATTTAGTTTAGTTCACCCTAGTTTATTCTCAAAATTAAACATATTGAACTTTAACTTAGAATGTGCTATAGTCAAAATTTGTGTTTAACATTAATACAAGCATGTTGTTTAATGGAATTTTAGCTACTTTAGCATTCAACTTTACTTATATTTGTTAGTTTCCGCTTTTTGAGCACAAAAGACCAGTTTTTAAATAGAAAAAAAACCAGTGCATTGAGATAGTTAAGTGAGGAATTTTAGGACACTAGAACCTTCCTCATCACCCTTTGAAGTATAGAAATAACTCAAACAACTTAGAAAGTGATCTTGGTAAATTTTTCTTGTTAAGCTATATTAAGATTATTTTCCTACCTTTTTGATACATTTGACACTTATTAAGCCATTTTAAGCCTAATGAGGCATGATTAATGCGTGCCATATTAATTTTTCTTGTCACACTTATTTATTTTACCATATAGGTTAAAAAACCTTTATCTTCCCTTCTAGAATTGGCCACTCTAGGATTAAATAGATTAATTTTTATTTGGTATCTTAAAGTGTGTAGTTAGAAAATGGGCTTTGGTACTAATCTCAAGGGCTATGGATGAAGTCAAGAAAATAGTGAGAATTTACCTTGTAACTATCCATGTAATCTTGTATTGCTAGCAATGAAGCTAGTTTGAAAAAAAAAAGAGTTTAAAAGAAAAAAATAGAGAAAGAAAGAAAAGAAAAGGAGAGAAATTTTAAAATAAAGCCAGCATATATGACAAAATTTTAAGTGTAGGGTTCTTACAAGGGAAAGAATAATTTTTTTCCTCTCAAAAGTGGTGGAAATGAGTAATTTGGGAAGGATTTCAGTATTGTTTTCTTTTAGATGTGTTTAATGTTTATGAGATTGAGAAAATAAGTATTGTAAAGAGGTATGTGCTTAGTAGTTGAAATTTAGGAACTTAGTCTATTTAAGCATAGTGTGGCTTTTTTTTTTTTTAATTATCTATTGTCCATTCCTTGATAAGCAATACCTTAGCCCTATTACAACCAAATTAAGACCTAAGTGATTCTAAGTTTTGTTTTTGAGTTATTTAGCAGAGATAACTTTTGGGTTTTAGTGCTAAAGGAAAGGCCTATGGTGTTTTTAGAGTTTCAAGTGCAAAACTATTTATACACTTAGGTGTACATTCATTCTAAGCTTAACTATGAATTTTCATTGGCATTTTGATTTTGAAAAGAGCTTGGTGTTTTTAGAGTTTCAAGTGCAAAACCATTTGTACACTTAGGTGTACATTCATTCTAAGCTTAACTATGAATTTGCATTGGCGTTTTGATTTTGAAAAGAGCTTAATATGTTTTTGTCTTGCACACACATAAGGAAACTAGTTCATATTGTCTTGTTTGAATTTATTTTAGTTAGAATTTTATTAAGTGCTCTCATTAATTGCTAAACTTGGTTTTGAATCGTATAATTATTGGTTGAAGTTTGATTATTTTGAGAAGTTGGTTTGTTCAAATTTTCTTGGGGGAGAGCAAAGACTAAGTGTGGGGTATTTGATAATTGTGAATTATACTATATTTTGAGTGTGTTTGTATGTGTTTAAGTTGATTAATTTAGTATTAATTTGGCTGATTTCATGTTTAATTATCTAATTTGTGTGTTTCTAGGTTTAATTGCAAGTTTTGGTGTTTTTAAGGGCTAAATTAAAGAAAATGAGGACTTAATTAAAGAAAGGGGAAGATTTGGGGGCAATTTTGTAATTGTGTCATTTTGAAGCAAGAGTCTCGTGAAGTATAAAGAAGAAGTAATTGGGAGGATGCTAAAACCACTCACCTCAGTAAGTAAAATCACTCTCTTAAGTGAAAAATCACTCACCCGAGCTAATGAATCACTCACCAAAGTTCCTTAAGGTTTCTATCAATTAAAGACTTCCTATTTCACTAAAACTCAATTCATATTTGGTTTAGGAAGTTTTAAAGCATTGAAACTTCTTCTTTTGGCAGTATAATCCAACTATAAAAGCAAGACAAATAACCAGAACTTGGTAGAGTAATTAGTTAAACCTAAAGTAGGTTTATTATTACAAATTTTCTTTAGTTTTAATTTAGTTTTCTTTAGTTAATTTTTAATAGTAGTTCTTAGCTTAATTTTTTTTTCTTAGTTTGCAATTCTCTTAAAGATTCAAGCTTTCTACTGTTATTCTAATAAATCAAGAAAAGCAAGTTTGAAGCTTTATGAGTCTTATATCTTTTTATTTTAGTTTTTCTTTTGTTTTAATCATGTTCGGTAAGTATTTTTCCTTACTTTTGATGAGGAAAATTTGAACCATCATACTTTTATTGTAATGACTTAGTTTGAGCTTTAATTCAATGCAAGTTTTACTATTTCTTAGTTCTTGAGCAACTTTTTATCTTTGATTGTTATTGGATTGATTATTAACTTATTTGATAAATTGTTGATGATTGATTCAAATATGATCTATGATATGTATGTTCCTGGATTAGTTCATTAGTATTGATGCATAATTATATTCAGAATTTGAGATAGCTATGTGTTGGTAAAAGTGTATTAAGACCAAGAAAAGTTTAACTAAGAATATATTGAAGTTAAGTTTGCTTAAAAAATAGTTTAATGGATATTTGGGAGTTTAAAACCAGACCTTTATGCTAGGTGTTAGATTATTCCTAAACAGAAGACTTAATGCTTAGAATGATATTCTGAATAAAATATCTATTTTTATTTAACAAGTTTTTCCATAATTACATGTGTTACTTTTGATTTGAGTCATTGCAATAGAAGTTAAGGTGGATAGTTCCTTTAGTAGAAATATTTTAGTTATTGCTCTGTGTTTAATTTATGTTAGTCTAGTTTTTGTTTTTGTTTTGCTTTATTGTTAATTTAGTTTAATTCTTACTTTCAATTCAAAAACTTGGGAAATAATCTCAGAATAATTCAACTCAAATATAGATATTTTACTTAGCAATCCATGTTCCCTTGGGTACGATATTCAGGATCTTAATTTTATTTCCCTATATTACTAGCCGATCTAGTATACTTGCTAGACACTGGTCATAAATGAAACAAATCAACCATAAAGCATAATTAAAAAATACCAAAAATTAAATGCAATAAAAATCAGATAAAAGGGAAAGGAGGAAGAACCATCTAAGTGTTGTCTCTCTGATGCCAAATAATCTCGAAAAGAAACCCCAAATGCATAACAAATATTGCTCAACAAAAGACACAAAGAAAGCAAAAAAAATTAGCATATAAATCAAATAATAAATTAAAATAATATACAGACATACATACCAAAATAAATATTAATTAAATAGAATGAAAATCATGCTAGAGTAGAGGTAAAAATGATATTAAAATATAATTAATCATGCAAAATAAATATACATGCAAGAATAACCCACAAAATAACATTAAAAAAAAACCTAAACAGGAAGCCACAAACACCTAGAAAAACAAGACAAGCAACCACAACTAAGGAGGGATGGGATGATAAGAAGACATTGTGACATCCCATTTATCGCTACAGAGGGCTATTTGTCAGGTCTTCTTCTCATCTGTCACTCGAAAAAAAGACAGAAATCAAAATTTCTAACCAAAATAAAAAAAAAACCAACTAAATCCTAAACATGCATTTTTATAACCCTAAAACATGCCAAACTAAAGAATAACAACAAAAATATAATATAAATCATGCCAACAAGGTAGAAAACATGTGATCACATAAATTAAAATAAGTTACTTTCATGCACTAATGGAAGAACATAAAACCCTATCATGCCATTCCTATATTTTAAGCAGTTTCAATTCATCATTGTATTACAGGAGTAAAAGACAAATTTAATAACATAAAAAAATCAGATCATAGCATCATAAATAAAAAATAAACCTAATTAATAATGTGATCATGATAATGAAGTTACAGAGAGAAAGAGACTAGAGCCTAGAATATTATTCTCGGGAATCAAAGTTCTGTAACTCTAGAAAATAGCAGTCCAAACCTAGCTTTTTGATTCCCACGTTTGATAAAAATATGTGTATGAGTTTTGGTGAAAGATTGCTTGAGCTCATGTTGTTTTCAAGACTAGACCCTAGAATATTAACCTCAGGAATTAAAGTTCTATAACTCTAAAAAATAGCAGTCCAAACCTAGCTTTTTGATTCCCATGTTTGATGAAAATATGTGTATGAGTTTTGGTGAAAGATTACTTGAGCTCATGTTGTTTTGAAAAAGTAGAGAATTTTGTTTCTCTGTCTCAAAAAAAATACCTCTCGCTTTTCAAAAATGAGAATCCCCCCTTGAAAACCCTAGAATTTTCTTTAAATACCTAAGAAGGAGTTAAAGAGTTACTCTAACTCTAATCCCTTCAAATTTGAAAGATTAAATCCTGAAAATTCACATCAAATAAGATCTTTCCAAATCTAATCCGAATAGAAATTTTAAAATTGGAAAATGTGAAAATTTTTGAAAAATCCCCACAGACAAGCATCTGTCATTGACAAATGGTCGTCCCTTATATGAATCCTAAAAATGAAAAAAAAAATACCCTTAAATCTGACCTAAACCTATTTGGCCATGGCTCACTGTTAGACAACCGTCTCTCATTGAGTCACAAGACGATCTTGAACTTTGCACTTACTTTTTGTTTGCAATTTGAACATTGGTAGAATATCAGATTAAGTGTTGTGCTTCGTTTGAGCTATTTCAATTGTCATTGTTAGCTTCTTAAAACTATAGTGTGGAAATTTTTAGAACTTTCTGACTCTCTCTTTCAACCATGTTTCTGAATTACAATTTTGCTTATAAAAGCACATACTTTTCTTGATTATTGCAAGCATAATGAATATATTACTCTGATGTAGGGATTCTTGTTCTTTAATTTACAATTTTCTTTAGATCCATTATTTCTAATGATGAAGTGATGCCTTAATTTATATTTAAGTATTTACATGACTATCAATCCATGTGTTGTAGTTTAATTTCCAATCATTTTGATTTACATATTCATATTGCACCTGCATATATATCCCATGGTTGCTGTCTATTTTATTCATTATTTGTTAAGCTTCCATTATGCTAAGTATTGTTTCTCAATTTCTTTTGGTTGTGATTATTGTGTTTTCTTTTGAGACATTGGCTAGGTTTAACTTTGCTTTGTTTTTGTTTTGTCAGTGGCACCAAAATGATCACGTACTCAAGGTTCTTTCTCCTCATAGGCTCAAGCCATCCAACCTCTTTCCAATCAATCTCTACCCCCTAATGATCAGGTAAAACCTAGCCAACCACCTCCACTAGCCCTTATCTAGAGGCAGAAAAAGAAGAGATATAGGGAGCCTAAAGTGCCAAGTTGGGTGCCTGAACATGCCAAAACTACTTATAAAATTTTGTCTAACTGTGAGTATCTACCTTCAGCATACTTAGATTCCAACCTGTTGGAGAAGTTGGGTATCAAAGAAGAGGTGGACAGGTATATTGCTGCAATTAACTGAGAGAAATTCTTTGAATGCTGGGAGTTGTTTTATCCTAAGCTAACTAGGGACTTTTTAACTACTGTTAAGTGCCATTTTGGGCATGAAGAATTCCCTAACATGGTATCTTTTTAGTTAGAGCGTAAATACTATGATAGGACTTTTGCAAAATTTTCTAAAGCGTTGGGATTCCCTAGTGATGCTTCCTATGCCAACTCTAATTATGACAAGAACAGAGCCTAAGAAGAGATCAAAAAGCCATAAGCTAAAGGGCCATACATCTCAGGAACCACCAAATCCCACCACCTGAGGGATTATGCTTTTTGGAGTTTGCATAGATTTTTTTATTACCACCTATGTCTCATATGCAGTCTGCAGGCCAGGTGAACTTACCAAAAGTGCTTTTTTTAGCTTACATGGGTAGGAACATTCCTATAAATGGTGCTTACCACTGTTGGAACAAGCTTGAGGAGATACATCAGTAACCCACCAAATTTAAGAAGATTTCCCTGGGAGGCTAGGTAACTATGGGTGCTAGGGCTTTTGAGCATCCATTGAATGAGGATGATGCCCTACCTACAGTGGCTTACATCGATTAGAAGCTACTTAAGAAAATAAAAGTTATTGTTGATGACCCAACTACAAAGCATGGCATCAGACTCACAGATAGAGAAGAGTACATGAGAAAAATGGTAAAGAGTTTGAAAAACCCTCTACCTGGCCCAGACCAAGTGGTTGTTACTCTATCCTCTGCCTAGTACACTGCCCCGATTGATAGAATGGACACTTTAGCTACAAATCAAGCAAATTTTAAGAAGCAACAGGGGCATATTATAATAGCCATGGCCACCTTAATCTCCGGGATTGAAACAATTGCACCACCATCTCCTCCTCCATCTGACTTTTGATTATGAGGAGTTTGCCTACACTTTATCTTTTTGTGCTAATTAATGGCAGTTACTGAGGACAAGAACTTTTAAAGTGTGGGGTAGGGGATTATTTTTGAACATTGATTGTTTTTGTGGATAATAGTTTCAACTTGATGGATTTTTATCAAGAAAATTCTTTTTGTGAAGATTTAGTGCTAACCATTGCTGAACGTAGCTTTTTGTAGACACTTGTAAAGATTCTCTATGCATATTTTTGTGAAGACAAAGATTGGGTTTCAAACGCTAAAAATTTGTAAAATCCTTGAACCACAAACTCGTTATTTTAGTTTATTTCTATTTTTAAAGTTTGGAAAGTTTATTAGTTATTTAAGTACACTTTTGTTTTAGTAAAGTTTTTGCATTTTTGAAGTTTTCTTTAGTTCTAATCATTGGTAGTTTATCTTAGTTCAATTTTCTTTTTTGCTTTAGTTTTCTTTTTATGCTTTGCTTTTAATAGTTTATTTTTGTTCTAGTGTTTATTTTTTCCCTCTTAGTCAAAATTTTGAATAATAAGTTTCTGGGTTGTTGAGTTGCCTCTTTGCCCATTAAATTTGGTCTTGAGTTTGCTCAATTAATCTTGATAAGATCAATTTGAACTCTAATTATTTTGAACTATTAGTTTAGAGAGCTTTAAGTAGCCAGAGAGTAGTAGAATGCTTAGTGAAAAATTTTTCTTAATTCGATCTCAATTTAGCTTTATACTATTCAATTTCTAATTCAATGAGCACAATAGGCTAATTTTGTGAAAATTTATGAAAAACCAGTAATTGAGAACAGTTGAGTGAAGAAATTTCGGAATAACTAGAACCTTCCTCATCACCCTTTGAAATGAACATTCAACTCAGGTAGATTTAAAACATGACCTAGCCTTTCTTTGGCAGTCACCTTGAAATGACTTTTCATCTACCCTGTGATTCATGTTTACCTTTGTTAGCCCCTTGGTATGCTAAAAGTGTACTATTTAATTTTTTCTTGATAATAGTTATAAATTTAACCATATAACTTAAATATCATTTATCTTCCCTATTTTAGAATTGGCCACTCTAGGTGGGGTAGTGTTGTGCAAACCGAGTAAATAAAATTAAGCTGATTAGTCAAGAGTGTTAAATTTGTGGAAAATGGGGTAGTGAGAGTTATGATGTAATGATCCTAAGGCTTTGCTAATTTTAAAGCTTCAAAAAGTTGCAGGTACCTCACAGTCAATAGGGTTTCTTTGTTAACCATGACCCTTCAAAAACAAAAATCATAAACATATAAGGGTTATGCTGCAGAAAGTTTAATTATTACTGCAATAAATAAGTGTGGGGTACCTAGAATTTAAGGGGATGTATTAAATGATGAGCTAGTCCAAGAGAGACAATTTTAAGTTTATTCTCCCTTTGCAATTATGAAGTCTAGTTGATGTCCTTTGGGATTCTGATGTTATTTATACTAGTAAAAGGAGGGATTAAGAAGGAAAAGTTGTTGTTATTTAGAAAGTCAGTTGGTAGTTATGATAGTGTGGCTTATTCTAAATTTGCTAGCTTTATCCGTTCCTTGGAGCCATTACCTTAACCCCATTACAACCTTAATGTAAGATCTAGTGATCCTTATTTGCTTTGAGTTGTTTAGTGGAGATGACCCTTGTGGTTCAGGTGCTAATGGAGAGGCCTATAGCTGTTTCGAGTTTCAAGTGCGAAACCATCATATTCTTCTTTTTGCTATATTGCTGAAGTTCACTAGTAATTTTGGTTTTAAAAATGATAAACTTGTTTTGGCCTAACACACACACACACAAAAGAAATTGTTTGTTATAAATAGGTTGAGTCTTTTTTATTGAATTTTTTTCGTTTTGAGTGTCTTCTGCTGAGTGTTATCCGGGCTCCTATAAATTTTCTTGTTCTAAATTGGAGTTTGAGTTTCCAAGATTGTGGATGATTCATTTGCTTGAGGGCAAGCACTGTCTAAGTGTAGGGTATTTTGATTACTCCAATTTAGTGTCTATTTTTAGTTCCTTTTTAGTCTAGTTTCAGTGTCTTTTTAATGTCTTTTGCTTTGTTTTTGCTTTATTTTATTAATTTCTATCTAAAATCAATTAATCCTAGTTTTTATGAGTTTAGAGAGCTTTTGATGGAATTTTGTGCTTAATTGTTAATTTTGCAGGTACTTCACGATCAGCAGGTTTTACCTATTGGCCCTGACATATGCTTTCTATCAAAACGCACCATTTCAAGGAGTTTCACGACCAATAGTGCCACTATTCTTATAGGGCTGTTTACCATGACCTAAGAAGCTCTTCAGTACAGAACTAAGAAAAGAAAGACCTCACGGTTAACAAATTTTTGGTGTTGACCATGAGGTAGTCAAGTTTCCAGTCCAGAATGCAAAGGAAATCTATGTCATGATCAATAGATTTTTAGTGTTAATCGTGACCCCTGTCCAAAAGCTAGTTAAGGATTACCTTATGGTCAGCAAGTTTTACTTGTTGACCGTGACCCATGGCAGTTGTTCAAAGAGATTTTAATAGGTCATAGTCAGCATGAAATGTGACACTTTTTGGCCTATATAAAGCGGATTTTTCTGCAGAGTCGAGAGTTCTTCTTCCTCTTTAGATCTAGGTTGTTCCATTTTCATTCTTTCATTCTTTACTCCATTTATATGCTCATATACATAGATTATACTTAAAAATAGGTAGATTTACAACAAAATAATTAGATTAAACATAGTTCTTAGCATATATCTTCATTCTTTCACATTTGGGAGCTTATTTATGCTAAAGATTTAAAGAAGAAGGTTGAAGAAGCTTGGGTTTCAGCTGGGTTTTCTTCTTCTATGAAAACTTTGGATTTATTCTTTCCTTCTCTCTCTCATTATTTTTATAATGGCTAGTGAGTAATCTCGAGTTGTTTGGGGGATCTTTGAATCCCCTATCTCAATGTGAATCTTGAACATAATTTGAATGTTATTATAGATGAATGATTTATTTCACTATTGATTCATTTATTCTTTCATTAGTTTTCATTATCTTGAGCTGATTTCCATCTTTTGATGAATGGGTTGTCACTTATCATTGTTGGATTTTATGTTTGGATAGTTAATTACTATGAATGTATTTCTCTCTTTTATTTTATCATAAATGTTGTGGATTTTAGACTGCTTTGGAGTGGAACTCTTAATATACAGGATTTTGTAATTTTAGGACTAGAGGGTGGAGTGAAATAAATGAGTTTTAGGTTATTTGGCTCTAAAATATAAAACTAAACCAAAATTAGGATTTTAGACCTATGCTTAGGCTAATTGTAGGGCTTGCTCCATATTGGGACGCCTTAAAATTAGAGTAGCTTGCTTTGAAATGGGACGCTTGGGTTAAAAGGGTTGTCCTAAATTCATTTATATATATTTTTTAATTAATTTGATTCACATTGTGGATGGGGAGGATGAGTGAACCCATGCAATGCTTTCATCTTATTGAATTTCATAGAAAAATTACTGCAAAGTTAATTTCAATGTTATTCTTTTTGCATACCATTCAGTTGATAGCTTATACACACACAAAATTTTGGAATTCTTTAGCAGACACTTAATTTTCATGACTTGTATTCTTAATCCCTTGGGTATGATATTCGTGAGTCCTAACTATACCCCACTATATTTCTTGACGATTCAGTGCACTTGCTGAACTCGCACCACCGATTGGGATATTCTTTTTTACCTACTTTAAAGAAATTATGTTAGCAATTTCATAATGTATCATCATTGGATTGTAATTCTTCTCATTTTACAAAACACCATTATAGCTCATTAGGTCCTAGAGCTAATAAATGAGTTGAGATTGCTATTGAATTACATTTAGATATTTAATATCTGTGTTTTATTGTGTCCAAAATAAGGTTAAAATATTTTGTTACTTTCATGGATGATTTTTCGAGAATGACTTGAATTTATTTTATGAAGAATCGTCTTAAGGTCTTTTCTCATTTTTATATTTTTAATGATAAAATTAAGACTTAATTCAATGCTTCTATTCTAATAGTCCAAAAATTCTGACTACATAAATAGTACTTTTTGAATAGTGAATAGTGCCACCAAAGTGAATAGTCACCCGACCTATCGATACCTTTCTTGACCTTTAAGAAGTACAATTCACGATTTTTAAAATATAATTTAAGGTGAAATTGAGATCAAATAGGGCCTTTAAATGCAAAAACAAAAATAAGCAATGGTTTAATATGAATAGTGTTTGAAGTAAACCAGAGTTTGACTGGCTATAAAAAAAATTTGTTCTGGACTCCAAAAAATTTTTCTGACCATAGGAACTCATTAGAAATAATTTAAATGAATTTTTGAAAGAAAGTGAAAATAAGTTAAGATAGAAAATTTTATTATCGAAATGGTAAAAGTACTATCGGACCAAAAAATTCACCGAAACGATCTCATTTGACTCAAAAATTTAGACACACCCTAAGAAATATTTTTTTCATATTTTTATACTAATTTTTATGGAAATTTGACATAAATAATACAAGAACAAATTAAATAGTGAAAAATGGCTTAATTTCAACCCTTTTATTTCATAATACCTAAATAAATCACGGTCTTTCATTCAAGATATATATAAAGGATAAAAGAAAAACTTTCTACGCACCAATTTTGTTGCCTTTCTCTTCCATCTTCTTGGCTGAAATGTTTCTCATCGTGAAAGTTTAACCTAAGCTTTCTCTCTCTTCTTATTTCCTATGTAAACTACCACCAAATTTTATGCAAATTTAATCATACACATCCTCTAAACTTTTAGCTAAATGAATTATGGAAAAGAGAGTGAAGAAATTAAAGAAGAGGAAACTCACCAAGTAAATAAAATTGTGTGATTTTGTTAGAATTGATTAAGAAATGACGTAATTAGTTATCTTTATGTGATTTTGTGTCCATGATTACGGGTAAGAGAAGAAAATAAGAGGAATGGAAGCAAGAAAGGAAGAAAAAAAGAAATCTAAAGGAAGTAAAGAAGAAATATGTAAGTAGATACTTAAACTAGTGTATTTTAAAAATTTTTTATTATTTAAGTTGGAGTTTTAGTATGTAAAGGCATGTATAAATCAATTAAAGGTTAGATAAGCAAATTTGGATGATAACTAAGTAAGAATATAAGATTAGGTTGATAAAAACACTTATGATATGAAAAGTCCTTATATGCATCCATTATGTAAGGTTGGAATTGATATAAAAATGTAAATTTTAGTAAAATTAATGGTAAATATGCATAAAATATGACTTAATATTATAATAGAAACACATTAAAATAAGAAAAAATATAGAGAATAATGAACATCATGTGGTTGAATGGTTATAGGTTTGAAATTGATGTATTCATAATGAAGTAAATAAGGATAAATGGTAGAAATCAAAAAATGATGAAAAATAATGCATGATACATAGAAGTCAACAGTTATATAATGTGAAAATGTAAAGAAAATGTAGGATGATGATTTAAATTACAATTGAAGTCATAAATGTTAGATTAAATAATAATTAAGTTAAATAGAGAGATTAAGTTGACGAAAGAAGGCTTGAAATAGCAAACTTTTAGGTTATATATAACATTAAGTTAAATAGAGAGATTATGTTGACTAAAATTGAGTGCATAAGAAATTCTAATGATTTGATAATGGAATGATAGAATATATGTTTAAAGGATACAAATGGAACTAAAATTTATATAACAAGTAAAATTTTTGAAATAATGATCATGAGGGCCAAATGGTATACATATGGGTTGTTATTGGTATGCTTTGATTTAAAATGCGAATAAGTGATAAAAGTGAAACTAAATGTTAGGTTAATTGATTTGTAAGATTAAATGGTATAATTATATTTTTAAATATGAAGATTTGTGTGTAACTTAATGAAATGTGATGATATGTGGGATAAGAATAATGATTGTTGAATATTATGTTTGATACATAGAATATGTGTCAATATATAATACAAAGCATGAATGAAAGAATAAATTATGGCATAAAAGAATGAAGAATGATAGCATGTGAAGAAAAAAGTGATGAATAATGTGTATATATAAGGTACATAGATTATATACCATTATATGATTTGGAAATCTTTAAAAAAATGGAGATTATATATGTTGATAAATTATGACATGAAATAATTAATAAATTAAATTACCCTTAGTATCAAGTAGGGAAATTAGAAGTATAGGACATAAATGGCTTGCCATAAAGACACTTAACAGCAGTATCGAGTTATGGTGAACTGCATTGGTAGACTAATGGTGGTCTACAAGGTTATATAGTTAGAAATATGTATTTATTTAGGCGTATGACCTTTGAGTGGTCACTTCAACACTATCAAAATGTATGACCCCTAAGTGACCACTTTGATAGGTTTGGATCTATGGGATTATAGTTAATATGGGATTTTAATAATTAATACAAATAAATAAATGAAAATGGTTCAATGCATATTGCATAATGGAAAAATTAAGAGATTATTAAAGGAAGAAAATTGTATTAAGAAAAAAATTATTTAATTTGTATGAAAATATTGTGATTTGCTTGTTTGCATGTGGCATGAAATATTTTAGTTGAGTATCCACATTAGACAACATAGTTGCTTAGCACGTAGTAGTGTTGCGCGCAAGTTACAAGTGTAGATTAAGAGCAAGGGATAGGGACTGAAGTGAAATTTAAGTATGAATGGCATGTATATATGTTAAGAAGAATATTACACCTAATAGATGATATGTATTTTTGGCATGTATATATATAAGCTATGTGCAGTATGTTGGTATGTAAATTATTTTGTGCAAGTATTTAAGTTATGATGAGTTTTTGTGCATTGATGGGAATTGTGGAGATTGTGGAATTGATGGAGAATTGTGAGGTTGTTAATTATTAGGAGTGTGAATTTCAAATTTACAGGTGGGAATAGTAAATTTTAACTAAACAAAAAGTAATTATGCGATAAAGATTGTAATTACTATACACAAACTCTATAAGTGATGTATAATAAGTAAGAAAGAAAGTTTGATAGGTCATTTCACATGGCAGGACATGGTTAATACAATTAATTCAATTGGTAAACTTAACATATCGGTACTCAAACCAATATTTGGGTATAGGGTATTACATAATGGTAAAAAAATGGAGAATTGGTGGAAAGACTATAATTAATTAATAAAGATGCTATACCAAGGGTAAAATCATAATTATTAAATAAAATTTGAAATTTAAGAGTAAAAAGGTAATTTTGATGTGAAAATATAAATTTGATAAATTCGGGCCATTTAGGGGAAAAAGTGGAAACTTTGTACTAAAATATGCTTTTAAGGGACAAAAACAAAATTATGTGATAAATGAGAGGAAATAGTGATATAATAGTAATTTTGGAAATAAAGCGGAAATCTCAAAGACAAATTGGTAAATTCAGTGTTAAATTGAAGTTTAAGGGTAAAATTATAAACATGGTAAAATGTATGAGAAATTCCCGATAAAACGATAAAGAGAAAAAAAAATATGAAATTTGAAATAAAAAAATGTTGACTAATGGTGAGATGTTTAAAAAAAATGAAACAAGTAGGAAAAAAATTAAAGGTAAAAATGCAATTATGCGTCAAAAATAAAGACAAGGATAAAATGGGAATTATATATGTAAAATGTTTGAAGTAGGGTAAATATGTAATGAAAATAAGATTTGAGGACCAAACCATAATTGTTAATTAAAAATTGATGAGAAATGGGTAAAGTCATAATTATATGAATAAATTATAAAAATAAGGACTACATTGTAATTTTGACATAAAAAGAGATTTCAAAGACTGAGTTGAAATAAATTATAACATTCGTGCCAAAACTGCAAAAAGAGAGAAAACGTGAATAAGATTAAATAGATATGATGAGGGTATAATGATAAATTTGGCATAGTAAAGTACATTAGGGGAAAAAATGTAATTTTAGCAAATTCGGTGTCCTAAAAGGGCAATATTGAAACTAAATAGTAAAAATAAAGGCAAAACGATAATTTGGTAACAAAATAGAGGAATCAGTGGCAAGATAGTCAATAAGATGTTAAAATTATATTCTAAATAGTAATTTAACGAATAAATGTACCTAGTAAGGGTAAAATAGTAATTTTGCCCATAAAATGGAACTTTATGGAGGAATTGGTTATGTTGGTATGAAATTGGGAATTTAGAGTAAAAATAAAGAATGGTTGATAAATGGATATTATTAAAATAAATAAGATAGGAAATAGATTAATTATAAGAAATTAAAAAAAAAGATGTAAAATGAATATAAAAATAAAGAAATTAATTAAAGAAGTGTAAAAGCGATACTGAAACTTGTAGAGAAAAAGGAATTGTTATGTATAAAAATTTACATAATAGAATATATACATGTAGTTAAGGTTTAATCAAATATTTAACTAAATTAAATAGGATTAAAATCTTCATTGCACACATGTATGCATTGGAATATACAAGTTGAGTATCCAATAATAGGTATGAAAATGCTTTAGAAAGCAAACAAGTTAAAGGAATCAACTGAGGCAAATGAAGAAAGAGGATTCAACTGAGGTAAATGAAGAAGTTGAATTATTTTGACATTGGAGTGTAGATGTATAGTTATGGAACATATTGATAAAGACTTCAGTATACTACTATTATTTTTATAGAGATTTTTGTATTGTATAAAGAGAATTGTATATGGTATATTAAGGTAAATAATTGTATGTAATTAGTGATAATATTGTGTATGTACAATTGAAATGTGATTTTAATGTGTGATGGATATTGAATACGGAGGTTAAGATGGTTGTGAAATTGAAGGAGTTTTGTGGTTGTGATGAATGTTAAGTGATTGGTTGATTATTTGGCAGTGTAAATTTGAAATTGCAAGTGGGTTAGTGGTTATGGCAACCGTTATGCTGTTGAAATTTTACCATATATATAGTATTATTGTGATTCATGAGTTTAATACGCATGATGGACTAATAAGAGAAGAGAGGAAAGTTTATTAGTCAATTCAATAAGTTAATTGGAGGATAATATAATTAATACTGCTAGCGAGTGTGACATACTGGTACTCGACACAATGTTCAGGTACGGGGTTTTATATTTGTACATATATTAAGGAGTGATAATGTTAAAGAATATGTGTTAGAACCATCTCAGACGTATATGACCTAACATGGTATTCTCCATCAATCATCATGTGTTGATACACCTTCGCAAAATGTCGTGGTTAAAAGAAAGAATAGACATCTACTTGAAACTGCACGGGCTTTGTTATTTCAAATGAAAGTTCCTAAGCAATTCTGGGCCACTATTGTTTTCACAACGTGTTTTCTAATTAATCGGATGCCATCTTTGGTACTTAATAGAAATAGCCCATATCATGTGTTCTTTCTTACAAACCCACTATTTCCATTGGAGCCACGAGCATTTGGCAGTATTTGTTATGTTTGTGATGTTCAGCACTAAGTTAGAAAATTAGATCCCAAAGCTTTGAAATCTGTATTTTTGGGATATTCTCATCTTTAAAGGGGGTATCGATATTACTCTCCAGATCTCAATATGTATTTAGTCTCAACTGATGTAGTCTTTTAAAGAAAATGTCATTCTTCTCTATGGTGTCCGCTCCTATGGGTTAGGGGGAGGAAGATGAATGGCTTATCTACAAATCTACATCAAACTCTAAACAATTAGTGGACAGTTTTAATGAAAAGTCAGATAATGTTGATTCTCCTTGTGTGCCGGTTTTTATACCATATGAGCCAACAATTCCTTAGGTGTATTCAATAAGACTAGTCCTTAATGATACATGTCCTACACCAGAGTCCCTTTCTTCATTAGATCCACCATTAAGTGATCTTGATCTTCCTATTAGCTTTCATAAAGGTAAACATCACTGAATGTCTACTTATTCCATTGCCAATTTTTTTCATATTATCACTTATCTCTTCCATCTAATGCTTTATTTGTTTCTCTAGACTCTATTTCGATACCTAAAAAGTTAAAGAAGCTTTATCTCATCCTGGCTGGCATGATGCAATGATAGAGGAGATAAAGGCTCTGGATGATAATCACAGGTAGGAGTTAGTGGATTTACCACAAAGTAAAAAGGTTATTGGATTTCGATGGGTTTTTGTTGTTAAAGTTAATCTGGATGGTTCTGTAGTTGGACTTAATGTTAAGCTTATGGCCAAAGGATGTGTACAAACTTATGGAGTAGATTATTCTAATATTTTTTCTCCTGTGGCTAAATTGACTTATGTCCATATCTTTATATCTATTGTTATTTCTCAACATTGGCCATTACAGCAGCTAGATATCAAGAATGTTTTCCTCCGTGGAGATCTGCAAAAAGAAATCTAAATGGAGCAACCACCTGGTTTTGCTGCTCAAGGGGAGTATAAAAAGATCTACCATCTAAAGAAATATTTGTATAGACTAAAGTAGAAACTCCGTGCTTGGTTTGGCAAATTCAGTGAGGTGGTCCAAAAGTTTGGGCTAAAGAAGAGTCAATGTGATCATCCAATTTTCTACAAATAATCACAAGCTAGCATTATTCTCCTGGTTATTTATGTTAATGACATTGTGATTACAGTGAGTGATTCTATAGGCATCTCTTCTCTTAAGTCTTTCATGCATAGTAGGCTTCACACTAAAGACTTGGGCCAGCTGAAATATTTCTTAAGAGTGGAAGTTTCAAGATGCAAAAAGGAATCTTTCTATCCCAAAGAAAGTATGTTCTTGACCTACTTAATGGAATATGACATGACATATATATGATGATCACGCAGCGAAAAAATAATAAAATTAATCATACATACCACACAATCCATAAACAAGAATTGAAAACATGCAATTTTAGGGTTTTTGAAAAACTTACAACCTTAGATGCCTTTCAAAACTTGATTTTGATGATGACCAGCAACTAAGATGGATTTATTCGCCTTAGATCTTGATCACCAATGCCAAAGGAGCTGCCTTTATGCCACTTCTCTCTATTTCACACACACAATTGCAAGGACGGCTTAAAATCAAGAGTGCTAGCTCTATGTTTAAATATTTTGCAATGGTAATGGATTGAAGCAACAAGATCTGATCTTGTTCTTCCTTTAGGTTGCTATTGCTGCCTAAGAACACAAGAGAACAAGAAAGAATCCTTTTCCCTTGTGTATTTCGGCCAAGAGTGTGTGAGAGAGAAAATCATGCCTAGGGTTTCTTTTTCTTTAGTTAACAAATATATATCACTTGTTTAGGTCAAGTGTGAATGCCGAAATTCACTCTCTTTAGGTAGTGATTTCGGCCTCCATCACTTCCTAATTAAGTGACATATATTAACTCAAATTCCTTTAAATTTTAAATTCAAATTAATTTAAAATAAACATGAGACATTTAATCAAAACAAATCACTTAATTTAGGGATATAGTTGCCGAAATTCATTAGTATTTTATCTTGAATTTTCGGTCACTCTCTCTCCTATTTTAATTGTTTTATTTTGATTCAAATGCTATTAGGATTTAATAATCAATTAACTTAATTAATCCAAAGTAATTAATTAATTGAAATCAATCCTATTTGGGCCGAATTTATCTCTCTCATGGACCAAGGTCCAATAGCAATTTTAATACCCATTACATATATTTATTTGGCTTTAAATAAAAGCCCAAATTAATGCTCAATACTCTATTTAAATATTTTAAGTCCAATGCTTTGTGTACGATCCTATAGGTCCATTTAATATTGGCAATGAATTAATAAATCAATTCAAAGGCTATATATACTCTCTAGCAAGATATTATAGCATTCCAAATTAAATAAAAATGCAAATGGCATTTAGTGACCTAATGCAATTTTACAAAGTCCCTTACCCTTAAATATCAGAATTAATATAAGGCATGGAACTAGTCACCTTATATATACTAATTCCTTTCTTGATATTCTAGTAACACTGAACTCTCAGATAAATAATGATTACTCATTATTTCATCTCGGTATGGCCATACACTTCTCAGTTCACTAATCAAATGGCCAATGATATTTTCTCTCTTATCGAGAGGGGTAATCCCTTCACTTCTCTCATGCTCTCTAACATA
Organism: Excoecaria agallocha; assembly: GCA_037975025.1. Lineage (NCBI taxonomy): Eukaryota > Viridiplantae > Streptophyta > Magnoliopsida > Malpighiales > Euphorbiaceae > Excoecaria > Excoecaria agallocha. The sequence goes on from CM075812.1 coordinate 21,209,633, forward strand.
GATCAGTGCATACCCAAGCATACCCATACTTGTCACCCTTTTAAGAGCACGTTAGGTGTATGTCAAAGTACACAGTAATTCATAAAGAGTTTCATAGAGATTTTAGGTCTAAGAATTTCAATGCAAAACTTGCACATGAAAAACACTTATGAATTGTACCATGTAGTGTTCTCATGAACGGATCGAATCCAGATACCATGTTCTAAACATGTATCTATGATCTCTGATTGACACTCCAATCCTTATGATCCGTAAGACATAACTTAAATTATCAGAGAGAGCATACCAGTCTTAATTCATTTGTTATTCCCATAACAATGACTGACTAGGGATATTTAGAATGAAGTCTCGATTGTTTCAAGGTCTTACAACCATGTGCCTTACACATGATAACTTAAACTGAAACAACATTCTTGGATAGTTCTATCAATTGATATGCACAGGAAAACAATAGATAAAACAAATGCCTCACTTATTAAATTAAATGCTTTATAACAATGTATTGGGGCTAGGGCTTAAACTAACGCTACTTGCATAAATTGAAAAATTAGAAGCCAAGCTATGAAGTACTCCTATGGTTCCTAATGTTCCCCTTACAAAAAAAATGATGGCAATCCTTTTAATGATCTAGAGAGATACATGACATTAGATGGAAAGATGAACTATCTCACCGTGAGTCATCCAGATATTGCATTTGCAATAAGCGTGGTTAGTTAATTTATGACTACTTATACAATCACACATAGGACGTCAATTGTGATGCCAAAGTCGTGTAAGAAAGTGGGAGCATTTTTTATGAAAGAAGTAGCCTTTTAGGCATGAAACTTGCAACTAAATACCACAATGAGAGAGATAATCTATGAACATTTTTAAAGAGTACTCTCCACCACTACCAAACCAAAACACTTTGATTTTTCCATCAAATTGACTTTCCACCAATTTCTAAAATTTAAGGAAGCATTCATAAAAAATTAACTTTTCAATTTAAAAGATAAATTAAAAAATAACAAGAAAAATCATCCATAAAAAGAGCATAATATTTGAACATTTTGAATAGGTGTACAATCCCCTAAATCACTGTGGATTTTATCCAATGAAAATTATAAAAAAAAGGAGTTCACAACTTTTTCCCATTTTGTAGGTACTACAAACACTACAAGAAAAATGCAATTTAGCAACGAAAATTGATATTTTTCGTTGCTAATAAAAAATAGCAACGAAAATTTTCGTTGCTAATCCGGCAGTTGCTATTTTTTAGCAACGGAATTTCATTTCTGTTGCTAAATTTAGCAACGAAAAATAAATTCCGTTGCTAAATTCAACCAACTCATTTTCGGTGAATTGGTAATTTTTTAGCAACGAAAAAGTCAATTCCGTTGCTAAAATTAGTAACGGAATTGAAATTTCCGTTGCTAATTTTAGCAACCAAAAGTCAATTTTATTTTTTTATAAGCTGCATAATTTTACATATATACAAAATGAGACTAGTTCTGATGCTTTTCAAGGAATAAATTATAGTTCTAATGTGGAAATCAAGCAGGGATTTGTGACAAGGTAATCATTTGAATTTACACTAGTGGTCCATGTTAATACATAATTTTATATATGCTTAATGAGACTAGTTGCTAGTCAGAAGCCCTCTCACTTAGCAATTATGGCAAACAAATAGTGTTTGACCATGTATTTACTTCAAAAGATTTAACAAGCCTGTTATGGAACAAGGCAGATTTAACATATATGATTACCATATACAGTTCATAAGACACTAAAAACAACATATAGAGAAATAAAAGAAAACCAACCATAACAACCCCCAAAGAATACGAGAAAATCAGCCTAAATGGATTATTTTTATGGTACAGACTATTTTGGTCATAACTTTTGCTACAAGTGTCAGATTTCTTATTATAATATGTTTTCGGAAAGCTCGTTTTGACGGTCAATTTTTGTAGAGCAAAGCTCTTGTAACGGCATTTTTCAGGACCAAAAAATAATGTTAAGGTTGTTATTTTTCAGTTTAAAGTTTTTAGGATTTTTCAGGGATATTTGGTCTTTTCTTGTTTTCACTCATATAAATTATTTTCTTTTCCTAGTTCAAGTAAAAGGAATCCATATCTTAATCACATAATTTAATAATAAATTTAAATATAATTATTTATTATTTATTATTTTAACACTATCTAAAATAAAACTGATTACAAAATATTAGCACAATTGTCCAATTAACAAAAAATAAATGCAAGTATCATATGAGAAACTAAATGACAGTTAATTTATTCCTCAATTGTCCAATTCTTTTGCAGCATTGACAGAATTTTGAAGCGAAACCCCTCTTTTCTCATCATGAATGTAAATTAGATATAATATATTATCTAATAAATTAAGCGAAAGAGAAGAAATAATAGTATCCTACCTCTAGGCTTCCCAACATAGGCATTAAAGATCCAGTGTGCTTCATTTCCTTCTTTGGTTTCTTGATTAGGACACTAGTTAGAGATCTGCAGAAGTGAGATTGAAGATTTTTCACTATTAAAAATTACGAAATTAGCTTTTCCCTTAACCCTTACCAGAAAATCACAAAATAATTCATTTTTACACCTTGTGAAATACTCATTTTACATGCTAATTTTCTCTTAAATTCGGGAAAGCACATCTAATTGTGGATAGAATCAAGAACATATTACTAAAAGAATGCACTTTGTCTATCTTTAATATCATATCTGAACCCTGATCATCATTGCTTATAGATAAAATTACTGATTAATCCAGTGGAATTAGCCAACTGCAAATGGAAAAATACTAGAAACAGGTATTTGGATTTCCCAGAAACTATAAAGCAGGGTTTAGTTATCCCTAATCAATTGCTTAATCTCCCTGTTTCACTCTATTTAATCAGTTCAAATTTGACATTTTCTTGATCAAAGAAAGGAATTTAAAAAATGGAAATGAAGGAAAGGGTAATACCTGAAATCCTGGGTTCCCAAGTTTCACTATTGAATTGAAATTCCTTTTGCGTCTACCATTCTTGTGGAAAGTCGTTTCCTACTTCTCTGGAAATGAGGGGAAGATCATATAAGCTGAAAAAGACACCAACTTTCTTATATAGATAAAAAGACATGATATCGCAGGACGCCCTACAGTGTGTGTAATCTTTGACACATAAGAAAGTTGTTTCATATGTAGTGATAATTTCAAAAAACCAAATATATGAAGATGAAGAAATTTGGACAACTAGAAGTACTTTACCTTCCACTTTACCTTCCAACATTCTTTGCCATTTCTCTTAGCTACAAAGATAAAAATTAAAATCAAACCGAACAGCTCTCTTCTTCTTCTTCTTCTTCTTCTTCTTCTTCTTCTTCTTCTTAAAATAGAGATTTGAAATGAGTAAATAAATAGAAAAAAAGGAGAAAAAGGACAGAAATTGCAGACCCTTAAAAGCAGCAAAGAGAAAGGAGACGATGAGGACTCACGGTCGTCTGGTCACCGGATAGTGACAGATCTGAGGAAGAATGGAGCAAAAAGTGGCAGATTTGAGAGAAAGAAAATGCCAAATCGTGAAAAGAAGAACAGAAATGAAAGAAATAGGGTTTTTTCTTCTATATATTATTTTTTAGCAACGGAATTTAATTCTGTTGCTATTTTAACAATGATTTTAAATTTAGCAACAGAATTTAATTCTGTTGCTATTTTAACAACGATTTTAAATTTAGCAACAAAAAATAATTTAGCAACGGAATATGGCGGCGGGAAAAAATTTGGGATGAAAATTAGCAACGGAAATTAAATTCCAATTTCGTTGCTAAAATTCGTTGCTATTTTAGCAACGAAAATAATTCCGTTGCTATTATTTATATCTTCACTAAATTCGACATAAAATAGCAACGAAATTTATATTCCGTTGCTATTTTAGCAACGGAATTTATACTTTATACTTCGTTGCTATTTTAGCAACGGAATATAAATTTTGTTGCTATTATTTATACCTTAACTAAATTCGACATAAAATAGCAACGGAATTTATATTCCGTTGCTATTTTAGCAACAAAATTTAATTTTCGTTGCTATTTTAGCAACGGAATATAAATTATGTTGCTATTTTAGCAACGGAATAAATTTTCGTTGCTAATTTTCATCTCAAATTTTTTCCCGCTATCAAGTGCCGCCATTTTCGTTGCTATATTTTGACGCTAAAGTCTCCCTCCTTTTTAGCAACGGAATACAAGCATTTTGTATTCCTTTGCTAAATCCCTAAAACTTCAACCAATTTTAGCAGCGAAATTTATTTTCCGTTGCTAAATTAGCAACGGAATGAATTCCATTGCTATTTGGCTATTTTCTTGTAGTGAAATAGAAGGATTATGGGCACGTTTGGTTCACTTTATTTTATTAACTTGTATAGTATTAGCATGTATAGTATTAACATATACATTATTAGTCTGCATTATATTATATAATATTTGGTACAAAAATATATTATTTTATAATATTTTATATTGTATTTGATGCATAATGTCATAATATATTATTTTTTAAAAATTTAAAAATAAATACAATTAAATTATTTTTATTGTAACTAATTTAGATTAAAAAACTATAATTATAAAATATAATTTTTAATACATACATCAATTTTTTATTAAAAATGAAAAAAATTAATGAAAAATGATTATATATTATTAGAAAGATCGGCATTTTTAAAGACATAATTAGATAAAAAAATGAAGAAATCTAAATAACGAATTTGACTAAGCATTTGAGTAAAAAATGAAAGAATTTATCAATTATAATATAATTTTTGTATAATAGCTATTAAGTTATACATTCAATATTATTATTAGTTTGAAAATTTGGTTTCAGTGTGGTAATGATGTTGGCGGCGGCGGCGGCGCAGTGGTGGTGGTGACAACGGCGCGGTGGTAATTGCTGTGGCGGTAGTGGCAGTTGGGGCAGCTTCTGTGGCGACAGCAGGGTGGTGGTGGTGGCTGCGGTGTGGTGGTAATGGTGGCGGCGGCGGCGACAGTGGCGATTGTGGTAGGGTAGTATTTAGTATGAATTCGATTTTTACCGTATTACACAAACTTAATGGTTTGTAGTGTATTATTTTATACAGTTTATATGAGATAATAAGATTTATGTTGTATTATATTATCTCCACATTAATTTTTTAGAAAACCTTTCAAATACCGTACTTATATTAACTTGTACTATATTATACTATTTTATATGCAATACAAAATACCAAACATGACCTATGTGTCCAATTTATAGTATCTAATAATTTATTGAAGTTTTGGAATTAATATGAGCTAAACATTCATGCCAAATCCAATTTATAGCATCTAATAATTTATTAAAGTTTTGGAATTAATTATGAGCTAAACATTCGTGCCAAATCGTTGAAAATGCTTCATTTTATTGTACAACACCTAGAATCTTATCATTGCCACTTTTTTAGTTCCTCAAGCTAGTACCTTGCCCCTGGAATTAGATTTGATAAAATTGACTCAAATCTAAAATTTCATCCAAAAAAATGATCCAAACTCAATAAATATCCATTTGATCAACTCAAAATTGATGAATTTTATTCTTCAAATCAAACCAATTCAATAGCCACTAGGTCAAACCAAAATTAGGTTATTTTATTTTCGACCCATTGGGTCAATTTCATCTTTTTCTTTAAAAACCACTAAAAGTTTGGCTTTGTGACTAATTCTCTGTTTATGCAAATTTGTGCGTGTGTGTGTGTATATATATATATATATATATATATGTGTGTGTGTGTGTGTGTGTGTGTTTGTGTGTGTGTGTGTGTGTTTGTGTGTTTTTGTTGTGACTTACCTTCAAATATGTAATTAGTTATTTTATAATATGTAATTATGTGCTTTTATTTATTTATTTATTTATTTTAAAAACTCCTCCTTCCTTTCAACACCTGGCCCACTTTCTCCGCCCTTTCCCCCTTCCGCGTCGTGACAATTTCCATGTTAGGGGCTAGTACAAAAAAAACTTGATTTTCTAGTACTCCTTTCTTATATAAAAAAATATTTTCTTCCTATTATTATATTTTTTTTATTATCTTTTAGCAGTAACTTGGCCATAAATAACGTTGTAAATGCAAGTACAAATCATCAAAATGTTAAATTTATTTATGAAGTTTTGAATTTTTTTATTATTATAATTCTAAGGACGAATAAAGATGAAATTTTAATTATAATTTTTCAATTGAATATTATTATCATCGAAATTATTAATTAATTACTAAAAAATTTTATTATAATTTGCATTAAATCAATGGATCGATTCAAATTCGTCCAATTTATTTGGATATTGATCTATTTATTACCTATATTTTTTGACTCATTTATAACTCAATCCATTAATAATCTGTTAATTAATAACTCAATTCAAACTTATTCAACCCATTTATTTGCCAACTTTACTTGAAATTATTAATAATAAAACTAGAGGATAAAAAAAAGTAATGTCTACCAATCATTTGAATCGCATACGTCATACATTTTAACAGCAAAATGCGTTTGTTTCAGAAAATAATTACTTATTTTTAAAATTACAAGGGCAAAATATCTTTTTTTTTAATTTTAATAATGATATTTTTTAACTAATTTTAAAAATTTAGTGCAAAAAGATAACCTCAATCATTTTTTTTAACTCTTGCTTCATTGAATTTTATTTGATTTAATTTCTTATGTTTAAAGTTTTCATCTTAAACGTATTCAACTTCAAAAAAAAAAAAGGAAAAATTATGAGATGCAAACCTTTTTAGGTTCATGACTAATATAAAAAATAAGAATATTGTTTATTTAAATTAAAAATCCAAGTATATAAGATCAATTCTTTTTTTAATCTAGAAAGTTTTAAAAAGACCTCCCAAAATATTTAGAATTTCATAATAATTTAGTCAAACTTTTTTTTTTCATGTATAAAAAAATTATTTTTATTACACACAAATATCCAAAATTTGAAATTGAGTCGTACTGAAACTCGAAATCATATTGCAAATACAAAAAATTTTACACCGGCGATATAACTTTTGTCCTTTTTTTGGAAACCAAAATTCAATACCAAACAGTGAAGATTTCCATGCACCCAGTACGCTTCGCACTATCCAATCACATCAATCGGATGGTGTACACCACTCGGTACATGGCAAATGGGTTTACAACCGCCCTACTCGCCTTCCTACAAAAGATGATATTAAACAGAGAATGCGGATGGCTCGGCAATCAGGGCAAGACAGAGATATTTCATTTGGGGGAAAACCAACCAGCACAAAAAGATGACAATTTTAAGAAATTATACACTAAAATTAAAATAGTGCCATTTAAACTTCAGATAATTAAATCAGTCACTAAGCAATTCAACTGTTGCAAAGAAATTAAAATACCAGCCAAGATGATCTGAAGCCAAACAAAATCTTGTCTACCAATCTACCAAAAAATACAATATTCAACCACACCCTTGAGTGATTCTTCTTCCCCAGCTTCACTAATCATCATCATTAAATGTCGTCTTCTTCCCTGTGCATAATACAGTGAAATTAACACACATTCTTAGTAATCAAAATTCAACCCAAAATTTCCTTCAAGCTAGGAACAGTTGTTGAATTACCTGAAGCAGCTGTAGTCACACTAGGTTTATAAGGTGCTCCCCGTCCTCTGCCACGGCCACCACCACCTCTGCCACCAAAGCGTCCCCCACCATCTCTGCCGCCACTCCTTCCACCACCGCTCCTGCCGCCACCTCTGCCACTGCCCCAACCATCACGGTTGTCGCTTCTTGGTGGTTTTGCCTCTTCAACAGTTAAGTACTGACCTCCAAATTCGCTGCCATTAAACTCTAAAGCTTTGTTAAAACCATCTGCATCTTGGAATTCCAAGTAAGCCATTCTGCAATGGACACAAAATTAGGAACCAAGTACAAATATATACCACGAATGTTACGAATCTCACATCGGTTAACTATCTAAACAGTTAATGGCTTATAAGTATGTGGGGCTTCCTCTACTAATAGGAATTCCTTTTGGTGGAACAAGGGGCTTCCTACAAAATAGGGGCTTTTGGTCGAACCACTGATAGAGAACGGCAATGTTAGACCCATAAGTGTGAAGGCCCCTTGTTCCACCAAAAGGAATTCCTAGTAGTGGTGGGTGCCCATCACACTTATAAGCCACTAACTACTCATATAGTTAGCCGATGTGGGATCGTAACATTACCCCCTCCTTCAACAGCCGACGTCCCGACGGCTTGTCACCCACTGGCGGCTTCTCCCCAAGGGTTCCTCTCCTGGGTCACACCCACTTGGCGGCTTCTCCCTTCTGGGTTCCTCTCCTGGGCCACACCCACTTGGCGGCTTCTCCCCTGAGGTTCCTCTCCTGGGCCGCGGATCCGGCAGGTCGGACCACTGATAGAGAACGGCAATGTTAGACCCCTAAGTGCGAAGGCCCCTTGTTCCACCAAAAGGAATTCCTAGTAGTGGTGGGTGCCCATCACACTTATAAGCCACTAACTACTCATATAGTTAGCCGATGTGGGATCGTAACAACGGAGGACAACAGTAACATTTAGGAGGAAAAGTGGACTATTTTTTATCAAACCAAAAAACAAAAAAAAAAAGGTTGCCCATAGCTGATTCAGGTGTTTCCCTTCCTATTTACCAAGTACTCGGCAAGGTGCAGGAAAAGGAGCAGGGGGTGAAACATAAAACAACAGTCCACAGATACTTAATTCCCCAGTAATAAAAGCAGTGTATCTATAAAGTATATGTTGACAGTTTAGCTAAGATGCAAAGCTGACAAAAAAGTGAAGGGAGAAATAACTGTTGAATTAGCTTCACAAGTTTTGTATTCAAAGTATTTGCATCCTAGGCAATTACTAAAATGCAACTCGAATGAAATGTCAACTATCATCTATCTAGGAGACATAAACCTATTGAAGGAACAGAAAATTATTTACCCCTTAATAGTTCCAGTCTCATAATCAGTTGGGATAGATATTCTTGAAACGTCACCACAAGATTTAAAATGCTCCCCAAGGGCGCTTCTTATCTGTAAAATTTGAATCAAAGCTTATAGTATATATATTCTCTGAAACAACAGCACTTATTAATAAAGCTCCAGCAATAGAATGATAAAGTTTACCTCATCCTCACCAAGGGATTTATCAAACCCCCTTACAAATATCTTTTGGGCCTGGCTTCTTCCTCCCTTCTGGAATGAGCTGTTCTCTTTGCTGCAGACATTAACATCCATTTGTGAGGTACAATATTAATATTAATTAAACAAAAACAGCAACCTAAATTTTCTGGCATGGACAAGCACCTGCCATATGGTGTATATGGAGCCCTTTCACCCCTCTCACGAGCCAAATCAAGTCTAACTTCTCGACCATTCAAACTTTGACCATTCAATTTAAGAGCCTGAAAGACCAAAAGTATATTAAGTACATTCACCATATCTAGAGAAAAGAGTGGGGACAGGGTCATGGACAGGAATAAAGGGCATCCTTGCCTTTTGTGCTGCTTCAGCTGTGGAAAACTCAACATGTCCGAAACCCTTAAATCTCTGGTCTCTATCCAAAGCAAAGCGTACATCAACAATTTCACCAGCACCTTTAAAGAAATTTTCCCTGTGGAATCAAATTTATAAGAAAAAATAGGGGCTTCCACAGTTCCAAGAAACATGGTATTGCATATAAAACATACACATCTGCACGTTCAACTTGAAAAGATAGGTTGCCAACGAATAATGTCTTTGATCCTGTAGAATTAGCCTCAGTAGTAACAGGAGTTTTGGGCTGCGTACCAATGAAGCCAAAAAAATAAAAAAATATATATATTAACAATTGCCATGCAAGTAAGATGTGCTTAAAAAAATAAAAATAAAAAAAAACTTAGGCAAAGAGCAGTGTCATACAGCTTTGGCATGAGGAGTAGAAGCATTGACCATTTCAACATCAGGGACCTGTTCATCCAAAACTTACACGTTACACTTATTCCAATGATATGAAAAAGCCCAAAGTCCATAGGTTCAAAAACATCTTTTTGGGTTATCCCAGGTGCTTACACATGATGGCCAATTTTTCTCAATTTGGGGTACATAGGCTCAAAGATATGCATAATTTTGCTCATCCATTAAGTATTATGGGTAACAATTCTATAGGGGTGCCACTATGGTAACTTTTAATAATAAGTATTAGCTCATTTCAGCAAAAATATTTGGTTTTAAGATATCAACCGAAAAGCCAGGCACCCTGTTTACAAAAACATGTTAATAATGCTGTGAGACAAGTAACTTTACATTTTTCTTTGGAGTCTTCACAGGTTTTTCATCCTCACTTTCTTCTTCATCTGAACTTTCATCTGAGCTCTCCTCATCACTGCTGCTTTCCTTTGCAGCAGTTACCTTCACCTGCTCCACATAACTCAGAAAAGTTAAATGACAAAATAAAAGAAAAAAGATAGTATCAAGGGCACTATAAACTTAAAAGAATATGAAAATGTCACCTTTTTACTCTTAGGTTTTTCATCATCACATTCCTCTGAACTATCATCTTCACTGTCATCTTTATCAAGATCCATTTTATTCTGTGTTTTTATGCAAGCAGAAATTGACAATGAATTCATTACACCATTACAAAAATATAGGATCAGACCACCTAAATAATTAAAATAGTATTTTGGAGATGCATTCCCAAAATATTTCTAACAACGATGCAATGCAATATAAGTGAGGCATGATTCCCCCCCCCCCTCTCTCTCTCTCTCTCTCTCTCTAAATTGGCAAAGAATTCTAAACATCATAAAAATGAATCATCAGGCCACCAAATAATCAAACAGTATTTAGAGGTTATGTTCCCAAACTAAAATGAAATATATTTTCAGTGTATTTATCAAGACCACTCTGGAAAAAAGTCAATAAGAAATTTTTAAAATGAAATTGAAAAATTAGATGAAGATTAATGTTTTCCACTTCTCAATTATCCACTTCTAAAATGGAGATACGAAAGCTTAAAATATTTTTCACAACCGCAGAGACCATTATAGGCTTTCAAGAAAATTCAAAAGAATTGATTAAGCAAGTACTATTTTGATCACCACATACACAGATAAAAGAATTTAAAATGATACCTTATCATCATCAGAGGATTCATCAGAAGAACTATCACTTGATTCAGCTTTATTTTTGGTCGTTAGTAAAGTAGCCTTCTTGGAAGCAGCAGGAGCTTTCTACAAAATCACAGTACAGAGAGGATTTCATTTGACAAGATACAACTGAATGGATATGCCATTATGCAGAATAGTTCAGAATAACCGATAAAGCAAATTCATATCTTCAAGAATGCACCACATTGATTTAATTGGCTAGCAGACACAAATTACTACAACACCTTTTCTTCTTCAGAAGATTCATCAGAATCACTTTCATCCAAGCTGTCACTTGACTTGGCCTTTATATTGTTTACTGTAACAGCCTTGGCAATTTTAGCCTTCGTGGGTAATACCTGCAAATTAATATCATCTTATAAATCATTGGGCATCTAATTCACAAGTAAATTTGCATATATTTACAATGTCCTCCCATACCCATAAATTTGTCTGCAAACAACCTTCATCTAATCTATCACTTGATTTCAAAAACTTGTGTCTTGCTATTTTGGTCTTAGATTCATTTCTAATAGAATTGATAGAGGAAACATAATAAGCAGTGCTCACAGTTTCCTCATCTGAAGAATCATCAGACTCCAAATCACTAGACTCCTCCGAACTTGAGGAAGATGCTTTTTTAGACCTCGTTTCTGGCAACTTCTTTACTAGTGGGGCGGGCTTAGTCAAATTTTCCTGCATTTGAAAAACATTAAATTGTAAATAATTAATAATATGACTGATCATAGTACAAAAACATCATCTACCAACATCCATGTCATCACACTAATATGGCATGATACAGATAAACAAAAACAGCACTCATGAGAATTTAATTCAACATTTCACCTCATCTGAAGAGGATTCCTCGCTGCTAGAATCTTCGACAGGTGGTTTAGAAGGCTTGGCAACCTTGTTTGATGTGGCTACTTTAACCTATTTATTTACATTAGTTGACCAATAAAAATGGACTTATTAGGAAACTTATCGCTAATCATCTTTCAAGATTAAAGAAGAAATTCACCTCATCCTCGTCAGATTCATCATCTGAAGAATCTGAACTGCTATCCTCCGTTTTTTTAGCAGGTGCACCAACAGAACCATTTTTAGCAGTCATTTGCTGCTTCTTGGTAGGAACAGTATTTCTGGAGGGAGCCTCCTGAGAAAATTTAAGACAACTCCAATTGTAAAAAAAAAAAAAAAAAAAAAATGGAGACAATAATTTAATTATCAATAACAGTTTGATCTGATCTCACTTCATCTGAAGAGGATTCCTCACTACTAGATTCCGAAGAATCAGAACTGCTAAGCCCCTTGCCTTTCTTGGCAGGAGCACCGATGGTGCCATTTTTAGCAGTTATTTGCTGCTTCTTGATGGTAGGCTCCTATGAAAATTAAGTTAAATCAAATTACAACAAAAGATGGAGAAAATAAAGCAAAAATCAATTTCAATTTAATCTAACATTAACCTCATCAGAAGAGGATTCTTCACTACTAGAATCTTTGACAGGTGGTTTTGCTGCCTTCGGTATATTCTTAGTTTTAACCTCAACCTGCAAAAAAGGATTTAAAGAACTCAAGCAAGATAGGAAGTAATTATCAGGAGAAAGAAGGGAAGAAAATCCTGTCATTCTAAACACATCTCTTTAAAAAATAGATTATTTCATAACCAAAAAATTAAAAATGTAAATGCAATAAACACAAGATCAATTATATTCAATCAATTGCTGCAAAAAATCAATCAAAACAGTAACTGAAAAGCATATATCAATATAAAGCATAATATAATTACCTTCTGCTCTTCCTCAGATGAAGAGTCATCAGAACTGCTAGATGCCTCTTTCTTCTTCTTCTTCTTCTGAGTCTTAACTTCAGACATTTTTATCTGAGCAGCCTGCTTTATCTCCTCGTCTCTCTTCTGCTTTTTTGCACTGACATGCTTCTCGATAGCTTCTTCAGCTTCTCTCTTACCTGCTAACCCAAATTTCAGAACACATAAAATAAATGAAATACAAAACGAAGGTCCTGACGAGAAAAAGCAAAAGCTAAAGAGATTTGCCTCACAGTTAGAGAAACAATAAAAAAAAAAAAAAAAAAGAAAGAAACCTCAAAATTTCAAGCGACAGAAATGATAAAAGAGATAGGACACTATAGACTTCTTATTTGTTATTCACTATAATTCAAAAAAAACAAACACCCAACGGATTTCAACCATAATAATCGACAAGCAACAAATTGAGCTAGTAAGGAGTAAAATTATACCTTTCTTTGCAGACTTCGAGGCAGGGGTTACAGCAGTAGCATCATTAACCTACAGGAAGAGCAAAAACAACCACATAATATCAGATTGAAAAACATAACGAAAGCCGAACCACAGACAGAGTGAATCATAAAGGATAGTACCTTGGGAGCTGATTTCTTGCTGGATTTGCCCATAATTGACAGAGAAATTTAAGGTTGAATAGGATTAAGCGAAGGGGAAAATAATTAAAAAACTGCAGCCTCGGCAAAACCCTAGTTTTAAGATATTTTGAGTTGTAGGGTTTTGTGAGTGAAAAGTTCTATGCTGAAGCTAAGATATTTATACGCGTGTCCTAATGGAGTGGGGTTTATGCTAGGGTTTTGTTCCTCCACCAGCGGAAGTTATGACCGGGGAGCTGGTCTAACACATGTTTAGAAAGATTTTCAACTTATGGTCATTTGATGATTTGTTCTTATCTAAATTATTACAGTTGGATTAGTGTTTTTACATGTTTTATTATATTTTTTTCTCATCAGTTTAGTAATTTTATTTAGGGAGAATTTTTTAAATAATGTTTTTTTAAAAAATAATTGTAGATTTAGGGTATGTCAGAAACTATTTGTTGATTTGGAGTTGTGCTAGAAGATGCAAAGTATCTCTGTATTATCCATCAAGCCTCTGTATCGGCCGGCCTTGATAGAAGACATAGCCACGCGCTGCGTTATCCATTACCAATGATTGTTGTCTGCCACTTGCCTACTGACGCTCCAAAGTGCTGTTTTTTCCATTTTGGTCACATACCCTATCATCACTCCATCGAAAACTTTTTCACCGAACGTCCATATAAGCTTCGGTTGCTGAAATTTATTTTGCATTCGAAGCATAGATTTTTTGAGGTGTAAACAACTTATTGGAGTTTATTCAACCGAAGTTTATTGTGCATCCAAAACACATGGTTTTAAGATGTAAACAACTTCTCAGTTGGTCAAAATATGAATAAGTAAAAAATTTTATTCAGTCATATATAATTTAATATATTAATTATATCTGTAGTATAATGATAATAATTTTTATGTTATATTTATTTAAAAGCAGGATAAGTTGATCAATTTGAAAATAAAAAGAAATAGTTAAAATAATTACTAAAAACAAGTATGTTATTAATTTTAGTATATTTATTTTATTGTCATATAGATTTACGTCAAATTTGATAAAGTTGAATGCATATTTAATAATTATGTAATATATTAATAATATATTTATGAATAAATTTGATGTGCTAATAAAATTTGTTAGTGACAATAATAGTATATTGTTAAAGTTTAAATGTGAATGTATTTTTGAAATATATTTATGATTTTGTTATAATATAATTTTCGTAATAGTTATGTTAAATTTTAGAAATAATATTTTTTAGTTTTAATTGGAAAAAAATTTAAAATATACGAATTAATATTGTTTAGCTTTATATATTTTTTAAATTTATAATTTTGAACATCATGGTTTAGAAATTTAAGATATAATTATTTTGACTTTTAGGAAGTCAGATGATATCAACATATACGAATTTTTATTTGCATGCGGAGGGAGGGAGAGCGAAAATAAGTTTTGGAGGGTCAGACTTTGATTATGATATAACCAATCCGAATGTCATCACAAGGAAATTGAGACTAAAAAATAAGCTAACTCTTCCTGAATTGCACCATAAAATCCTTGTTAAAATGGGCTTAGGTATGAACGATGTGATTTCTAAAATTATATACAAAAGTCCATGGTACAACGAATGATCATTATGTTGGATGGCGATGGATTTATTACATGATGATGATGTAGATGCAATATATAACAATTTAAAGAGATATGAACAATATAATTTGGTGGAATTAATAATTGTAGTTACAGAGGGTGTTGCAGGATCCAATACACCTGCGTAGTCTAACGGTTATTAGTTTACAAATGATAAGTTTCAAATGGAAAACACAAGGGCACCTCAACAATTATGTGTAAATGACATTGGTCCTAGTCAACCGAGGCAGTCTGTAAGTCGACAAGAGATTGAAATATTTTCCAAATTTGGCGGAGATACTGCTCCCAGTCAGCCAAGACAATTTGTCAGTCGACAGGATGGTGACTTGATTGGACGGCAGGCATCTGGTGATTTAGAGCACGATCATATATGCACACTAGTAAGTCAAATTTCTGCTGCTTGTACGAGTAAACCTGGGCGATTGTTTAGTTGAAGGGTTGGTAATTTTTTTAGTAAATCAATCTTTGGAAGTAGATTGGAGAGTCATTCAATATATAGGAATTTTGTGATAGGTACACCGATTGAGCGAAGTCAAAATATTGAACGCACAGGTCAATGACATTCTATATCACATATCCCAGAAGTGAGATAGAGAAGTTCAATTTCCTATGTCCCAAACGTTAGACACAAAAGCTCAGTTTCGTATTTTAAAGATGTAAATCAACGTCATTCTGTGTCCCAAATAGCAGATGCTGCTCCTAGTTAACATTAGTAGCCTATCAGTAGAAGAGATGGTGATTTACTAGAAGATTGCATATTTGGCAACACTGGTGGGGAGTGTGGCGAAGAATCGGCTATTAATTTGGGTGACAAGGATAATCTCGAAGATGTTGCAGTTAATAATGATTACCTATCGCCTAACGACGACCCAGAAGCCGATAATGTAGACATGAATTTAGAAAGTGATAGCTCTGAATTTGGTGATGGTGATGGGTCTAAAAATACACAATATGTCAGTACATTAGCATCCCTACATCAAAGTGGTGACGTGGGATAAGGTAATTTTGTATTTCCATCTGAGCATTATATGGATATTGACTATGAAGCATACCAAGTTGATATATTGGGGGGTGTTAACTTAAAAACTTAGGATGGTGTATCTAAGTTATCGGCTAGTTTAGTTTTTAGTAGCAAGGATGAAGTCAAATCTTTTGTAAAAATAAGTACTCGATAATAAGGAATGTTGACTTCAAAGTGGTTGAATCAAAACCAAACTATTGGGTTGTTAGGTGTGCACAGTCTGAAAGTGGCTGCATATGGAGGTTAAGGGCAATAAAGAAAGGAATAAGTCTGATGTGGATTATTACAAGGTTCAGAGGGCCACATTCATGCCCAGGTGGCAACCTTTCATTGGATCACAGACAATTGGGCTTAAAAATGATTAGAAATTGCATAGTGGGCATGGTAAGTAAAAAATTAACCCTTCTTGTTGATGTTATTATTGCTGCTATTAAGCAGTAATTTTAGTTTGAGGTGTCATACAGTAAGGCATGGCATGGGAAGACGAGAGCCTTAGAGTCTATTTTTGGCGGCTATGTTGAATCATTTGAGAGGTTGCCGGCCTTTTTATCTTTGCAAAAGTACAATCCAGGAACTGTCTCTGAGTTTGTACTATAGCATACTGAAGACCCAATTGTCAAACAGTTTTAAAGAGTTTTTTGGAGTTTTAAACCCACCATTGATTGTTTGGTTTGCTGTAAGCCTATTATTTTGATCGACGGCACATTCTTGATGGAAAAATTTCAACAGACTTTTATGATAGCCAGCTCTGTTGATGGTAATGACATGTTATTTCCAATTGCATTTACAATTGTGGAGTCTGAGAATAAATCAAGCTGGGCTTGGTTTATGACAATGATTAGAAAGTATGTAACTCAGCGAATCGACATTACCGTCATATTAGTCAGACACGCAAGTATAATGGCATTGTTTTGGGATGAAAGAAGTGGTTGAAAAGAACCTTTGAGCTTTTTACAGATTCTGTTTATGACATTTTTTCAGCAATTACAACATGCACCACAGGAACCCAACAATCAAGGACTTACTTTACAAGGCTGGTAAGTTAATAAATATTAAATATTATGAATAAATGGATTCATAATTCAACCACTAAAATATCTTGTAATATGTTTTGCATTTTATAATTGATGAATATTTATTAAATTATGCCTTAAAAATTTAAAAATAATTAGTTATACTATTTTTTTATTAATTTAGTAAATGATGAAAAAAAGTTAAAGTATAAATAAGATAACAACTCGCAACTGGGCATATTTTGAAATATTATACCAATACAACTAATTTAACATCCTCTTCTATGAGATGTAGTATTATGGGTAGGAGTATCAGGATCCATCTCGTATGGGTTGGGATCATTATATCCGTTATTATACAGTGGTTGATTCGCTAAACTTTGAGTGCCTAAAACAGTTGGATCACTAAAAAGTTCATAAAAGAAATTATCTTGTCGTACTGTAGTGGTGCTCTGCCCATAAATATTGTAGGGTGTAACATCTTCTTTAGACAAGCTTATGTTTAGATCAACATTCAACCCAGATGCAGCAACTCTAGATGGCCCAACTTCATAGTCAAAATATCTAGAAAGACCAGCTCCAGATGGCCCAGCTTCATATTAATAATATCTAGAAGGACCTGTTGTAGCTTCATACTACCAAGGCTGATGGTATGAAGGCATACTTAATGAGCTAGAAATATCTTTAGCAATATATGGCCATGTCATTGGTTGGGGTATTTGGTGAAAAGCGGGATGAATAGAAATAGAATCAACTGTCGTCCTTCTTTTTGCCATACCTTTCTTGTTACGTCTAACACGTCGATCTTCATATGGTACCGATAGTGGTGGAATATCTGCAGTATCAAGTACAGGCTGACAAGGATAATTAATCGATGTCCTATCATATGCACCAACAACACCTAAAATTCCAACTAATACAAAACAAATATTATCGCTATCAGGTCTAGATGATGAAACAATGTTGCTGTAGAATATTCCTTCAGCAGCATCGGCCTACATGACAAAAAAATAATAATTATAATTCATCAATAATATTTATAAAAAAATATAATAATAATAACAACAACAACAACAAAAATGACAATACTATATACTGATGAGCCCGTTGTAGCTCCGACTACGGTCATCCACCTTCTTATTCTCTCTCTATACCATTACATATATTGCAATCTACTATGTAATGGTAAACTGAGAATTGGACCTTGTGCCACCTTGGCAAAATTCATATATTATTATTATTATTATTATTATTATTATTAT
The DNA here is from genome assembly GCA_037975025.1 of Excoecaria agallocha. Classification (NCBI taxonomy): domain Eukaryota; kingdom Viridiplantae; phylum Streptophyta; class Magnoliopsida; order Malpighiales; family Euphorbiaceae; genus Excoecaria; species Excoecaria agallocha. Next base: position 21,228,140 of record CM075812.1, read on the forward strand.
TATTATTATTATTATTATTATTATTATTAGCATAATTTGTTAATTTAATTATTGTATTTTATTATTAATTTTTTTTTAATTCATTGTTAACTAATTATTTATTATTTGATTTAATTCATTATTGACTCACATTATTATTTTCTATCTTTTTAATGCATGTAACCTATCTACACGGTGAATTGGATTAGAGGAAGAAGCGGAATCTAAGATTTTATTTATTTCCTTATTTAGTTATTTTAGGCCCATATTTAATTGTCCTTTTATTTCTTTTTATTTGAAGCAAATATGTAATAGTTAGTAATAAAGGCCTGTTACATGCTTTAATTAGAAATAACACCAGAGTGTTTTCTATTTAATTAAATTGGATTTTTCTCATAAAATGGACCAATATCCTATTTTTATTCCAAAAATCACATAAAAAAGTTTTATAAAAAATACATGAATGAACTAATATTTTCAAATTTAGTCAATGTCCCAATTTTTGTATTTTTTTATTATTAATTTCCCCTTTTTTGTTGCAAATAAATATTTTTTCAAGTGTTAACTAAAAACTTATTAAATGATTTTATACAAGTTTGAGTGGAAATTTTCTATAATAAAAAAGGCCAATGTCCTAATTTTCATTCACAAAATAAAATTTAAAATAAAGGATTTTTGTTTATAAACATAATTAATTTTTTACTTTAAAATTAATTAACATGATTCTTTTCTTCAAAGACTGCGCGGCCTCACTGCCCCTTTTTTTTCAAAAATACACCCAAAACTTTGCCTTTTGTGAATATACATGCGGGAACCAATGTCCTTATTCAAATGAACTTAATTAATTCACCAATTTATGTATGATTTATTTTCACATAAATTCTTTAATGCTTTTTATTTCATACTTTGTACTCTTTTTACGTGGTTAAATGTTCCTTTATTTTTCTAACAGAGCTCGTGTGAGAAAAGAAATAAAACAAATTAATCATTAAAACTCATTTATACAACATTAAACTATAGTATAAATAGGAGTGATGTCTAAACTATCTCTAGTTTTGGCTTTATAAGGTTAGAACTCATTTCTCAATGTTTTATTGGGTGGCGACTCCAAGATACCTGCCTTCTGGTGCTCAGCAGATGCCTTCGTAGGTTGATCGCTAGTAAATGAATTGGGATACCTCGAGTTGCTGTCTTATGCCTTTTTGAGGCCTGAGGCATTGTGGATTAGGTTGAATCCATATCAATTATGAAGCGACTGACCATTACGAGTTAAATGAACCTTGATCCGATCTTGAGTCCTTAAAGTGGGCTTTCGAGAGCAAGTTGGATGCCTACGAGGTTCTATATACATCACAGTGGTGACTCCACTAGGCACTGTGAGATTTTGCTCTGAAATTACCTTTGGTTAATTTAATATAAATGAGTTTAGTGATTAATATGTTTTATCTCTTTTCAACATAAATTGCATTGCATTCATGCTAGGGCCTTAAAATTAATTTAGGCATGCCTTTTTTAGCTTCGATGCTTTCTTGAAGCATGACTCTATGTTCACTCAATGTAGGGAAGTGATAAGGAGGACCACTAGCCCAAGCTTTATACCTTTTGGTATATCTAATGGTGACCCAATTGGTCATTATGCTCGTGATAAGCTAGATCTATTAGTAGGGACCATACGTGGGTAGCCCTAAAGTTGTATCACTAGACTAAAGCCTATGTAATGGCATAGATACTTAAACTAGGGAGTATACACCATAACACATTTCTTGTGATGCAGGCTTTTATGTATTGAATAAACCCCAATAAACTTAGATGTCTGCTCATCAAAGGCTTTTATGCCCCGGTGGGTGAATTTTATTTATTTTGATTGTTTAAATACGTAATCATCCAAATCCATTTGCATGTGCTTTAAATAAAGAGAGATTATGATACTAGTTTTCTGCCATGCACCATACGCATTCATTGGGTTCCCCAATAACCTATAAGCTAATCCTACCTAGGAAAGAGACCGCACTACTTCTTGTGTGGGAGTGATAAGGTTGGAAGCATTTATTTCCTTTCTTTCGCATATGGTTGTCCATGCTACATAGACATGCCTGCATTTCTAATAAATTGTAAATTAATAATAATAACCAACAAAATGTGCATGTTTTGTGTGTACAAATTTCTTTTCTGATATGTACGTCTCACCTTGTGTACAATTTCTGCTTGTATAAATCGTGACTTAAAATGTAAATGAAAACTAAAATATCTAAATATTAAGTACGTGATTATGCATGAGCATGCATTTCATTTTGTGTGCAACCAAATAATGATAATTAATATAATAATGTAACACACGTATGTCAATTTTTTTGCCATGAAAATGTGTATATCGTGCTTGCATGCCATGCATCATAATGTATCCATGCTCATGCATCACACATATGCCATGTATCATATATATGCCTAGCATGTCTATGTATCATGCATCATTCTAACCTTTTGACTTTCTCAACCACTCTAGATTATGCACCTAGGTGGATTAGGAGTTCCAACGATTGCCCTATTAAAGAGCTTCATTTGAGACGGCCGAAAGAAAAATCATAATCAGAGACAAATTTGAGTTTGGTTGATATTTTTGAATCAACTTCAAAAGCTATGGTCATAGCATACCCATCATAGATATAAGCTCTTAGTAGTTAAGAGTTAAATAAAAGATTTGATGAATTTGAAAAAAGTATGAGGGCTATGATGACTAAGATAATGTCCGCTTTGGTATAGCTCGATGGACAGTAACCCTCGGCACTTGCCATTGTATATGGGGAACCAACTACTGTTGGGGGCACCTCTACTACAGATGCTACTATGCATCTCTTTTAGCCATTAAATCTAGGGGTCCTACATCAAGAGTTTTATCCATTGAGCAAAGAAAAGATAAGGGTGTTGCTCCTGAGGAGGAAGAAGAGCCTGTGGTAACTTAGATTCCAAAAAGCAAGGCACCTAGAGTAAAAGACCAAATTTTAAAAAAGATGGAAGAAAAGATAGAGCATATAGCTCGAGTTTTGTTAACTAATAAAGGAATTAACTTAGAAGATAGGGATTTGTACAGCGAAGACATACTCCCCCAACGGTTTAAAATGTCAGACTTACCCTAATTTAATGGCACTTTTGATCCATCTGCCCATATAAAGCAATACACATTAGTGATGAAATTGATGGCCCTAACTAGAAAACAAATGATTGAGTATTTCTATCTCAGTCTGACAGCCCTTGCAATCGATTAGTACCACTGGTTAGATTACAGGACCAAGTAGGATTACGATTTATTAATGGAGGAATTCTTAAAATAGTATGATTGTAGCACAAGGCTAAAAGTGACCCTGGAGCATATAGAGTTGGTACATTAAAAACCAGAGGAAGCCTTTCATGAGTACCTTACCTAATGGAGGAATAGGATGATGGAGATAAAGCAAAAATTAGAGACTTCCAATTAGATCAAGGTGTTTATTCGAAATGCTAGTCCTTATCTAAGAGATAGGTTGAAAATGAAAGGCTTAAAAGATTGGGAATCTCTCAAGCACATCGCCATTGAAGTTGAGAGAGAATATTTGGATGAAAAGGCTCGGGCTGCGAGTATAGAAATAGACAATCTTAGAAATGAGCGAGAGAACAGAGACTCAAATAAGGGCAAGGATGGGATTGCAAGAGTTTCAATCACAAGAACAAAGGGGAATCATTATACCATCAGGGGTAAGCCACTGTTTTGGTACCTCAATCATCTTAATAGGCAAAAGAAGTTACAACCATTACCAATAAAGATAGCCATGAGCGAAGGGAAACCAGGGTATAGAACTAATTAGTATTATGCTTACCACCAGCACACATGGCACAAAATGGATTACTGCCATCCTTCAAAAGATCTTGTTTAGAGTTTGGTTGACACCCAGTTAGCACTGATCCTGAAAGGGGAGAACTAAAGCTTCTTTTACAAGCTTCACATCAACATTAACCTTGGAGGCACCTTCCAAGGAAGGAAAATCCTGAGACATTGAAGGAATTTTTACTGTCTATACCTACAGTAAGAAAGGATGTTATATAAGCCACCTTTTGATGATGTAAAAAAAATGTGTCTCTAAAATATGTATATATTTCTCCAACCATGTTAATCACATAAGCTTTTCTTATGGATGAAATGTCCTATTTTATTGTATCACACATAACAATAATAGCTCATTTCTTAGACATTAATTCAATAAACACAAACCTTTCTTTAATCTTAAGCATAAATACATTTTGAGTGCATCCATTATAACTCTTGAATTGAGTATTAGGAGGATGAAATAAAAATGAATAAATCTTTGCCTAAACCTACAATGGGACCTTAAGAAATGCCTAGAACATTACAGTATGTTATTCCTATTCTTTCTAACCACAAAACTAAATAGAAAGCCCAGTTCACCTAAAAAAGCAAGCCTAAATGTCAAGCCCAACTTACCTAAACTAACTCATCTAAAATTTCAAGAAAGCCTGTAAGGGCTGACCTACAATGGGAGTCGGATGCAAAAAAGATGTCATCCCCTGAGATTAAATCAAGATCTGTGTTTTTGTATTACATGTCTGGTCATGGTCACCATTATTGCTATATGGTGTATGAAAGTAATAATGCATACATAGGTTATGTGACACCCTTATTAAGGCCCTCGGAGAATGAATATGCATTTTAATGGTAATATTATTGATATATATTAGGTTAGCCAATGAATTATAGGTTAAGGACATAGAAGTAATTGTGTAAAAAGATGAAGGGTAAAATGGTCATTTTAAATTAACTAATAAGGTCAAAATGAATTCTGGAAAACAAGTCACTCCCCCAAAATGTGACTCACTCATGGTCTTAGAACATGACTCACTCACGGTCCAAAAATGTGACTCATTCATGGCCTAGGAGCGTGACTCACTTCCAGAATGCATTTTGCACCCGAAAATAGGGGAAAATTTAGGGGAAAAATATCAATTTTTCACCCTTATCCCATTTAGGATTTCTTAAGGGGTTTATTAGCTTCTTAAAGAAGCTTTCTCTCTCTCTCTCTCTCTCTCTCTCTCTCTTTTCTTCTTATTCCTCCTCTTATTCTTCTTCCACAGGAATTCAAGGATAATAACTCTAAAAAATTGCAAAAAGTCAAAAATTTGGAAAAAATCCAGAGAGTACTAAATCCTCGTTCTTTGATAAAATTGACACTGAAGGCAATATTCTCGAGCCCCAAAACCCAAAAATTTAATATTTAATTTTAATTAATTATGTAAATACCCTTTTATTTAATTTATCGTTTTGTTCATTTTGTAAATATGTTTTAATTTTGCTAAATAGTGTTTGATTCCATTATTTATTATTAAATTGTTCTATTATTAATTTGTTAATCCTTTATTTATTATATAGTTTAATTTATCAATTTATGTATTTATTAATTCATTAATTTTTATCTAATTTTTAATACATTTTGTTAAAATTAAATTCATATATGTTTTTAATGAATTTTTGTATTTTTTTAAGCATTTACATGTGCTATTTGGGTTAAAATTTGCCAGAAAACTATTTTATTTATTTCTTGCGTCAAGTCCTTTGGTGATGTTAGCTTTCATCCATTGTTAAAGGAATTTCTACTTATTATTGTTGTTATTTTATTGCTTACCTTTAGCGACGCTTAAGAGTCTCCCGTTGCTAAAAGTCTTTCATTTTCTCTTCCTCTGCACCCATTCACCCCACTGTTTATTGGCCAACTTTGGCAAAATTCATGTATTATTATTATTATTATTATTATTATTATTATTATTATTATTATTATTATTATTATTATTATTATTAATTGTCCTAGCATGTTAATTTGTTAGTTATTTATGCGTTAATTTTGTTAATTAACTTAATAAATTAATATTTGTGATAAATTGATTATGCTAATTTATCATTTTCTCTAATTTATAATATGTTTTAATTATTGTCTATTTTATTTAAGTTTATTTAATTAGTCCGACTAATTGATATTTGCAATTTAATTATCAAATAGGTTGTTTGTATATTTGTGCAATATTTAATTCATTTGAATCATGCATACTTTTGTTGTTAATATTATTTTTATTTTTAATGCTAATATTTATAATGGGCATTATTAATACTAGTATTAATAATATTATTATCATTATTTCTATCATTATTTGTTAATTTAATTATTGTATTTTATTATTCATTATTATATTTAATTCGTTGTTAACTAATTATTTATTTTTTATTATTTGATTTAATTCATTATTGACTCAGATTATTATTTTTTACCTTTTTAATGCACGTAACCTATCTGCACAGTGAATTAGATTGGAGGAAGAAGCCATAGTAGTCTAAGATTTTATTTATTTCCTTATTTAGTTATTTTGGGCTTGTATTTAATTGTCTTTTTGTTTCCTTTTATTTCTTGAAAATATGTAATAGGTCGTAATAAAGGCTTTTTATACGCTTTAATTAAAAATAACACCAAAATATTTTTTAGGATTTTTCTCATAAAATGGACCAATATCCTATTTTTATCCCAAAAATTGCATAAAATAATTTTATAAAAAATGCATAAAGGAACCAATGTTCTCAAATTTAATCAATGTCCCAGTATATGGATTTTTTTGTATTATTATTTTCCCCTTTTTTATTGTAAATAAATATTTTTTCAAGCATTAACTAAAAACTCATTAAACGATTTTATGCAAGTTTAAGTGAGATTTTTCTATAATAAAAGGCAACAATGTCTTAATTTCATTCATAAAATAACATGTAAAATAAAAGATTTTTGTTTATAAATATAATTCATTTTTTACTTTAAAATTAATTAACATGATTCTATTCTTGAAAGACCGTATGGGCTCAATGCCCTCTTTTTTTTTTCCAAAATACAACCAAAACTTTGTCTTTTTGTAAATATGGATGCAAAAACCAACGTCCTTATTCAAATGAACTTAATTAATTTCCCAATTTATGCATGATTTATTTTCACATAAATTCTTTAATTTTTTCTATTTCATTCTTTCTAGTCTTCTTACATGCTTAAGTACACCTTTATTTTTCTAACATAGCTCGTGTGAGAAAATAAATAAAATAAATTAATCATTAAAACTCATTTATACAACATTAAACCAAAGGTATAAATTGAAGTGTAGTCTGAACTATCTCTAGTTTTGGCTTCATAAGGTTAGAACTCATTTTTCAATGTTTTATTAGGTGGCAACTCTATAATACCTACTTTGTGGTGCCCAATAGATGCTTTTGTAGGTTGATCACTAATAAATGAATGGGGAAACCTCGAGGTGCTATCTCATGCCTTTTTTAGGCCTGAGGTATTGCGGATTGGGTTGAATCCCTATCCATTACACCTTCACGAGTTAAATGAATCTTGATCTGGTCTCGAGTCCTAAAAGTGGGCTTTCGAGAACAAACAGGATGCCTACGGGGTTTCGACGCGTCACAATAAGGATTAGCACTTCTGTTCTCCATCTGTAACATAGGTAAAAATATCCTTATTTGTTAACTCTGATATATGCTACGTTAGGACCTAATGTCTACAATAGGGATTCAAACCAATTCACCAAGCCCCGAGCCTTAAAAAGGTATTGGATATCATCTCGGGATACTCCTATTCCATTGTCGGTTATCAACCTATGAGGGCATTGTGTTGGCAAATAACTAATTAGCTTTTCTTTTGCTGTCCAAATTTCTTGCTGTTAAATTAAATTCTTTTTTTATTTCTATACCATTACTGACTTTAGTCAATTTCCCTTCAAGCTATATTCCAAATCTTCTACTAACTCTTATTTACATTTTAGTATTCTACTTATTTTACTTATTCCCTACCAATTTCTTACCCATATTTATTTCACTTGATTTCCATATTCTTTTATTTCGGTTACTAGTTTTTCATTTGCACTATTATTCTATTAATCCTATTTTACTTTCTTCTATTAGGCTATTAATTTATTCTTAATACTTACATGTGATCTTTTCACCATAATGTAAATTTAATATCATATTTACTATTGGCTATTTGCTCTGAAATTTCATATTTAAATTATAATTTATTTTGTATTCGAACCATTTTTCTAAATCTCAGTTACATTGCTTCAACTCATTATTTATCAATTGGCTTAGTCTTCATTATTAGATTACTTATTATTCTTTGGCATGTTATGCCCCTACTAGATGACTCATTGTTTCTAGTAATTTCATCATTTCTTCTCATATCCATGTGACATTATATTTGTCGTTATTATTTTAATTTAAATCAATCATAAAATTTTACATTCATTCGTTATATCCAAAATTTCTAACTTAATTTGACATACAACTTACACCTAACTCGATATAATAAATTTTGTTTGGTTATCTTATTTAATATTTTCTTAAATTCTACATTATTTCTAAATTTTAACTAAATAATTGATCAATTATACTATCTTTACTAACTTGATATTTTAATTTTCATAGTTCCATATTTTCACACTAAATTCTCAATATTTTCACTTTTTTTTAACTTAGAGTGAAATTACCTTTTTACCCTTAACAATTTAATTTTTTGACAAAATTGCATTTATGTTTCCATCTTTCATCAAAATTACATCTAAGTCCTATCCTTTATTGAAATGATATCTATGTTCCACCTTTTACCAAAATGACACCTACGTCCCATCTTTTACCAAAGTTACATTTATGTAATGGCCTAAAGTTTCAATTTTTGTGACAAGTATTTTTCGAGCCGTGAATAGTGATACCAGGTACTATCAGGGTGAATGGTACCACCCAAAACCCACAAAAATATTTTTACACCATTAGAAAGTATAAATTAAACCCAACCTAGTGGTATAATTTGAGATAAAATGACCTCTAAAAATTATTTCATTGTATAGACCTACTTGAAAAATATTTTTTTATAACTTTAAATTTTTGGATTTCAAACCAGTAAATTATGTCTTTGGGATTAAAAATACTGATAGAGACTGCAGAAAAATTATCTGAACATATGTATTCATTTGAAAAATTATGGAGAATTATTTGGAAATAAAAAATTAATTTTACAATGGTTTTAAAAAATGAGTTTACGGACCGATGGAAATTTATCGAACCAAAAAATAGTGTTTGATTGATCCAAAAATATTTGTGTAGCCTAATAAATATTTTTCAAGCATTATAGACTCATTTTTATGAGAAATTGAGTAAAATAAGTGGTAAAAAATAATTGGGCAAAAATATTGGTTAATTAGGTTAATTGGGCCAATTGGTTGGACCCAATTTTGCCCAATTAGGATGAGTATATAAGCCAAAAGAATCATAATTCTCAAGCAATTTCTCCCATCTTCTCCACCCTTCTTGTTGTCCCATTCTTCCTCTAAATTTTCCTTTTTTCATTTAATTCCACCTAATTTTTCACCCTAAATAATTCCAAGGCCCTAAATTCTTCTCTAACCATCTCTATAACCTATTTTAAAGGGATAAAGTGGATGAAATTGTGAAGAAAAGGTTTGGAGTAAAAATTCAAACAAGTTAATTTAGTAAAGTTTTATTAATTTAATGGATTTTTAGGTAGATTTTGATGTAAAAATTTATATTTTTGGTTTAATTTAAATTATAGATGAAGAAATTTGAGGAAAAGAACCATATAAGAATTCGGGCAAGGTGGAATTTCAATGGAAATCTAGTGGAATCAAAAGAAAAATGGAAGGAAAAGGTGAAAAAAGAAGAGAAATCATGAAGAGAGCTTGAAAAATACGTAAGTAGATACCTAAACTAACTAATTTCATGTAAACCTAATTTATGTGTTTTAGGGCTTTAAGTGTAATTGATGTCTAAATTTAAATTAAAGGTAGATTAGTGAAATTAAATGTCAAATAATGGAATTGTTATGAAGAATTGTATAAAAGAAGGACTAAAAGCATGAAAATAGGTTAGGAACCTATTACTTCCTTTAAAGATTAATTAAGTAATGTTAGAATTAATTCAAAGTAATGGTAGATTAATGTAATTAGATGGTAAATGATAAAATATATGATGTTAAATGCATGAAAATATGACTAGAAATGATGAATTAGTTATGGAACCTATTATGTAAGTAAATGAAATTAAGGTTAAATAAAGAATTAAATTGATTTAAGGTTAGAATCATGTTTAATATGCATGAAAAATATGGTAGAAATGTGTTTGACGAATTAAATAAATTTATTTGCAGAGGACCTAATGGTGGTCGAAAGGTAAAGTATGGATATGTGGAGGTATAAGTGATGAAAATAATAAAATAATGCTAGATATATATAATTTAAAACTTAAGAATATGATGTGAGTGATAAATGGCATGAAAAAAAAATTACAAAAGGATATGTAACCTATATGGCTAAATGGTAATAGACAAAATTATTAGAGAATAAATGTTGAAAGCAATAAAATGATGTTAAATTTATGTGATTTATTCCTTGATAATTTAGTAAGAATAATGTATGGCATCAAATGATACATGGATGGTATGATGCCTCATGTGGCCGAATGGTTCAATGAATAAAATTGATGTGATTACAATGATTTTATGTATGAAGATGATGCTATATGAGAAATAGATTAAAATGATCTGTATGATGCGAAATCATATTGATGTACAATGTGAAAAGGTGAGAAAATGTGTAAAATGCGCATGTTTCACGCGAATAATATGAAAATAATTTTGCACTTAGTATTTAGTAGCGAAACCAGAGGTATAAGATATAATGGCTATCCATAGGGACATTCACTGCGATAGCGAGTCATTGTGACTGGCATGAGTGGACCAAAGGCGGCTACACATTATGAATATGAAAAAAGATGATAAAAATGAGAAAAAAAGAAAGGAGAAATAGTATGATGTTAGTTAAGGCGTTGGCCCTCTATGTGGTCACCTTAACTTATTATAGATTTATAGGCCTATGTCCCATATGTCCAACTTGAGGGTTTCATTTACTTTGAAAACTACTAAGGGAAAAATTGAAATAATAGTAATAATATGATGAAAAATGAAAGAAAATGGTAAATAATGGATAAAGATGGAGATTTAGGATTAAAATGGAAGAAATATGTTAAAATGGGTAATTAAGGGTAAAATGGTCAAAGGATGATGAAATTGTAGCTAGGAAGGGTAAAAATGAAATTAAAGAATAAATTTGGTAAACGGAGGGCAAAATTGTAATTTAGTGAAAAAGTTATGAAAATAGGGACAAAATTGTAATTACCATAAAAAATTGAATTTAAGGACTAAAGTGAAAGAAAATATAATTTAGGGGGTAAAAATGTAAAAGTATAGTGAAAAATGCTTAAAAAGGAGAAATTAGGGGTAAAACAATAATTATGGTAAAAATTGGGACATAGATGTCATTTTAGGAAAAGAAGGGACTTGGATGTCATTTTGGTAAAAGATGGGACCTATATGTCATATTGATAAAAGATGAGACCTAAATGCCATTTTGATTAAAGTTATGGACCTGGATGTAATTTTGACAAAAGATGGGGATATAAATATATTTTTATAAAGGATGAAATATTAGGGAGTAAAAGTGAAATTTTACTCTAAATTAAGGATAATAGTGAAAATTAGTATTAAAATAAGAATTATTGTAAATAAAGTAAGTAGTTAAGGAAGAATAGTAAAATTGAAAAATGATTAGGAGTAATTAAGAATTTAAATGAGAAAAGATTTTATTTCGTAAATTAAATAAGAAAGTAAATTATATTAGGGTTCAAATTAATATGATTAGTATGTTTAATTAAGATTGAATTTGTGAATTATAATGAAATTAGAATAAAATTAAGGAATTATGGTAAATAAAATAATTGATTAAAGAATAAATGGTAGGAAAGAATGGTTAAGTGATTGATAGGGACAATCATGTAATTAAGGAAGAAAACGGGGGCATAAATGTAAATTAATGATAAAAAATGAATTAAAAGGGATAAAATGATAAAAAGGATGGAAATATATTAAAATGAATTCAATAGGGACCAAATGGTAATTTACCCCTATGTGAAGAAATCATAAGGACCAAGATGTAAATTGAAGGGTGAATGTAATAAATAATAGAAAAGGGACCAAATGTAAAAATTTATATAATAATGGATAAAAATAAGATAAAATCCTAGGGACTAAAAAGGAATTTTACCTAAATAGTGATAATAAAATGAGTAAAAGATTAAAACATTAATAATGGGGACCAAAAGGTAATTAGAAAATTAAGAATGTATATTCGAAATTATTAAGGTTAAGAATGAGGAAAAAATAGAGTTATTAAGGACCTTATTGTGAGGCCCCTAACTAGGCCTTGGGAGAATATACAAGTGTTCTTAAATGGTAACAAGATCACTATGTGTGTGTGTGTGTATAGTTAGTGAACTACAAGTTGGGGCATAAAGGTAATTACCTTAAAAAAGAGAGGCAAAGTGGTCATTTTAAATTAAGCCATGCATGTGATTAATTATGGAAAATATGTTAATTAAGGGACCCAATTGAAAAGGAAAAGAGAAAGTTTAGGGGTAAAAACATAAATTTAATAAGTTAAGTGCAACTTTGAAAAAGTTAAAATGGGAGCCAATGGGATCAAGGCACCTATCTCCTTAATATCTTCTTGAGAAAAGTGGAAAAAAAATCAAAAGATTAAAGGATATGGGGCTGGCCACTTCAAGGAATCCTAAGGCAACTATCTCTCTTAACTAACCTCCCAAGAACTCTTAAAAAAGCTTAATTTGATTTTTGCTTGAAGAGAGAGAATTTAGGGGTTACCATTTTGGGGTAATAACTCCTTCTTCCCTTCTTCTTTAATTTTGGTAGATTGATAATTAATTAGAAGGATTATATGAATGATTTATATCATAATAATGTGTGAATCTATTCTATGTAGAAGGGCAATCTAGCAAAGGAAAGGAAAAGGTAGGAGGAAGAGCTTAAATGAGGTATAATCACTAAAAAGGTATGGAAACTTCTTGAAATTTTGTGGTGTTGCCTTATTGTAATGATTATAGATGTTAAATTGAGATTTTTAGTGAAAGGATACCTAAATATGATGGCTGACTTAGCATCAGAATCGAAATAGGGGATATGCCTTCTTTTTTGGCAAAAATCTATCCTTAGGCTCACTGAACCTATTCAAACTATTTTGCCCATATCTAGAGTTTGAGAGCTCCAAATTAAGTAGTTTTAGTTGGAATAGAAAGTAGACTCATAAAAATAAATTTCATAAGATGAGATCAACATCTGTTTCTTCCCCTATAAAAGTCAAAATTGAGCTTGAACTCTAAATGTGTCTACTGCCCTGTCATTGGGAGTAGTCTACCTTGTTTTGTGAATATCTAAAACTTTAAATGTCCAAATGGAACCATTTTTAAAGCTATAGAAACTAGAAACATAGAAAAACAACTTTGTAAAAGATCATTTTGCTATAAAAATTCATTTACTATGTATAAATCGCAGTGGCAATTAGATTTTTGAACCAATTGGTAGAATTCTGGGAACAAGGGAAATTTCAATTGGCTAATCGCCCACTGTCGCGCTCATGATAGCAGGCTTTTGTCCCCTATTTTTACTTTTTCTTCCCTTTTTCTATCACATTGGACTATCCCCGTGTGATGTGCTCATAATAGAACACATTATAACTTAAAACATAAGCATACGGAAGCTATAAATGCATATATATATGAATTTGTACCAAAATATGTATATTAGTATGCATGGTCTATAATATTCCCATAGATAATGCATACATATATGTATATAAGTGATTACATTATTGAATTGTATCTTGATAGTAAAGTTACACTACTATGAATAACTATGAGCATGCACATATATAACTATGCAATATGATGAAATGTTATGGATTAGATACCATAATGGAATGATATATGAAATGTCTAATGCCTACACATAGAACTTGGTGGTGGATAGATAGGCATGCCTATAAGGTTATAATTGCAATTGCCACAATCTTGATCCCATTTGGGTCCATAGCATATATGTCCCCATTGGGACCATAGTCTTGACCCCGTTTAGGTCCATATGTTTAATACCTTCGGGTATTTATATTTATATGTTTGATACCTACGAGTATCCACAACACCTATTTTCCACACCCATAGAACTTAGGTAGGCAATCATTGAAAAGAAATGAATTGTTAAAGAAATTGCTAAATAGTGATGTGTTACACATGATTACACTTGTATTATAAGTAATATATTAACATATTTCCCTTGTAAATTGTTATATGTTTCTCCAATGAGAATAAATATATTTTTGTATTGTTGCATGTTTGTGTGCTTGGGAATGACCACTATGAGTGGTTGTTCACATATTAACTATTCCCCACTAAGCTATTTAGCTTAGCACAGGCTTTATCTGTGTAGGTGCTCAAGTTCAACCTCTCTATCGGGGGGCATGATCTGCATTAACTAGGCCAACACTAGGAAGAGTCAAACTATGAAGATATTATCTTTTTGCTTTTTCTTTTGTACATTTTCATTTTGCACTAAGTAAAGTGGTTTGTAAAAAGTAAAACATTTGTAAAGCATAATATGGCAAGTAGTCTTTATTTTGCATGATCTTATCCAGTTTGATAAATTAATTTAACGGTATGTTAATGAATGTAATAATTATCCAAGTGAACTACCTCATAAATGATTACATATAGAATTCTCCAGATTGATGCTAGGCATGAATGTTAGGGTGCTGTGCTACTTGAAGAAATAAACAATAAGAAACACATATGTGGATATGCAAGTGGTCAATTCAAAGAATCCGAATGCCATTATCACTCTACTTTCAAAGAAATCTTAGTTGTGAAGTATGGTATAAAGAGATTCGAGTTTCATCTGATTGGACATCACTTTACAGTTGTCATAGACTATTCATCCTTCCTAAAGATGCTTTCTTTTAAAAGCAAGATTGTTCCACATCAGTAACTTCTTAGATGGGAAAAATGGTTTAGTCAATACAATTTAGATATGGAGCATATAAAAGGACATAAAAACCTCATTCCAGATTACCTCTCCCGACCATTAAAACCCCCTAAGCTACTCATTACAGTTTTCGGCCTTCCTTTAGTCTTTACCATAGACCACATCAAACCTGATCCCAATCCTAGAAGAAATGTCAGTCCTATCCAGTACCTCCCTATAACAAAACTTCTTAGTTTTGGACTAAAATTGGCAAAGTCATAGTAAGCACAAAATCTATGCTCATCGTGGCATAATTGAAATGGTGCATTTTGTTATGAAGCACTAGGTCACGATCAACACTGAAAACCTGCTAACCGTAATGTACCTATAAAATCTGCATTTAAGCATAGAAAGCCATCAAAAGTCCTCCAAAGCATATAAAAGATAAGATTTACTGAATTTGGATAGAAATTATTGAATTCAAACAAAACAAAGCAAAAAAACACTGAAAAGACACTTAAAACTATACTGAAATTGACTAAAAACTAGAAACTGAATTAAAGTTATCAACTACCCCACACTTAGACTTTGCTTGCCCTCAAGCAAATGAATCATCCATAAATTTGAAAATTCAAACTCTGACTCAGAATAAGAAAATTTAGATGAGCTAGAATAACATTGAGCAGAAGAAACTCAAACAAAATATTCAAGAAAAAAGACTCAAACTAATCTTTATTAAACAATTTCTTGTGCATGTGTGCTAGGCCAAAACAAGTTTATCACTTTTTAAAACCAAAACTACCAGTGAATTCTAGCAATTGAGAAAAATGATAAGTGTACAAAATTTTGCAAAACTATTTTGCTCTTGAAACTCAGAATAGTCATAGGCCTCTCTTTTAGCATCAAAACCATAAGGGTCATCTCCTCAAAACAACTCAGAGCAAAAATAGGATCACTAAGGCTTACATTAAGGTTGTAATTGAAGGTTAATGTATTGGCTCTAACTCTAAAAATGAGATAAAGTTAGCAAAATAGAATTACGCACGCTACCAAAAATACCACTTAAATTTTTGAAAATCAATAACTCTTTCCACTCTTCTTCCCTTGCTATCAAAATTTAAGGATGAAACTCAAGGGACATTGACTAAACTCAGATATGTAAAGGAAGTAAGAGCTAAAATTTTTGTCTCTTGAGCTAGCTCAACAATTAATACTCCCTCATAAATGCTAAGTATCCCACACTTAATTTTTACAGTAAGGGACTAGATAAATTTCTAGAGTATAACCTTTATTCTACTCATGATTTTTATTTTTATTTATTTTTTTGTTTTAAAATAAATAAAACTTTCTATAGAATTAACGGGGTACATACACTCTTAATTCTCAAAATTATCAATGTCTTAAGATTATCAAAATTCAGCTCGTAAGAATTTTAGAATTTCTCAATTTTCTTGACTGGCAAGCAAAGCTCAATTCAAAAATCGTCATGCAATTTTTCTTTTATTACCCAACCTAGAGTGGCCAATTCTAAATTAGGGGAGATAAAAGGCATTTAAGTTATATGGTCAATTAATAGTGTAATCAAGAAAAATTTAAATAGTACGCCTTTAGCATACCAATTAGGCTAAAAGGGGCTAACAATAGTAAAATCTATCATAAGGTAGGATAAAAGTCATTCTAAATGTGACTACTAAAGAAAGGCTGCCTAGGTCATATCCTAATTCTGCTTGAGTTGAATTTTTTTTCAAAGGGTAATGATAAAGGTTCTGACTATCCTAAAATTCCTTCACCCCATTGCTATCACTCACTAGTTTCCAACAATTTTCACAAAAATAGTCTAAAGTGCACATGGAAATAGAAATTGAGCAATATATGACTAATTGAGACTAATCGATAGAAAATTTCTTGTTAAGGCATACAACTACTCTCTTGTTATCTTAACTCTCTAAACAACAGTTCTCAAGCCCAAGTTTAAACTGATTCAATCAAGTATAATTTGGGTAAACTCAAACTAATTTTGTAATTGACAATAGTAACTTAACAAACACAAACACATTATTCAAACTTTAAGGGCTAGAGACAAAACTACTAAAAATAAGGATAAAAGTATAGAAATAAAGCAATAAATAAATTAAAATACCAAAAAATTAATTAAAGTAACTAAAAATTGAAATTCAAACTAAACAATTCACTAAATAATCTAAAAACATCCAACTACTTAAAAAGTAAACTAAAACAACTTTAAAACTAAAAATATAGAGATTGTGGTTCAAAAACTTCCCAAAACAAGCATTGTAGCCAATCTTCTTCTTTAACAAAATCTGCACAAAAATCTTCACAATCTTTACAAAATTAGTATCAAAATAGCAAAAAGTTCTATCTTTAACAATTCACAAAAATAACGTTCTGTACTCCAAAAATGTACTCCTATACCCCACACTTTAAAAGCTTGTTGTCCTCAACAAGATAAAATAAAAGCATAAAAAATAGATGGGGGTAGAGGACTCCCTCAATCAGCCTTAAGGAGGAGATTGTGGTGATGGAGGAGCTATATGTGAGAGAAAAAGGACATCCATCTTTGATACCAAGGTGCCTAAAGCAATTAGAATTTAGTGTTGCTCCTCTTTGAACTCATCTAGTTTAGAAGCGAGTTCATCCATCATTGCTATCAATTCAACATACTGCATAGAGGTTAGGGTTACAGTACCCTAGTCTGGAGCACATGGAGGATTGCTTAGACTTCTTGTCATTTTGTTAATAAATTCATCCTTGTTAGTGAGCCTGATGCCATGCTCTGTTGTAGCATCCTCAACAAACAACTTTATATTCTTTAAAAGCTTCTAGTCTAGGTAGGCCATAGTAGGAAGGGCTTTGTCCTCATTCAAAAGATGGTCCATAGCCTTGGCTAACATAGTCACCCAACTCCCTAAAGAGATTCTCTTCATTTTTATGGGTTGCTATTGGATTTCTTCCAATTTGTCCCACCAGTGATATGCACCATTAATAGGGTACCCTCGAAGCATGGTAGCCAAGAAAAAAAGCCTCTAAAAGATTGACCTGCCCTGTTTACTTGACATGGCTCATAGGTGACATAAAGAAGAACCTATGCATAATTCCAAGATGGTGATCCCTTAAATGATGGGATTTTGTTGTCCCTAATTGGTATCTGACATCGGATAAAGGATCCTTGATTTCATCCCAAACTATATTCTTGTTGTAGTCAGGGAAAACATATTTTGCAAAGGCAGAAAATCTCAAAGCATTGGAGAATTTAACAAAAGTCATAGTGTATGGAGTGCCTTCTAAAACAAAAGTAACCCTATCTAGATCTTCTTCTGTATTTTCCCCAAATTTGCACTAGATAGTTGTCACAAAATCTCTTGTAAAGTCAGGGTACACAAGCTGCTTGCAAGAAAAAAATCTCTCCCAACCTATGGTAGCAATCAGCTGTTCCACCTCCTCCTTAATTTCCAATTTCTTAAGCAAACTCATATCTAAGTAGGCCAATGGGAGGTACTAACAGTTGGATAAAATCACATATCTTGTTTGGAGGTCTATTGGAACCCAACTAGGCACTTTAGGAGCTTTAGATTTCTTATTCTTTCTGGTGGTAGGTGGTTGACTTGACTCTGGTGATGGACTAGTTGAAAGAGGCTAGCTAGATAGAGGTTATACAGATTGAGCATGAGGTCTTTTAGGTGCCACTGCAAACAATAAAACAAAGCAAAAATAAGTTTTCCAAAATGTCAACATGAGCAACTAATTTAGAACAATGGCATTAAGCTTTAAGAAATAAAAATGAAGCACAATGGTAACGTAACATGTATAGAAAGAATAGATGCAATCAAAGTTCAACAAAATTGATGTTGCAGCAAAAGCAATAAGCCAAAAATTACAAACTTCAGAGTCAATGATTTAAGCAAGAGATGTAAAACCTACAAACACATTTAAAGTGTGGGAATCTTAATAATCTTGAAGCCTAGAAACTGATTGTTCCAGGACAAAGGATAGATTCTGGTTATCAAGGTCCAAGCCAAATTTTGAGGGTTTTAAAAATTAAACTGGGTTTCGTCTTTTTATCAAATTAGTAGTTCTAGAATGAGGTAAGGCTAAAACACTCAGAGCAACTCAAAATTCTTGACCTTGATTTCCTAATTTTGCCTTTTCAAAAGAAATAAAGGGACAGAGCCTAAAAAAAATTTAAAAACAATGAAAACCTAGGGAGAGCCATCTTTCTCATTAGGTAACCCTGAGTAGAAGCTACCATAAGACCTAGTGTCTACTAAGGCATGCTTTTATCAACATGCTTTTGAGCTTCTCAAAGATCTTTTTACATTTGTCACTCCACATAAACTTAACATTCTTTTATAGCAACATGGTAAATGGAGTGGCAATTAAAAAAAACCCTTTAACAACTCTCCTACAATATCCAACTAACCTAAGGAAGCTTTTAACTTTTATAACATTCATAGGTGTCTTCCATTCTAAAATAGCTATAATTTTCTTTGGGTCTACTTTGATGTTGTTAGCTAATACCATATGGCTAAGAAAAGAAACTTTATTGAGCCAAAATTCACATTTTCTAAACTTGGCATGCAGTTGCTTATCTCTCAAAATCTATAGTATTATATTGAGGTGTTTGTCATGATCTTTTGGAGTGTTAGAATAAACCAGGATGTCAGCAATAAAAACAACCACAAACTGATCTAGATATGGATGGAAGATTCAGTTCATCTAGTCTATAAAAGTTGTTGGTGCATTAGTGACTCCAAATGGCATGACTAATAACTCATAATGCTTATATCTAGTATGAAAAATAGTCTTTGAGGCATCTACTTCTTTTACCTTGAGCTGGTGATACCGTAATCGCAAATCAATTTTTGAAACATGTCTGCTCCATTCAACTGATCAAATAAATCATCAATTATTGGTAGTGGATAATTTTTATTTATAGTCAATTTGTTCAATTATCTATAATCGATATAAAGTTAGAGTGATCTATCCTTCTTCTTAACAAAAACATATATGCTCCCTAGGGTGACACACTATGGTGAATGAAACCCTGGTCAAGCAACTCTTGCAACTATATTTTGAGTTCTTTAAACTATGTTGGTGCCATTGTATAAAGAGCAATAAAGGTAGGTGTTGTACCAGGAGCAACATCAATAATGAACTCCACCTTTTTACCTAGTGGTAACCCTTGTAACTCATTAGGGAAATCACACTTTATAAGGATAACACTAATTATGAGCTATTCCTTCTTAGCTTCCACCACACAAGTTAGGTAGGCCTCACAACCTTTCCTAAATAACACCTTTGCTACCATGACTAATATAACATTGAATAAAAAATTAGATCTCTGATCACCTATTACTGTAACTTCTTGCCCATCTATAGACTTTATAATAACCCACTTAAGTCTACAATCAACCACTACCCGATGTTCATGCAAAAAATCAATCCTCAAATTTAAATCAAATTCTTAGAATGCAAACTTAATCAAGTTTGCAAGAAAGATGAACTATAGTATTTGAATAGGGCAAATTTTATATACTTTATTTACAATCAAACTATGCCCTAATGGACTACTTACTAAATATCATAATCTAGCTATGAAATATTGAAACCCTTCCCATATGCTATTACAGTGCTAATATAAGAGTGTGTGGAA
Organism: Excoecaria agallocha; assembly: GCA_037975025.1. Taxonomy (NCBI): domain Eukaryota; kingdom Viridiplantae; phylum Streptophyta; class Magnoliopsida; order Malpighiales; family Euphorbiaceae; genus Excoecaria; species Excoecaria agallocha. Next base: position 21,248,738 of record CM075812.1, read on the forward strand.
CCCAGGCCTACCAAAGCATAAATAAAATCATCAAAAATTAGAAATTTACCCTTTATGATGTCAAAGCATTTTGGTCCTCTCTAACTCGAACTGTATATGTACGGACTGGAAGTCATCCCTCTATCCCTGGCAGTATCTGTGTAACTGCACTAGGTGTTGATATACCAAAAGAACTATCCTTGCCTCTACTCCTCGGATGTGCAGTACCAGATCTCTTAATTAGTGGGGTTAGTACTATAAACAAATTCTTAGGACAATCCTTCTATAAGTGATCCTTGGACCTATATATGTAACAAGCTCCAATAAGCCTCCAACATTCACCTAGATGCCTAAGATCGCAATACTCACAATTTGAGATAACCCTATTGCTTACGCCACAAGGTGTACTAGCCACTAATGCTGTAGGTGTGCTAGTATGAGCTGTAGATTTCTTGCTTTAAGATGGTGCCTGAAATGGTGCTTAAGGTTGCATACGAGGACCCATAGGCTTTTTACTACTAGCAGGACCTAATTGCTCTAATCTCACCCTTTGATTTGTCCTCGCCTATCTATAGGCCTCATCATGCAGTAAGTCTCAACCTACACTGCCGCTTTAACTAAAGACCTCATATCATTAAATTCATGGAAAACTATGTCTTTTTGACTATTTTAGAGACCTTGCTCAAACAACTAGTACATCTTTGTTTATATCAAATGATAATCCTCTATATAGGTACTATGTAAGGGCCCAAAATAAGCCCTAGTAGAATTCAAAGACAATATCATGATATTAATGTCTAATCAAGCTTAATTATAAGAATTATTATAAGTTAAGACCTTGTGGATTAATGGTCCTATGTGGCAAAGGGTTAGAGAGTCAAATAAAATTATGGTATACAAGTGTGCAATTTAAAAGAAATTATGGTTAAGTGGTCAATTTGTGATATAATTATGTACTAATAGGTTAATTCAATAAAAATAAAGGAAGATGGGGTGTAATTAAAGGAAAAAAAGTAAGCATAGGGTTAAATTTGAAAGAAAGAAACAAGTGGGGACATATTTCTAACATGCAATTAAATTAGGGAGCATAAGGATATTTTGCCCTTCTATTTAATTGCTAGAGCCTTTGTATGTTGGAGAGAGAAAATATTTTCTTAGTCCTTAAGATGGAGGGATGAAAATAGCAAGGAAAAAGGAGAAAGAAATGCAGATTTTCATTCTCTCCTTAATCTCTCACTAAAAATTATAATCCCTCTTCTCTCTCTCTTGAAAATCCATCAATCTCTCTCTTCTCTATTGTGAAGAATTCAGCCTCTTAACTACTTAGAACACTTTTGAGTTTCTTGAAGTTGCATGTGAGGTTTTTTGATAAGGAATATTCAAGAAATCTTATAGCAAGGAAAGAGAAAGAAGTCTTGATGGAAGAATTGGTGTTCCATGAAAGGTTAGGGATTTTTTCTCATCTTACATGTGGATTTAATTTGTGAAAATGTGGATAAACTGTGTAATGGAATGTATTTTTTTTATAATATAATATTAAGGTGAAATCTATAGGATTATATCTTACATGTATTTATTTTTTGAAGATTTAAAAAGTAGAAATCAGGGTTGGTTTATTAGGAACTAATTTCTGTATTCTAAGCATATCTCGAGTTTTATAACTCTAATTTAGGTAATTACAATTGTTAATTAAACTCAATATATGGACATTTAATTTTGTAGAAGAAACTAGAGTATGTTATTTCCTCTAAGTGTCCTTAATTTTAACTTGATGTTTAACGTGAGTTATTGCCGAGTTATAGTGAGTAGGTTGCTGCATTTTTAACATAACTCTTAGTAGAGAAGTCTAAATGATATGATACAAAATTCTAGACAAACCAAACTTCCATGCCTATATTTTCTATGGAGAACTCAATGTTTAAATTTGCCTCTAAACATGTCAAATTTAGCTTTGAAACAGAAACTGTTTGTAACCCTATCATTAGGAACAATTCTTAGCATTTTGTTAGTATCTTGAAATTTATAGATGATAATGAGATGGTTTTTAATGTTTTAGAAACTAGAAACATAGAGGAATAAGTTTGTAGAATATCATTTTGCCTAAAATTTCATTTAATAGGCCAAAATAGCAAATAATATTAACTAGTAAATCTGCCTTTAGACAAAATGTATATCACAGTCAATAGAAATTTGGTAATGACCGTGAGGTTAGTCCAGAACCTAAAGTTCACCTATGTTAGGGTCAATACTCATTTGGTAATGATCATTGTAACACCCTAATTCTTTAACCATGGGTAATTATCAGTCATTATTATACCTAATAGAGATCGGGCATAAATAATAATAATTATAGAACAAGCCATAATTACATGCCACAATAAGATAATTGAGCTAATAAATAAATAATTATAACATAAATAGCCTTTAAAGAATCTTGAAATCCTCAAGACAACTGCATCATACCCGATCCTCTGGAGCTTATCTTGAAACCTACATGGATAAACAAACTCGTGCTAAGCTATAAAGCTTAGTGGGGAACAAAACTCTATACATATAAATATAACCTATTTCCTCAATTCATCACATTCATGTATAAAACTTTCACAATCACCTAGGATAATGTATGAGTCTATTATATTTTCCATTTCATAAATAACATTCTTAGGAGAGTCTTCGACGTTACTAATGGGTATCATGTTTAGAATAATTTATCGCGTTATGAAACTCGTCACCCTTCCTAAATGCTTAGTCATTCATCATCTATCGCCATCATCTTACCCTTTTACCCTTCTTGGCTTAGTATAAATCATGCATCTTATAATCCTTTTAATCAATAGGTTAGACATCATAGTTATTAATTGTACAAGATTTCCACTTATGGCATTAAATCACATTGTTCACCTAAGATAGGCATTCGACATTAATTCATCATATAAGAGTGTACTTGAGTCATATAGCATCTACAAGTAGTCCTGGTAGGCATAATTACTTCACATATATCATACAATTCTCATATGAGTTTCACAACTTTACATCTTTCATGTTCTCTTAGCATGGTAATATGATTCTCTTACAAGCATCATTCTATATCATGCCTTGAACGTGGTTAAATGAAGGTTATCATGAAGCCTACATGTGTGTAAACATTTATATAAAAATAAACAAACTAACAGAGTTGCATGTGATCACAAAGAACAAGCATTACTTATCTTGATTATAAAAAAAAGTCTCGATATCACCTGTATGCATTTATAAATAGAGTATATTGAAATTTAGTGCACATGTTATAGTTCATATAACTTCTAGTACAATATTGTAAGCTTTAGGGTCCATATAATCTTTATGGAATCCCGTCGGTGGAATCAACTCACACCAGTACTCATACAGGAATCTTCCTTAATTGATGTGAGACGTCTCAATCATGTAATATAAAGCACGGCATTTCATTTAATAACACAGTTTATAGTCAAAAAGAATTTAAGACATCAACCAATAGATCATTATTCATGCTTACATCACATAAATGGAGCAAGCAATGCATGTTTTACTTTATCTCGTGTATATTTTATCATCTTTAATAGCTTGCCTAAGCACTAGTTCAAAAGGTTGATAACGGGAGCAATGGATACCCGAAGCTATCAAACTATGGATATCTGAAGATATCAAATAATGGACCCAAATGGGGTCAAGCAATGGTTCCAGCAAGGAACAAACTATGGATCCAAACGGGGTCAAACGATGGTTCCATTAAGGAACAAGACCCAAATGGGGTCAACTATGGAAGCTGCAACTGTATCCCTCTAGGCATGCCTATCTAATCCACATCTGAACTAAGATCCACAGGCTTAACCTTTAAGAGAACATCTTTAATTCATCATATTCCTTTTTACTTAACACATCATTTGGCTTCAAACCATAATTCATAAAGAATGCATATCATTCTTATAATACATCAATGTTGAGCTTTAGGCTCCATTACATATGGATGTTGTCATATGATCGTATGTTTGCATTAATTTCTTTCGTTGATATCATAATAGTTACATGTTTATGCAATAATAACAACACATCATCTTTAATGGTTAGCATTACGCGTACCCACATGCACTCGGACATGTATAAGCAGTTTAAACATGGCAATACATGCTTTCATTACTCATACTTGTTTGCATATTAAATCAAGCTACTCTTTATAGCATGCTCGAAACAATTCTACCACATATACTTACATAACTCAAGAATAGTTCTTAAGGACGTACCTTGTTATTGCTTACTGTGAGTAGTTTCCCCATTCTCATAATTAATCACATTACAACATAATCATATATAGTAGCATTCAAGCATTCATGATTCATATGATAGAACAACTATGTTCTCATATAGCTTAATGTCAACACTTATTCATCTATAGCCTCTTTAGCTCACTTTTATAGTCTATTATATCATAGGCAATAGATTATCTACCTTAATATTATCAAATATATCAGGATCATCTTATTTGTACATTCTATTTTATAACCTTATTTTCTTAGATGAGTTGTATAAGATTATATCATCTCAATTGTTAGAACCTTACTTGAAGACTTGTAACTTTCGTTTTACATCATAGAGTATGAATAACAGACGAGTATGATCCTTTACATCAAAGTTCACCATCAACTCCCATTACGACTTTGAAAAGAAATTAAGCTTCTATAGTTTTATAATATCCCTTAAAAACATTCCTTTTCTTTTAACTTAGGCATACTACATACCTTATACCCATATAAAATACATTAATTAGCATGTGTATTTACAGTTACTAGATTACATGCAATAGTACAACTATCTTCTTATCAACTAGGCTAAATCATATTACTCCCGTGCCGTTGGAAAGGATTACCAAAGTATAGTATCTAGGTAAAACCGTTTGCTTTGGTCGAGCGTATACTTTATACTATACTATAAAGGACATATCAATTGGCATACTCTTGTGATTCTTATATTTCTTCTCACTCTTCATAGTTTCATGCCATTATGCACTAAAATGCATTTTAGAAGCCTAATTATTTTAGCATTATCATATGTAAGTCTTCATAATTAAAGTTCAAATGGACTCCAATTCATAACTTTATAGGATTATTTTCCTAAAGCTTTTCACTCTACTCTGTGTATATCAAGGTATATATAAATAGATAGATAGGTTTTCATATTAAGCGATCATGCATTGATTCACCTTACAGGTGTCTTGAATAAATTAAAGCTTAATTCATGATTCTTCCTCTTATTATAGCATTTATGTCTTTTAAATTTTCATAATAATTAATGTCTTTCTAAAATGTATCTTGTAGACTTTAGCATTAAGGATAGACTTTCATAATCTATTACTCTAATAAGTAACATATCAAACTTCACTTAATAGCCATTTATCCTCCGTCTCACTTATTACTAGTCATTTCACCTCAATTCTTACTCTCTTAATAATTTTATTGACCACATAATATGGTATTCCATATCTAATTACAAGGCTTAAATCTTAGGTGTGAATATACTGTAGAGGGGAGAAAACATGCTTGGCAATGCCTTTAATGAATGAAGTGTACAAGTGGCCGTGCACATCAAGGAGAAAATGCATGTTTGGCCTTGTATGAGGAAGAAGAACAAGACAAGTGGTCGTGCATTCCCATGAATAAAACAATAAGTGGCCGTGTGCAAGGAGAAAAGAAAATCACGTGGCCGTGTGTGGGAAGAAGGAAAGCATCACGTGGCTGTGTGTGGGAAGAAGGAAAGCATCACGTGGCTGTGTGTTTCCAAAGAGGAAACACAAGAGTGGTCGTGTGCAAGAGGAAGAACAAATGCACGTGGCCTCGTATCCTCAAGGCAAATCAGTGCGTGGCCACGCAAGAGAGGAAGCAAACATGCGTGGATGTGCATGTTAGTGTAAGCCCCAGCCCTAATACATTGTTATAAAGCATTTAATTTAATAAATGAGCCATTTGTTTTATCTATTGTATTCCTGTGCATATCAACTGATAGAACTATCCAAGAATGTTGTTTCAGTTTAAGTTATCATGTGTGAGGCACATGGTTGTAAGACCTTGAAACAAATGAAACTTCATTCTAAATATCCCTACTCAGTCATTGTTATGGGAATAAAAAATAAATTAAAACTAATATGCTCTCTCTTATAAGTTGAGTTCTGTCTTACGGATCATAAGGACAAGAGTGTCAATCAGAGATCATAGATACATGTTTAGAACATGGTATCTGGATTCGATCCGTTCATGAGAACACTACATGGTACAAGTCATAAGTATTTCTCATGTGCAAGTTTTGCATCGGAGTTCTTAGACCTAAAATCTCTATGAAACTTTTTATGAATTAATGTGTACTTTGACATACACCTAACGTGCTCATAATAGGGTGACAAGTATAGGTATGAACTGATCCATGTTAGAGAGCATGAGAGAAGTGAAGGGATTACCCCTCTCGATAAGAGAGAAAAATTTCACCGGCCACTTGATCAGTGAACTGAGAAGTGTATGGCCATATCGAGATGAAATAATGAGTAATCATTATTTATCTGAGAGTTCAGTGTCACTGAAACATCAAGAAAGGAATTAATATATATAAGGATGACTAATTTCATGCCTTATATTAATTCTGATATTTAAGGGTAAGGGACTATGCAAAATGCATTAGGTCACCAAATGCCATTTGCATTTTCATTTAATTTGGAATGCTATAATATCTTGCTAGAGAGTATCTATAGCCTTTGAATTAATTTATTAATTTATTGCCAATATTAAATGGACCTATAGGATCGCACACAAAGCATTGGGCTTAAAATATTAAAATAGTATATTGGACATTAATTTGGGCTTTTATTTAAAGTCAAATTAATGTGGATAATGGGTATTAAAATTGCTAAATGGACCTTGGCCCATGAGAGATGGATTTGCGGCATTAGTAGGTTTAATTTCAATTAATTAATTATCTTGTATTAATTAAGTTAATTGAGTATTAAATCCTAAATTATATTTGAATCAAAATAAATTACATAAATGGGAGATAATGCGACCGAAAATTCAAGGAATAATCCTAGTGAATTTCGGCAATCACTAATCCCTAATGAAGTAGTTAATTTTGATTAAATGACTAATGCTAATTTAAATCAATTTGAATTTGAAAAAAACCTAATAGAATTTAAATTAATTTAAATCACTTAATTAGGGAGTGATGGAGGCTGAAAATATTCCTAATTGCAAGGGAATTTTGGCATTACCTCTTTCCTAAATTAATGGTATAAATTAATTAATTCTATTTTTAACCTAGGTGACAAATCTCTCTCTTTGTGCCGCCACTCTCAAGAGAAAGGATTCTTCCTTCATCTCTTGTGTTCTTGGGCAGCAATAGCTAATTAATAGAAGAACAAGATCAGATCTTGTTGCTTCAGTCCATTATCATTGCCAATTATTTACATATAGAGCTAGCACTCTTGATTTTAAACCTTCCTTGCAATTGTGTGTGTGAAATAGAGAGGAGTAGCATAAAGGCAGCTCCTTTGGCATTGGTGATCAATATCTAAAGCGAATAAATCCATCTTAGTTACTGGTCATCATCAAAATCAAGTTTTTAAAAGGCATCTAAGGTTGTAAATTTTTTAAACCCTAAAATTGCATGTTTTCGATTCTTGTTTATGGATTGCATGGTATATATGATCAATTTTATTATTTTTTCACTGCGTGATTATCATATATATGCCATGTCATTTTCCATCAGTGGTATCAGAGCCTAAACATGCTTATTTTAGTACTTTAGATGCATGAAATAATTATTCAAAAATCGTTCGTTTAAAAACATGCAATGCTGAAATTTTCTGTTTTGAGTTTTTTGCATTGTTTTGGTGTAAAAACAATTTTAAATGATTAGATAGGTATTATAATTTATTATGAAATGTTAATATACTATCCTAAGATGTTCTTAGAGCTGTTCATGGTCGGATTTAATTATAAATACCTGATGGTACATGTTAATCTTGAAACTAGGTGCTAGTTGACATGATAAGTGGTTGTTTAACAACTAGTTTTCAAAATTAAATGTAAAATGATTTTGGCATGTTTTTAAGTGATTTTTAAAGATTAAATATCAGGTCTAGACATATTTTAAATTCTGTTTTAATTCTGTTCCATGATAATTTAATTGATTAATTTTAAAATCACTTAAAACTATGACTAGTTTGTGTTTGTTGCATGTTTAATCAACATTGTTTGTTTTGATTTGATTAAAATGGCAAAAACACATTTAGATCAGATCGGTACAAAACATTAACTCAATATTTATGACCTTATTTAAATTAGTAAATGACTCATAAAATTGTTTTAAGTGTTTGTGCATTTTTATGGCATTATATAAGCATTAAACAACTAGTTTCATTGTTGTTTGTTTGTTTTAGTATGAATGCCATGTATGATATATGTTCTTCATGATTTTAATGTTTTAATTCATGCTGGTACATATTATATGTATTTTTAATGTTTATAGGCTGTATGACATAAAATTAAAAATGGCAAAAATTAGAAATTATACTAGAGTTGATTTATGGCACAAATCTAACTAGTTTGTATTTTGGACTTTTAAGAGAACTTATTTAATAAGAGGATTTAGTCCATTGGTCTTTGGCCCAGGCCCATCATGGGGTATCCTCTTAAAAGTTTAAGTACACAATTTTCATTAATGGGCTTGGCTAAATTAATTAAAATTAGACTTTGTTTGATCTATGAATGTTATGTATATTTATTTGCTTGTTTGGTGTGATTAATGGATATGCATGGTGCATTCATGGGCCCTGGGTTTTTGTAATTAATTATGGCCTGTGAGCCATTATGTATTATTGTAAAAGTTTCATTTATTTCTTAGAATAGAATTTATTTGAAGACTTTGTAAATCAAGACGAAGCCCACCGGAGTGGAGAAGCCCAACTCGAAGATTCTTATGTAATAGTATAGAATCTTAGTTGTAGGTTTTTGGGCCCATGTTTGTCACACTTTACTTTATGCAATTATATATATATGCATGCTATGAATGGATGACAAATCCTATGCCATGTAAGCCATAATAAAATGAATTCCTAAAATAGTAAGTCACAAAGTTGCCTTCCTAATTCGAAACATGTCAAGGTATCGATCATCGATCACGTAGACTAGGAGTCCTAGATGTGCCCGATTATCTTTGTGAGGCATGGGTTGTGAATGTAGGTTAGACTTAACATGGAAAGGGATGCCCAAACCTAGGTAACTAATAAATGGGTTTGTGCTATAACATCTTAAGATGTTAGCCCATTTGATCCAAGAGTCATATACGAGACATGATTGGGTTTTCCTACCTAAGTAACTTAACTTGTTAGGTGTACAAGCTCAGCTTGACTAATAAGTTGTTGTGAAAAGTGGATCTTGGCCCACATTAAATCACTAACACGAATTATTTAAAGGGATATTAATTCGGTTTGTGGGATTATAAATAAGACCTCATTGAATCTTGCTAAGTTTTTATTGTAGATTGAAAATGGCTTCTTCAAACAACAAAATTTCATTGCGATTGGTCCTGAAAAAGGACAAACTGAATGGCACCAATTTCATAGATTGGTCTCAAAACTTAAGAATAGTTCTTAAGCAAGAGAAAAAGTCATATGTTTTGGATGCACCCTTTCCTGAAAAACCTGGTAGGAACGCCTCTGCGGTTCAAAAGGAAACTTTTGAGACCAAGAAGAGCGACTCCAATGATGTGACCTATTTGATGCTGGCCACTATGGTGCCTGACTTGCAAAAGCAATTCATAGACCAAGAGGCTTATGCGATCATGGTGCACCTCAAGGAGATGTTCCAAGAGCAAGCTCGTCACTAGAGGTTCGTGACAACAAAGGCCTTAATTTCTTGTAAGATGGCTGTGGGTACTCCTATTAGTACCCATGTACTCAAGATGAAAGGGTATCTTGATACTCTTGAGAAGCTTGAGGTACAAGTCCCGAAGGAATTGGCCACTGACTTGATCTTGGGTTCATTGACTGATGATTATGATCCATTTGTTATGAATTATAACATGCATGCAATGAATAAGACAGTCACCGAGCTTTATGGGATGCTTAAGAATGCTGAAGAGAACATTCAAAAGACCAATCCCGTACTTATAGTTCAAGGGGGCATTAAGAAGGGACCCGCTAAGGGAAAGGGAAAGGGAAAGGCAAAATCCAAGTATGACCTGGCTCGGCTCAAGTCAAATGGGAGTGCACCTCAGGCCCAATCCAAGCCTAAGGTGCAAAAGCTCAAGGAGAGCGAGAGCACATTCTTCCATTGCAACAATATAGGGCATTAGAGGAAAAATTGTGCTCTCTTCAAGGAAGAATAAAAGAAGAATGGAGCCAAGGCATCCAATTCTGGTATTTTTGTTGTTGAAATTAACCTTTCTATTTCTACCACTTGGGTATTGGATATCGGTTGTGGTTCTCACATTTGTTCAAATGTGTAGGGGCTAATAAATAGGCGGTTACTTGGGAAGAATGAAGTGGACCTCCGTGTGGGGAATGGAGCACGAGTTGCTACCATAGAGATAGGCGACTATCAACTCACTTTACCTTTCGGACCTTGTTTAGTATTGAAAATTTGTTATTATGTGCCTGCTATGAGCAGAAACATTATTTCAGTTTCTTTTTTGGATTTGGATGGATTTGATTTTGTTATTAATAATGCCAATGCTCATATTCATCGCCAAGGCATTTCATATGGCAATGCCATGTTGCAAAATGGCCTTTATATCCTTGATCTACAAAACAAAGAGTCTATATACAACATTAATACAAAGAGGGTAAAATCAAACGAATTGAACCCTACTTACTTCAAGCATTGTCGTTTAGGGCATGCAAATGAAAAATGCATTTCAAGACTCCACAAATCTGGAGTGCTTGGGTCATTCGACTTAGAATCTTATAACACATGCGAGCCATGTTTGCATGGAAAAATGAAAAATAGTCCTTTTAACAAGAAAAGCGAGAGGACTAATGACTTATTGGAGTTAATACATACCGATGTATGTGGACCATTAAGTATACAAGCTAGAGGTGGTTTTGGCTACTTCGTGACATTCATAGATGACTTCAGTAGATATGGCTACGTCTATCTAATGAAGTATAAGTCTGAAACTTTTTAGAAATTCAAAAAGTTTAAGAACGAAGTAGAGAAACAACTTGGCAAAAGCATAAAAGCCATTCGATTAGATCAAGGTGGCAAATACTTAAGCCAAGAGTTTGACAGTCATCTGAAGGAGTGTGGAATCATTTCACAGCTCACTCCTCCTGGAACGTCACAATGAAATGGTGTATCCGAAAGGAGAAATCGAACTCTGTTGGACATGGTTCGATCAATGATGAGTCAAGCAAATCTTCCTGTCTCTTTTTGGGGTTATGCATTAGAAACTGCTGCGTTTCTACTAAACCGTATTCCAACTAAAGAAGTTGAGAAAATACCATATGAAGTAAGGACTGGGAAAGAACCCAATATGTCATTTCTCAGAATTTGGGGCTGTGAAACACATGTTAAGAAATTAACATCTGATAAACTAGAGTCCAAATCCGCTGTCTGCTTATTTGTGGGTTATCCCAAAGAAAAAAAGAGATACTACTTTTACTCACAAGCCTAGAACAAAGTGTTTGTTGCTCGCAAGGTTGTTTTCTTGGAAAAGGAGTTCCTTCTTAAGAAAGACAGTGAGAGTAAAGTAGAACTTGGAGAAATTCAAGTGCCACAAAATCCTATAGAGGATGAGTTGGAAATGGGATCAAGTTCACAACCAGTTGTGGAACAGGAACCCATTACACAAGAACCTAGAAGGTCCTTTAGGGTACGTTAGGAGATTGAGAGATACGGATTTCTAATTACCGATAATGACACTATTGAGTTAGTAGATTGAGAGGATCTTACTACCTACAGAGAAGCTATTGAGAGCCCATACTCAAAAAATTGGCTTGAAGCCATGAAATTCAAGATGCAATCAATGTACAATAACCAGGTTTGGACCTTGGTTGATCCACCGGAAGGTGCTAAGGTAATTGAATGCATGTGGCTATTTAAACTCAAAGCTGATAAGACCTACAAAGGTAGACTAGTAGCAAATGGTTTTCGACAAACTCATGGTGTAGACTATGATGAGACCTTTTTGCCTATAGTTATGCTCAAGTCCATTAGGGTCTTGCTTGCCATAGCTGCATATCATGATTATGAGATATGGCAAATGGATGTCAAAACTGCTTTCCTCAACGGAAATTTACTTAAAGATGTGTATATGACACAGCCTGAGGGTTTTGTCAATCCCAAGCATCCTAAAAAGGTTTGCAAGCTTCAAAAATCCATTTATAGATTAAAGCAAGCATCCTGAAGTTGGAATCTTCGTTTTGATGAGGTAGTCAAAGAATTTGACTTCATCAAGAACAAAAATGAGCCTTATGTGTACAAGAAGATTAGTGGGAGCATAATAGTATTTGTGGTCCTATATGTGGACGACATCCTTCTCATTGGGAATGACATTCCAACATTGCAAAAGTTTAAACAATGGTTAGGGAAGTGTTTCTCAATGAAAGACTTAGGTGAAGCCCAGACAATACTTGGTATTCAGATCTATAGAGATAGATCGAATCGACTTTTGGGACTAAGTCAAGAAAAGTACATAGACAAAGTACTAAAGCATTTTAGTATGGGAGATTCAAAGAAAGGGTACATACCTTTGGCTTTGAGAGTTCCTTTAACTAAAGAACAGTGCCCTAAAACCAAAGAAGAAAGGGACAACATGAGTAGAATTCCATATGCATCTGCTATTGGATCTATCATGTATGCTATGTTATGTACTAGATTGGATATTGCTCATACACTGAGTATAACCAGTAGGTTTCAGTAAGACCCTGCTGAGAAGCACTGGTCTGCTGTAAAGGGGATTCTAAAGTACCTGCAAAGGACTAAGAATCACTTCTTGGTGTATGGTGGTCAAGAAGAGCTCGTCATACAAGGTTATGCCGATGCTGCTTTTCAGACCAGTACTCAGGATTCAAGATCGCAATCTGGTTTTGTTTTTGTTTTGAACGGTGGTGCTATCATCTGGAGAAGCTCAAAGCAAGAGATCGTTGCCGACTTAACTATAGAATCTGAGTATATTGCAGCAACCGAGGCTGCAAAAGAGGCTATTTGGATTAGAAATTTCATTTCTGGATTAGGAGTGGTCCCAGGAATCCTAGATCTATTAGAAATTTTCTGTGACAACAATGGGGCTATCACACAGGCCAAGGAGCCTCGGTCACACCAGAAATCCAAACACATACTCAGGAAGTACCACATGATCAAAGAGATCATTGATCGTGGGGATGTCAAGGTTAGCAAGATAACAAATGAAGATAATGTAGCAGATCCTTTGACGAAACAATTGCGTTCAAATCTGCACGAAGCTCATTTGAGAGCATTCGGTATTAAGGCTATGCCTAATTGGGACTAGTGCTAGTGGGAGATTGTTAGTGTAAGCCTTAGCCCCAATACATTGTTATAAAGCATTTAATTTAATAAATGAGCCATTTGTTTTATCTATTGTATTCCTGTGCATATCAATTTATAGAACTATCCAAGAATGTTGTTTCAGTTTAAGTTATCATGTGTGAGGCACATGGTTGTAAGACCTTGAAACAAATGAAACTTCATTTTAAATATCCCTAGTCAGTCATTGTTATGGGAATAACAAATGAATTAAGACTAGTATACTCTCTCTGATAAGTTGAGTTCTGTCTTATGGATCATAAGGACAAGAGTGTCAATCAGAGATCATAGATACATGTTTAAAACATGGTATCTGGATTCGATCCGTTCATGAGAAAACCACATGGTACAAGTCATAAGTATTTCTCATGTGCAAGTTTTGCATCGAAGTTCTTAGACCTAAAATCTCTATGAAACTCTTTATGAATTAATGTGTACTTTGACATACACCTAACGTGCTCGTAACAGGATGACAAGTATGGGTATGCTTGGGTATACACTGATCCATGTTAGAGAGCATGAGAGAACTGAAGGGATTACCCCTCTCGATAAGAGAGAAAAATGTCACCGGCCACTCGATCAATGAACTGAGAAGTGTATGGCCATACCGAGATGAAATAATGAGTAATCATTATTTATCTGAGAGTTCAGTATCACTGGAATATCAAGAAAGGAATTAATATATATAAGGATGACTAATTCCATGCCTTATATTAATTTTGATATTTAAGGGTAAGGGACTACGCAAAATTGCATTAGGTCACCAAATGCCATTTGCATTTTCATTTAATTTGGAATGCTATAATATCTTGCTAGAGAGTATATATAGCCTTTGAATTAATTTATTAATTCATTGCCAATATTAAATGGACCTATAGGATCGCACACAAAGCATTGGGCTTAAAATATTTAAATAGTATATTGAACATTAATTTGGGCTTTTATTTAAAGTCAAATTAATGTGGATAATGGGTATTAAAATTGCTAAATGGACCTTGGCACATGAGAGATGGATTTATGGCATTAGTAGGTTTAATTTCAATTAATTAATTATCTTGTATTAATTAAGTTAATTGAGTATTAAATCCTAAATTATATTTGAATCAAAATAAATTACATAAATGGGAGATAATGTGACCGAAAATTCAAGGAATAATCCTAGTGAATTTCAACAATCACTAATCCTTAATGAAGTAGTTAATTTTGATTAAATGACTAATGCTAATTTAAATCAATTTGAATTTGAAAAAAACCTAATAGAATTTGAATTAATTTAAATCACTTAATTAGGGAGTGATGGAGGCTGAAAATATTCCTAATTGCAAGGGAATTTTGGCATTACCTCTTTCCTAAATTAATGGTATAAATTAATTAATTCTAGTTTTTAACCTAGGTGACAAATCTCTCTCTTATGCCGCCACTCTCAAGAGAAAGGACTCTTCCTTCATCTCTTGTGTTCTTGGGCAGCAATAGCTAATTAATAGAAGAACAAGATCAGATCTTGTTGCTTCAATCCATTACCATTGCCAATTATTTATACATAGAGTTAGCACTCTTGATTTTAAGCCTTCCTTGCAATTGTGTGTGTGAAATAGAGAGAAGTGGCGTAAAGGCAGCTCCTTTGTCATTGGTGATCAATATCTAAGGCGAATAAATCCATCTTAGTTGCTGGTCATCATCAAAATCAAGTTTTTAAAAGGCATATAAGGTTGTAAGTTTTTTAAACCCTAAAATTGCATGTTTTCGATTCTTGTTTATGGATTGCATGGTATGTATGATCAATTTTATTATTTGTCTGCTGTGTGATCATCATATATATGCCATGTCATTTTCCATTAGTGCATCCCCAAAGGGCAATCAAGGCGTGGCTGTGTGTTCCCTAGAGGAAACACACAAGTGGCCACGTGTTCTCAAAGACAATCAAGGTGTTGCCATGCAAAGGGAAGAATGAAAGCACGAGTGGCCACGTATGGAGGAGAAGAAAAACACAAGTGGCCACGCGTGAAGAAGATACCCAAAAACCATAAACCCCAATTATGCAGACATACATTTAAATCACAAATCTCACCTTCCCATCTACTTAAATGATCATTTGAGTTTTCAAAACATCTTATACTTATCAAAACTAACTAGATTACGCCTTTAATCTTACTAACAATACACATACACAAAAGAGGGAAAAAATATGTATATACAGTAACAGATGAAACCAATTCCCGTACCTGGTGTTGAAGGTTCATCTCCTTCACATCCATTGATCCATCCTTGAGATTATCTTTCCCTCATACACTATAAGATAACAATCATTAACCCTTTAGCCCTAAATCCATAAATGAAACACAACCCGGATGGAGAGTAAGAGAGGAAAGCATCACCTTAAGAATGCCAACTCTCAAAACCCTAGGTTTCATCTTCTTCAAACCGTAACCATAGAGAAGGAGAGAGAGAGAGAGCTCCCCCTCAAATGCTGATCCACCACTCAAAATTCCCCCCAAGAGTTCCTTCTCTAAGAAGCTAATAAAAGTTAGTGGGGTAAAAATCTCCTTAGGTGAATTTCCAAAATTACCCTTACACTCAATTAAACCCTTACTATTTCAATTTCTTCCAACATAACCCCAAAACTTTCTAATTCACTTCAATTACATCCTTTTTCTTTATTTATAATTTAACTTAACTCATATACTTACATGCTGAAATTACCAAAATACCCCTCTTGGGACTTAACCTTGATAATTACAAAATAATCCAATTTTGCCTTAATTAACGATGGTCCTCATTAATTAACAATAATCCGCTTAGGGTCATGATTGGGTCTTTACAACTGTGACCCTTCCTTGTTTCTCTTATAATTGATTTAAAGGTTCTAAATTGTTACCAAAGTCTACCTAAGCCTCCTTAACATCTTTAGAGCATTTCACAATGAAGAAATATTGTATAAACAGGTATAAGTAAGCAAGTATGAATTATATAATGATCAATATCTTATAAATTTAAAGGAAGGACACTAGCATTAAAGTGTAAAGGTAATGGTATTTAAGAAAATGAAAATAACATGTGTAAATGACTTGTATATGGGCAAATGTATAGTTGTAACCTTGATGGTTCACATGAAATGATACTGAAATGCCTGGAAGCACATACCATCATTAATCACTAAATTATGATTGTGTAATGTTAAAGATTTACATGTTTACAAACCTTGTATATTCATGTGGTTGCTTGTTGTAAATAAATGTGTGTGTGTGTGTGTGTATACATACATATATTCATATATACACACACACACACACACACACACACACACACACACACACACACACACACACACACACACACACACACATACATACATACATACATACATACATACATACATACATACATACATACATACATACATACATACGTACGTACATACGTACATACATATATACAAACATATATATATAGATACATATATATATATATATATATATATATATATATGTATGTTTGTATATATGTATGTACGTATGTACGTATGTATGTATGTATGTATAAAAGCATATGAAGGAATAAAAGTGTAATCGATACATGATAAGGTGCATATGCAACGTTTTCGTAGGATATCTTTGAGATGAAAGTATCATATAAAGATAATAGTAAAGTATGTGTGCATACATGATTGGGATCCAAACTTGGATTAGGAATAACTTTTACATTGTAGCAACTGTATTGGCTATAATATCTTAATCATATATGCATAACATGTTTAACTATTATGAATATGTGATGATATGTTTAAGCATAAAGATGCATGAGGGACGCATATAAAGAATCGTAAAGGTATACACATATGATGTTTCCATACAATCCAAATTCTTATGATTATAAGTACAGAATAGTTATATTTAATTGTGTACATGGTAGCATGCTATAGAAAAATTTATATTTGAACATTTATATGACAACATGCTCATATATATACATGAATATATATGTATGAACATAATATATGTCTATGGTGAGAAAAAAGCAAAGTACAGAATAACAATACTTAATAGTGCGCATAATCAGATGTTTATAGAAAGTTTCACATGAGCATGTATATGATTACCTTGTACATAGTTATACAAGAGTATACATATGCATATATGTATATAATTAAATAGAGCCAAGTAAAGTAAATGAAAGACAAAGTAAAGAGATTTAACTATCTGCATTGTGTCTAAAATGTGGATAGATAGACATGACTATAGGGGTACCTTGTAGTTGCGATAGTATAGTTTCAAACCCGTTTGGGTCATAAATGGTCCTGTTTGGATCATAAATAGCCCTATTTGGGTTATAGCAAACACCGTTTAGGTCTGCTCGAAAGCTAAAGTACAGTTGACCTCGTTTGGGTTATAAAATATTGTGCAACTCGACCCTATTTGGGTTATAAATGGTCCCATTTGGATCATAAACAACCCTATTTGGGTTGTAGCTTACCCTATTTAAGTCCGTTTGACCGGTCAGATAGTTTCATACCTTCGAGTGCTACCATTATAATTTAGCCTGTTAACCACTTCTTTAGAAAAGTGCAGGCCTATTTTATATGAAATTCCTATATTGCATATGGGAAACATGATACAAAAAGGAAGATACATTATAATTATATGTAATTGGCATTCTAGTATCACAGGAGCATACTAGACCCATGGATTATACATATGAACTAGCGCATCATGAATGTTTTATTAAAAATTTGTATTGGTACTTGATTTTACTTAAATACTGCTTTAATTTGCATCAATGTATAGTATATGGGAAAAACATGATGTGAAGGAAAAAAGGGTATTTTATTACCATATAAATGAAATTATTGATACGATTTCAAGGAGTTTTCTATACTTAGCAATATGATGACTTACAATAGTTGTGTTGGTTAATGTGTAATCCTACAACTACTCGATGCTTGCTTAACCTTGTAATGATAGATATGACTTTGTTCATATTAAAATAAATAGACTATGAATTTCTTAAAACATGGGTATGTAAATGTAATCTATGTATGAGATAGAAATAAACTAGTATGCAAGTGTAATAATAAAATGGAATGGTAGCTAATTATAAAAAGAATGACATGTTAATGATAACAAGAATTGAAAGAGCTATACATGAAATGGATACATAAGATGTGTTTGCCTATGAGTATGTGATGTGAAAATTATTAATATTTGTTATACATAGGGACTGAAATTTTATTAACCTAAAGTTATATGATTTATAACTTGGTCTTTCTATGAATATAAGATTGATATTACCTGTATTCAAGAAAGATTGATATGTCAAAGGAAGTAGATATGAGTAACTTATAAGGGTCAAGAAAATGAACTTAATGAATAAAATTCTAAGTGTAGGAAGCTAAAGTGTTATTCAAGTGGAAGATTAATAGGCACTTGGTATTGGTTATAAGTACAACGAAAAGGTAATATAGTACTTTGAGATTGTTGCGAATATGGTATAAATGATTAGTTTATTTGCTTAAAAATATGCTTGCATGTGTTTGTATTTTGATGACTTTTTAAAGAAGTCATCTGCATATTTTATGTTCCCCACTAAGCTTTATAGCCTAGCACGAGTGTTTTATCCATGTAAGTTGTAAGAAAGGATTTTTTTATCAGGAATAATATCTACAGTAGGACGGCCAGCACAAGTCAAAGAGATAGAGTTTGAAAGTATAAACTTTTTGCCACTGTGCGATTTGGACCATAGTGACCTCCAACCTCTCATCCATGATACAGTCTCATTATGTCTACTTGTTCCTCCTTTGGAATACATCTCTAGAGCACCTGATCGAGGCATAACTTAAACAAGTATGGGTCATCCCATCTGTCATGCCTTACATTCACTTTTAACTCCTTTTTTTTATTGCCAAGTAAAGTCTTTTGGAAGGTAAGCCCCTGTAAGAAAATTAGCAATATCAGTAAACCAAGGGGTCAAAATTTCACAAGAATACACAACATAAATACATTCATTGGTAAATAAATAAAAAAATTGCCCTTTTCAACATGAGTATGATCCAATCTAAATAAATGATCGACTAAAATTTTTTTTGCTCCATTCTTATCATATATCTCCATATTAAATTCTTATAGTAGCAAAACCCATCATATTAGCCTTGGTTTGGAATCCTTCTTAGCAAAAAAATGCTTAAGAGCCATATGATCTGACCACACTATGACTTTGATACCAAAGAGATATGGCCTAAAATTTTCAAATGCAAACACTATCGCCAATAACTCCTTTTTTCGTGGTGGTGTAATTAACTTGTGCACCAGTGAGTGTGCGACTTTTATAATAGATGGTATGAAAAACTCTCTCCTTCTTTTAGCCTAAAATTGCTCCCACTGTATAGTCACTAGCATCGTACATAATTTCAAATGGTAAACTCCAATCCGGAAATGCTATGATGGGTGCTGAGATTAACTTTTTCTTTAACAAGTTAAAAGCTTGCAAACACTCATTATCAAAGTTAAATGCAACATCTTTAAGTAATGAATTTGAAAGTGGCTTAGTAATTTTAGAAAAATCCTTAATAAACTGGCGATAAAAACCGACATGACCAAGAAAACTCATAATGCCTTTAACACTTGTGAGATGAGGTAATTTATCTATAACATCCACTTTTACCTTGTCAACCACAATTCCTCTCTTAAAGATTTGATGCCCTAGAACTATACCTTCTCTCACAATGAAATGACATATTTTCCAATTGAGGATGAGGTTAGTCTCATCACACCTTTTCAAAACCAAAGCAAGGTTAGATAAACAAATCTCAAAATCGTGCCCATATAATGTAAAGTCATCCATGAAAACTTCCATGAATTTTTCAATGAAATCATGAAAAATGGCTATCATACACCTTTGAAAGGTGGAGGCATATTGCCAATACCAAAAGGCATTCACTTATATGTAAAGGTACCATAAGGGCATGTAAATGTGGTATTATCTTGGCTTTTCGAGGCTATGGGTATTTGCATGTACCCTGAATAACCATTCAAAAAATAGTAAAATCTGTTCCCTGCCAATCTTTCTAGCATTTGGTCAATAAAGGATAAAGGAAAATGATCCTTCCTAGTGGTATTATTTAATCTCCTATAGTCTATGCACACTCTCAATCCTATCACTGTGCCCGTAGGAATGAAATTATTTTTCTCATTGGTCACTACAGTCATACCATCCTTTTTAGGCATACATTAAACCGGACAAACCCAACTACTATCAAAAATAGAATAAATAACACCTACATCAGCAATTTAAGCACTTTTTTTCCCAACTTTTTACATTATTGGGTTGAGTCTACTTTGAGGTTGCACCACTGGTTTGAAGTCACATTCCATAAGAATCTGATGTGTACAGAAGTTAGGATTGATTCCCTTGAGGTTAGATGTCTCCTATCTAATGGCTCCCTTATGTTTCCTTGATACTTCGATGAGAATCTCTTCCTCTAAACTTGTCAAAAGAGAAGAAAGAGAAGAAATGATAATTGGTTTTGCATTTTCCTCTAAAAACACACATTTTAAATATGAAGGAAGGGTTTTGAGTTCAGAAATTTTTTCTTTTTTAAGTGGAACCGAATCCTCCTCTCTTGTGTCTCCTTCATCATACTCTTTCTCTATCTCCTTTAATAGCTCTTCCTCTTTCTCTCCCACTTGTTTCTTGCTCTTTGGATGCATTAGACAAATTTAAAGCTCATTTTCCAACAACATTTCTTCTTATTTTTCATCTACACACTCTTGAACACCAACCATGAGAAGGGTGCTACATTAATTTGTTGACATTGAACACCATCTCTTTATCATTGAACTACAATGTCACCATTTGCCTATGCACATCTATCAAAGCCTTTATCATGATAAAAAAAATGGTCTTCCTACAATCAAAGGAACTTTTCTATCTTCATCCATGTCCATTACCAAAAAATCCACCAAAAATATAATGTTTCCAACTTTCACTAATAACTCCTTAATTATGCCTTTTGGCCTTTTCATAGACCTATCCGCCAATTGCAGTATCATTCGGTTCTCTTTAATATCTCCTAAATTTAATTTCCTGTAAATGAAGTAAGGCATCAAATTTATATTTGCATCCAAATTACATAAAGCACGTCCAACAAAACTCCCTCCTAATTCACATGGAAAAGTAAAACTCCCTGGATCTTTTAATTTTATAGGAATTTTATTCATTAAAATAGCGCTACAATTTTTAGATAGTTGTATTGTACCTATGCCTTTAAGCTTTTTCTTATTAGAGAATAGCTCTTTCATGAGCTTAGCATATTTATGCATGTGTAATAAAGCCTCAACAAAAGGTAAATTCACATGCAACTTCTTAAACATATCAAGAAATCTAGCTAATTGTTCATTTTTCTTTTCTTTCTTAGCAAAAGAAGGATAAGGCAATTTAAACTCATCTACACCAAAAACACCCAAGTTTACCTTACCTTTACCTTGATCAACAACATTAGGCATTTTATTAATAACATTTGGGTTAGAAAAACTTACCTTTGTTATCCTTTCCATCATTTTTTAAGAAATCTTACCTTTTTTAGTCCTTTTACCTCTTTCCTATTTCTCAAAGTTATTGCTTTTGCTTCCTCCTCAAGGTTTCAATCCACATTAGATGGGAAAGTACCATGAGTTATATTGGATAGAGAATTTGCAAGTTACCCAACTTGAATTTCTAGGTTTCTAATGAAGGTATCCTAATTTCTCATCCAAACATCTTGAGATTTCCATCTAACATCCTAACTTACCATAAATGTGGATCGTGTAGTCATAAATTTATCAAATAATTCCTCTAAGTTTGGTTTCCTATCTTGATAGGGTTGAGGTTTTGGTTGAAATCTTTATGGTCAATAAGGTGGAGCTTGGTAGGTGGATGGGTAGTGTTCTGGGGCTTGTGCTTGATAAGGTTAATGATTGTTTGCATGAAGAGTTATTTTTTGATGGAAGGGGGCCCTAGGTTGAGGGTTGGATATGGAAGCATGATTCCCTTCTCTCCAAAAAAAATTAGGGTGATTTCTCCACTTAGGGTTATAAGTGTTACTATAGGGGTTTGCAGCATTTACATCCTCCACTATTGTATCTATACCCTTTCTAATATTAATTTTAGGTGTCACTTGTGTTCCCTTATAGATATTACATCCTTGATACAAAATTGATAGATTTTATACCTTCAAAACACTCAAATCCTTCTTCACTAATTCCATCAGAGCCCTATGCATTACAACTTCATCAACACTATATAGTCCTTACTTCTATTGTGTGGTCCTTGTATTTGCCTATTGAGCTTTATTTGTGGCCATCCCATCAAGGAGTGGAAAAGTTTTTTCTGGTATCTTATTCATAAAACTTTCCCCTGAAGTTGCATCTAGGACAGACCTGGTTGATTGATTCACACTTGTATAAAAGGTACGCATTAGTTGATGTATAGCAATTTCATGATGTGGATAACTTTTTAAAGGTTGCCTAAATCTCTCCCAGGCCCCATGAAATTATTCCTCATAAAGTTACTAGAAATTATAAACGTTATTTCTAATGGTGGTTGTTTTGGTTGGTGGGAAGAATCAGACTAGGCACTTCTCTTGCATTTGCTCCCATGATCTTATAGACTGGCTTGGTAGCATTTGCAACTAATCCTTTGCCTTACCAATAAGAGTGAATGAAAATAATTTCAATCTGATAGTATCCATCGACACATTTGGAATTTGCACTGTATCACTTATCTCTAGGAAAATGTCCAAATGTTGAGCTGGATTTTCAATCTCTAATCATGAGAACTGATTCTTATGTACAATGGTAATAGTATCAGGTTTAGCTCAAAATGATTGTTTTGAGGTAGCATGATAAACCTATGCTCCTTATTTCACCTAGAAGTGACATAGTCCTCTATGGTTCTCGATCTCATTCCATTTGTAACACCATAAATTTGAGTCTAACTAGATGAACCGGTTAGGACAATTAAGCTAAACTATAGTCCTCTTACTTGATAAATTGCCTCAGTTTTCTTAATTTAATTTAGACTCCGTGTTGCCACTATAAATTTTCTAAAAATTTTGGCAGAATATCCCTTATATATTGTCAACCTCCTATGGACAAAGAATACAAAAACAACACTTTTAAAATCAACCATCACATTCCACAGCTTCAATCAAACTCCAACATAAGTTTCCCTATCCTCCTCAAATAAACAATTCATCTAAGTCCACCTGTCACATTGCTATTACACAAATATTTTCGTTCTCAACTATATTTATCAAAACTTTCATTACACAGAAGTAACAACTACACAATGTTTATCTTTAACAAGAAATCAATAAGATTACAAATTAATTCATATTTGTATCTGTGTACATGCCAAAATAACTAAGTTTACAAATGGTATAACTAACTTGTTTTTGAGACCGTGATCGCCTTTAACTCCAGTTGCAGTAACTTATGAAGCTTTCTTTATTTGTCTCAAGAATATGGAGCATCAAATCAACCTACGTGCAAAGAAAAACCACGCGCTAAGCTAAATGCTTAGTGGTGACTACAAAATTTACCTCTCAAATGGTATAACTAAAATATATATATTTACAAATTTTTAAACATACACATGTAAAATCATAAAACATATAAAGGTTGATAAATTCCATCCAATAATGCTTACAAGTAGCCAATGATCAAAGTTCATAAGCAATATAATATATGTCCTTTTATGATATAGTTTAGCTTTATAATATTATTTACTATTGATAAGCCATTTATTACAAACTAATCAATCTTACTAAATTTATAATTAACTAGATAAAATTTTATGAAAGTATTTAGAATTCTTATAGTAGTCCATTAATTATTTTATTTTGCTTTTTGTTGTAATCAAACTCAGACATATGCATGTACATCCATTCTGTAAATAGTTATTCCAAGTGTACCGTTACTATCACACCAAAATTTTAATGTCTATTTCACAATGTATGCCAACCATCAATACTAAAATTCCATATGCAATAATTAAACATATAATACAAGAAGTAATTTAGTTTAACAACAAAAAATTTATATAGCGACTTAATATTGACATTTCAACATTCATATAACGCAGAACTCCTAATCAATTACACATAAATAGTTTTACGGTGTCCAAGTATTTATTACTTTATGCATTATCAGACATTCCACTAATAATCGTAAATCTATATTATGCATCCATTAATACTTAATATTTTAAGGTGAGCGCATTACATAATCCAGATTTCTACTCAATTTATAGTTTATAACATTTCAATAAATTAACTTATCATTTAATAAGTAACCTAACACATGCATGCTTTAATTTTGATATACTTTTAGTTATATCCCTTATATTTTTTTTGTTCTAAGTATTACTGCCCCCAGTAACTACTAGTGGAAATCCTCAAACTGGATATGCAGGACAAGGACTATATGCTGTATGATTGTATGCTATCATACTGGAGGGACCATAACTCAATGCGACCCAACTAACCCACCATATATCATATGCTGGCTACTCTTCAGTATGTTCAATAAATTAAAGCTCATGGTGATCTAATGGTGGTACCACGGTATATGTGTCCCTATGACTAGCCATTATATCCTAGATCCTAAATTACCAACCAGTTTACTAAGGGCAAAAGATCTTACCTAAATTGCAATGTTACAATATATGTGTATTCATGTCATTGTTGAACTCAACTAATTAAACCAAACCTTTATGCTTATATGTATAGTATCATTTGTTTGATTCATGTATAATATGTCTTATGATTATTTAACAATTTCATTCATAGTTACGACCTCTCTAATTCACAATAATACCATTTACTATCAAGGACACCATAGTGCTCCACTTGTCCCTTTTTCCAACTCAATTTATCATCAAATTATGGATTTTCCATTAGTCACTTAGTCCAAGTTATTCACATCAACTCCTAATTATATATGTACACTAGTCATAAATAGATCATGTAAACTAAAGACCCCTTTAACTTATAATGTATTTGATTTATATTACCATGCATATAGTTGATTATTTTCCATAATATATTCTCAAGGTATATGTGTGCTAATCATATGTTTTGTTCAGCTATTTCAAATTAACAGTTAACATGAACCATTAAAATAAATCCAAGGTCGATACCCACAATAGGCACATAACCTTCATATCATGATTAAGAGGGGTCACATACCATTTAGTAGTCATAAGTTGAAATATAAAAATGTTAGACCTATATATGCCCAAGCAAGCCTTCTCAAATACACAACATAGCAAATGTAGATAACTATCTTATTCCCAAATTTATGCAAGTAAATTTCCATAAATATTAACATTTTCTTCATCATTTTTGTTTATGTATCAAACTTTTGGAATATGAATTCTATATATATAATTATAGTCAAACAATCAAAGCATATGTATATGCTTATATATGAATAATTTATGTTCATGACCCACCAAACTAAGGTTCAACTAATTAAACATTATAATTTATTTTCCCACCAACTTAAGCTAAATTAGTTAATCCACATTTTAGTTGTATGCTAAATAAATCATAAGGTGCATTTAACCAATTTTCCATGCTTCACATTGAAATCATGCAAACTTCCTTCTAAATCCAAGTTCCTATATATATATGTGTATGCTCATAGTTTATGTCTCAATTGAGTCTTTAACTTGTCAAGTGTATATTCATTACACTTGTCAGCTAATTAACTAAACACACGAAGAATTAAATCTTTACCCAAATGTGTCTAGATTAACAAGGAAAATTTACAAGGTGAAAATTCAGTTTACAAGCCATAATTTCAAATTATATGGATACACATTTGTGACAATTCAATTATGTCAATTGGCTAGTGACAAACAAAAATTACACATCTTTTGACCTACTATTTCTACAAAGTTCTTAATTATACCTATCGATATTATATTATTATTAGAGATAAAATTTGGTCAACCACCCGAATTCCTAAGGCCACAACCAGAAATTATAGTCAATTCCTTAAACCAGTCAGAAGTTCTGCCTTTGACATACTTAAATTTGTAATTTATAACTATATTTTCTCATAAGCCAAATAACATTAGCAAGAGAATATTCACCAATTCATCTATCTTAATTGTACATCACATAATTCTCATTCTGCATTTGTTGAGGTTACCAAGCTATCTACCTTTAAAATTTAATTAACTTTTAGCATGTGATTTCTTCCCTTGAAAATATATTTAAATTAATTTTTTTCGTAAACTAAAGACTAAATATTCTGCTCCTTTACAAAACTAGGATAAAATCATTTAAGTCTTTAATTTAGTATATACTCTAACTAACTAGACATGATTCAAGAATAAGTACACAACAATAAGCTTGCAGTAAAATCTACTTCATATAACAAGCATTTAGTACAAACAAAACAAGCAATAGTGTACATCAATGGGGACCCCCTTTTTGTACTGGGTGTTGATCATCAATAAAAACATTGAAATTTAGAAATAAATCGCAAATGGATAAGGTTTAACAAATAAAAACACTACACAAAATGATTCACACAGCAACAAGCATTTTAATTCATACAAAAAAAGTGATTCTTAACTAAAAATTTAAAATTAATTTAAATAAATTCTTTAGAGATAAATTTGGTAGTCACATACCCCTTTTTATGTCGATTTTTCTGCGTTTCCCACATTTTTCCATCCTTAGGCTCGCCAAACCGGTGACAGGAGCTTCACTGGAGCCTCTTCTAAATACACTAATGTCGTTCGCTTGTAGTTGGGGCTACCAGCAACCACCTAGTGGTGTTCATGCACCCCAACACCTCACCGTTTAGTCAAAAATCACCCTTGAACCATTGGTTGCCTCCTCTCCAATCTCTGCATCATCAGTGAGTGAGGAGAGGTGGAAGGTATTGGGAAGTTTGCCTCGCTGCTAGGAATCATTTGGCGGTGGTCGTGTTGTCATCTGCTGCTGTGGCTCGCTGGAACGAAAAGAGGAAGTTTTAGTGAAATGAGGGGAAAATAGCAAAAATGAAAAGGGAATGCCTACGTTCATAGATGAATTGGTGATCCGATGGTGGTTGATGATGGGAGCGAGTGGTGGCGGGGAATCTCCGATAGCCTACGCCGTTGATCGCCCTGACTTCTGTTTTTCCGATTTTGATCTCCTTTCCCTCTTTCTTATTCCTCTCCTTTCTCTCTTTTTTTTCCTTTTCTTCCCTTTTTCTTTATTTAATTCTTGTTCTATTTAATTGTCATTTCTTTGGTGAATTTGTGGTTAAAATAATTTTTACTAGAAAGTTCTAGGAACTCCTAAGATATTTGTTCTTATTATTATTATTATTATTATTATTATTATTATTATTATCATCATCATCATCATCATCATCATCATCATCATCATCATCGTCATCATCATCATCATCATCATTATTATCATCATTATTATCATTATCATCATCATCATCATATAAAAATATTTATTTTAAATTCTTTATTTATTACTAAAGGTATTTTAATTAAAAATACCAATAAATAAGCTTAAAAAATAATACTTAGTCGTCCTAATCCTTAATAAATTTATACCCCTGCTCACCTAAATCAAACTATTATTCACGAGTTAGAAATATTATCAGTCAATTCAAATTTGGGGCATTACAACGTAATAGGTTATGAAGCATGTGTAATAGATAGTATAACTTACAGATGTATTATAAGGAAATTGGAACACATGAGTTAATTCAACCTACTACCAATTTCATATATTAATTTTATGTAAGTAAACTAATGTAACTAGAATATATGAATATCAATAAGGGCACATACATATATGTTTGAAATTACCTATATATATATATATATATATATATATATATATATATATATATATATATATATATATATATATAAGTGTATATATGGATATGTAGGGCCAATGATACTCTAATTAGGTGAAGTATATGTTTATAGCTATACATGGAAGTTTATACTTTCAAGAATATGCATCTATGCTCCAACTGTGTTATTGTAGTCAGGTATGGATGTTAATGAACGTGTGTGTGTATGGTTAGTGGTTATGCCCTAGGCCAAACATTTGGTCCTTTATGTAATGTCACGTTTCATTTTATAAAATTAGATTTTCTTCATGTTATTATATTGTTGGCATGTTACATTATAATAATGTGTCCAAATAACAATCCAATTTTATTTTGATTATCCCTAGTCATTTATCATTAAAGGAATAATGATAAATAAAGACTAGTATGAGTTTGATTGATAATCACAGGATGATTATACAAAGTGATATGAATTAAACTTATAGATACTTGTTAGAGAAAAGAGTACTGGATAGACCCACTATGAGGTACTACATGGGTTAATGTCATAAGCGATCTCATAATAGTTATGTTATTAATCCTTAGACCTGAGATATCACAGTATCCTATATGACAAACATTATTTTTTGAAATAATCAAACATTATCTTTAATCGGATAATCATAAAGGTTATGATAAGACATGATGAAAATCATGCAGATGATAGTGAATAATCAAGAAGGAATCCCTCTCTTATAAAAGAGATATCTATTAGGCCCCTCGATAAATAGGACTGAAAAATGCATGTCCGTGCTCAAATGAATTGATGGAGCGCTCAATATCATTTGATATTATCAGTCTACTTAGTAATTGAGAAATTATATGTTTGTTTGACATAGACCATGACTTATGTTCAAACAAGATATCGTGTGATAAAGGAATTATAACATGTTCTATTAGGTTAAAATTGAATTATCAATATTCATATTATTTGGGTAGTCATAATGTCTTGCTAGAGGCCGCTCATGACTTATAGGCCCATGATGGGATTGGGGCCCACTGCCAATATAATATAAACCTATTGGACCACACACATAGAATGTGATGAATGGACTAAGGGTTAATTCGGGCATTTCAAATTTTATTTTATGACAAATTAAAATTCAAAATAAATATAAAAAAATATATTAATTAAGATTAATATTATAATTCTTATTTTAAATAAAAAAAATAAAGTATTTCTTATTTTAATAAGAAATGTGGGCCCGAAATTTTATCTCTCTAAATTAGGGTTAGCAGCTAAAGGAAGGGAGTTAGCACCTGGATAATTCTATTCATCGCATTTACGTGTGGATACCAGTAGAGGGTGTCATTTCGCATGAGGCCGCACCTGTAAATTCGGTTTGTCTGCATTTCAAGAGGTTGGTAATTGTTACTTCTTTTCTATTAAATCAATTGGATTGCATGGATCTTGATGGGTTTCTTTTTTTCGCTATGATTTTTTTAATTTATTATTTCAAAACCCTATATATATATATATATATATATATATATATATATATATATATATTGTGATGCATTAGACATAATGTAATATGCTCAGATGTAAGCATGAATAGTATATGTATGGGATAAATTATATAGAGATATGTGTGTTTATGCATATACATAATAGTTTCTATATAGATCCTTACGAACACATCACATAATTATAGAAATGATTATGCATAACTGAAGATGATATAATTAGGATATGTAAACTTATATAAGTGTGTATAAGTCTGCTTATGCATTGATGTTCGAAGCTATGCTACTATGTTTATAAAGGATACTGGTATATACACATATGTATATAAAAGAAAATAGATTATACAAACTATAAATGATTTATAGGATTATTAAGTCTAACTATTAATGTTATATATATGAATATAAGATGTAACTAATTTGTAACAATATACAGAAATGTATGGACATGTACATGATACCATGCTCATAAATATGTTTTGCAATCAAGTTAAAGGTGTATAAGATGCAATAGAGAAAAATAATGATAATTAAAATAAAGAGTTACAGTTGCCTGTGTTTGTATCTAGGTTGTGGATAGATAAGCATGCCTAGAAGGGTATTTTGCAGTTGCTATAGTACAAATTTGGTCCTGTTTGGATCATTAACAGCCCCGTTTGGGTTGTAGCTAACCCCATTTGGGTCCGCTACCGATCAGACAGTACAATTTCGTACCTTCGGGTGCTACAATTATAATTCAACTAGTTATCCACGCTCTTAAAGAAAAGTGCAGGCTTATTACAAGTTACAAGTAAAGTAATATGAAAAGTAATTTAATAGAAATGACATGGTCTGCCATAATTTGATTCACATATGGTTTTACTTAACCCATGTACAACATATGAGAGCATGAGATTGTATGCAGAGGTGTTTTAACATGAGGTATGTAATACTATAGTAACACTTACAATGATAAGTAATTTAATAAGATGACATGATAACATATACCATGATCTAATTTCTAACATCATTATATATATGAACTCATACATAACATATGAAGAACATAAAAAAGAATATAGTTATGTTTAAAACATGGAATGTATAGTGCTATAGAAACATATGTATACGGTAATCACTGTGGGCGCCTAATACTTTCATCGCTTAAGATCATTGTATTTATATACATATATACACACACAATTTTGCACACGTAACTTAATCAATGATTGTTATTGATTATAGTATACATTTGCAATCATAATAATAAGTCTAATATGGTTGTTATAAAACTGTGGTTCCAGATTATATTTGACTAATATTATACTTATGTGTGTAAGTTATCGACGACTATGGTAAGAAGTTATTTTCAAAATATTTTTCTTTGTTCCTTACTAAGCTAGTAAGCTTAGCATGGGTGTTTATCTGTGTAGGTATTTGAAGATAAAATTCTTCTTGGTGGGACAAGATTTGCTACAGCAAGGCCAACACTAGAGATAGAAAGAGTCCAATTATTTAATATAGTTGTATTTTATTTTGTCTTGTAATTATTGTATCTAGTAGAATGTGGTATAAAAACAGGATAAGAGCCAATGTAGAGTAATCTAAAGTTTCCTTTGTTAATCTTTTCAAATGTACTAGGAATGTTATATGAAATAGTATATGTGATGGAAGGTATCAGTAGAGATTAGAGTAGTCTTTACAGGGTAGACTGAATTTTTTAACAAATCAGAGAAAGTGTACCCTGATCTTACGAAAGACTTCCTCATCACCTTGCAGTGTTATTTTGAGTCCAAGTTGTCCGATGAGGATACGTATGGGGCAGTTAGAATCTTGTATTATTTAAGGTCTTGATTAGCAATAGAACAATTATGTTATTTGATGAAGTTCTAGTCAATTTAGTGTTCAACTTGAGTTATACTTGTTAGTTTCCTATCATTGTACACAATAGACCTATTTTTAAAATTTGAGAAAATGAATACATGAAAGTAGTCAAGTTAGGAATTCTAGAGTGCTAGAACCTTCCTCATCACCCTTAAAAGCCATGCAACAACTCAAGTAAGGTTTAGGACATGATTTAGGCAATTTTTCTTGATCATTCACTGTAAAAGACTTCTATCCTACCTTTTATTCATTGTAACCCTTGTTAGCCCCTTTGAGCCTAATAGCCATGCTTAATACTTGCTATAGGTATTTTTGTTGTTACACACATTTTGATACCTTGTAGCTTAAAAGCCTTTGTCTTTCCCTTCTAAGAATTTGCCACTCCAGAAATGGGTTCAAACATCATGTGAAGGTTATCTAAATGGGTATAGTAGTGAACTTAGAAGTTTTAAATTTTAGAAATTAGAGGTGTTGTCAAAAATTTTGATTGTTAAACTCAGAATGTAGTCATGTTTTGGAAGTGAAAGTGTTGAGTGCCATGTCGCTTATTTCATTAGGAAAAAGCTAGCAATTCATTAATAAAAATGTAATAAATGCAATTTAGTAAGCTAGCTAAGTATAGTAATCTTCAAGTATAGGGTACTTTCAATGAAGAGGAAAAGGGCTACAAACTCTCATAAGTGATGGAGTTTTTGAAAGAAAGGTGAAATATCAATAGAGCTTTCCTTTATTGTGCTTTCTTGGATTTGTTGTTCTACATTTTGGGAAATTAAGTTATGGCAACTATGGTAAGATTAGTGTGGGTAGAGTCTTATTTGTAAAAGGAAATTGGTATATACAAGTAGGGGGTAGTTATTCTTATCTTAATTATCTAAATCCTTTCTTGTTAGTCCTTACCTTAGCCAAAAATTACAACCAGCTTAGAGGCTTATGGTGTCTCTTGAGTTTCAAGTGCGAAACTGCATATGCTTTTTTTATGTACATTAATTCTCTTACTTTATTACTAGATTGTACTGGAATTTTGGTTTTCAAAATTATCAAACTATTTTGGTTTTGCACACACACACACACTCGAGAACTTTGAAGTATTTTCTTGTTTGAAGTCTTCTTTGGCTACATTACCATCAAGTGCTACTGTTAATTGTTAATCTTAATCTTGAATTGCATGATTCTCAATTAGAGTTTGAAAATTTCAGAAATGTGGTTTTGTTCAAGTTTGCTCGAGGTCAAGCAAATGCTGAGATGAAGGGAGACTCAATCGGGTTATTGGCAGAAAGTTGTTATAGTCTAGAAGCACTAGACTTGGTTGAGAGGAATGGTTAATCAGCCAAGTTACTTGTAACTTTCAGAGGTAGAGGTATTAGACCCAGCTGAGATGGAATGTGACTTAACCTAGTTGATTTGGAACTTATGATGAGTATAGGAAGTTTGAAGTGGCAGATGGGAGTTCAAGAGGTTGTTAGACTCTGCTATTTTAGGGTTTTTAGTTAGTTTCAATTATTCATTCATTGATTAGTCTATTTGTAACACCCTCAATTCATTCATGATTTCCCTATATTGTATATGGTTTTTTAACGGCGTTACATGGTTACTACTCATTTAACGAAAATTTCGGCACCATAACGGCTTGTAAACCATGCTACCCAAACCTGCAAATTGATAAAATAGCACTCCCAAACTGTAGCCTCCACCTCCAAAACTCCATTAACTTACATAGCACTTCTAAAATCATTAATTCACATTGCAATATAACCACACTTTCCGTACGTTTAGTTTAAAAGTATACACATGTAAATAAAATTCACTATGAATTGTATCACGTAACCAATATCTAATGCCTAAGTCACCTAAGCTTTGCATCCACTGATGCAACACATGTACATGCCACTACAAAAAAATTGGAAATTAGCGACGGCATTTTTCGTCGCTAATTGCCAAAATTCCATCGCTAATATAATTTAGCGATGCCGCGACGAACAGTTGCTAATATATTAGCGACGGAATCTAAAATCAGTCGCTAATTTAGCGACGAAATATTTTGCCGCAAATTTTTTTTCATCGCTAATTTATATTCCTACTTAGTCGCCGAATTATAATAATATTTAGCGACTAAATTTTCCGTCGCTAATTCAGTCGCTAAATAAAATTTTAGAGTAAAATTTAGCGATGAAAATTTGTCGCTAATTATTTCCGAAATTATATCTATTACATATTATTGACAGATTTTCTGTCGCATATCCGTCGCTAAATTATTGCATAATTTAATTTTTTCTTTTGCTGTAATTTTTTTGGTTGTATTTATTAATTTTTCAACCTGTATACAATAATGACAGTACACGTACACATATATTTATTCCAAAGCATAATATGTTCGAAAACACACACGCACACACACATATATATATATATAAGTACTTGAAATCGTACATAATGTTATCAATCTCTCTTAAGAGTACAAAAAATACTAATAATATCATCCTAAATAACACCAACAATGTCATCTAAATAAAATAATAAATCCGAATAAGAAATTCATCTAAATAAAATAATGCCATGAAGGGCCTTCAGGATCTAAATCCGAAAGCATTAGGTCACCTTCCTTGATATTGCTTCATTCCAGTTATGCTGGTTCACTGGGCAGAGACCTAATGAAAAAAATGATCCATCACCAGCCATACGAAGATCAAGAGGAATTTCCTGGAACTGTGCAGCAAGCTGACGGTCTCCAAGGGAAAATTAACTGAAACATAAGCTTTAATTGTACCATGTCCATTAGTAAATCCTGTGTCCACAGTTAAATGAATAGGATTGGGAACTTATAGATTACCATCAACAGAAACAAGCTCAAAATTAACATTGGCAATGCCATCTGCTACAAGAATTAAATAGACAGAGCCTGCATATATCAAATAAAACTATCTAAAACAGAATTGTGTACCATCTAAAAGGCAGCACGAAATGCATGCAACTTAAAATTTTGAAGACCAATATCTTTATCAAGACTGCTCTATCTCTGTGCATTCTAAACAAAATAATAATCACCAAATAAATCCTCAGGTCATCAAATCAAACACATGCTTGGATATGAACATAGTACTTCATAAGAGGCATTACTGCTTAATTAGCCACCTATAACGGAGATTATGCCAGCAAATGCTGCCTGCTATAGGGCCAAAAGAAAAAAAAAAGTGGTCTAATTATGATATCAAAATAAGTGGATGAGAGTTAGTTTTAATTTTCACAATTAGACTCAATGTATGTGAATTCCTCATGTAATTGACTCTTTGTCAGTCACCCAAAGAAGTATATAAAGAAGGAAAAGGTTTTCTAACCACTAAAAAACCTATTTGACTCTGCCTCCTAGTCATTGTACAGTGCTCTTCATGCTTTACATCTATCAAAAGTTGCAAAAAAAAAATCCTCATCCGTGCCTTACAACAATCTAGTGAAATTTTGAAGACCTTAAGATTAAATTTACAGGGTTAGATTGTAAGCTGCATACTCAGAGGTACACAGTTGTAGCATCCAAGTGAGCAAAAGTTGTAGCCGGAGCTGGGTCAGTCAAGTCATCAGCAGGCACATATATAGCTTGGACAGAAGTGATGGAACCTTTCTTGGTGGTTGTAATACGCTCTTGCAGACCTCCAAGATCTGTAGCCAAAGTTGGTTGGTATCCGACAGCATATGGGATACGACCAAGCAAAGCAGACACCTTTGAGTTATTACAAGAATGCAAAACATCCAAATTTAAATAGAAACAATACTTGCTGCAACAAAGCTCCAAGTGACATGGTTTGTAAACAATGAGGCTACTCTAGCAAGAGAATAAGCAACCTTATTAGCATTCCTACAAGTCCAGAATAAGGACAACATTTAAAATTGATTTGTCAGAGTTTCAGAATCAAATAATTCGAAATTAATAATCCTAAGTTCAGTAGATATACAAGCTGAATTATTAAATGCTTGGAAAGCTATAAACAGTCTATCTTATGCAAATGGTAGTTAAAAGAGGTGATCACATTAAAAATCCATGCCCAAATATTCACTAAGAATCTTAAATGGTTAAGATAAATTCTTAAATAAATATATAGGAGTAATATACTCATCTAAAAGAAAGAACGCCTAGCTAAAAGACTTACAGTTTTAAAATTAGAGGTTGTTGCAAGTACCCTTTGGGATGTCTTCAACAACCAACTACTAAT
Organism: Excoecaria agallocha; assembly: GCA_037975025.1. Classification (NCBI taxonomy): domain Eukaryota; kingdom Viridiplantae; phylum Streptophyta; class Magnoliopsida; order Malpighiales; family Euphorbiaceae; genus Excoecaria; species Excoecaria agallocha. The sequence goes on from CM075812.1 coordinate 21,284,681, forward strand.
TTTCATTTACATTATGAATAGTATCGTAACATTTGTGATTGACACCCCAAAAGCATCAAGGAAGTCGTTTAGCAGATATAAATTCTCCCTATAAGTTGTTAAAGGATATGATCGAAGATATTGATCGTTCTTTATGATAAGTTAAAACCTTTATATTATCAAGCATGTTCAGCTAGTTCAAAAAATTGAAACTCACTAGTTAGTAAATCTCTGTACTTCGAAATGCCAATTCTCAAAGCTAACAGCTAAGGACAGAAGCCACTTCCAAATCTCCAAAACAAGATGCAATAACTCCTGCATATGCATGAGATATATTAAAAAAATATATATATATTAGGAAAGAACAAAAAAGTCATACTAAATACTACAACTATGAAGTTATTTTCTTGTTATAACATTGTCAATAAGAAAAAATAAAAGTCAAAAACTATTTTGAAGTCTTTGAACTTTTTCCAGAATACCATTTCAAACTAAACAGGGGATCAAACCTTGCGGATCAAACCTTGCTAGCATTTAGCGAGCGTAGCACATAATCAAAGTTGATCACAGTGGTAATAATCAGAGTTGTATTATTCACTGTCAAAAATAAATACAAAATATAGGAGGACAGTAGTCCTTCTAAACTTAATCCATTCTCAAACCAAGACCTCACAGAACACAGTAAGCACCAGAAAAATCACATATAAGGAATGAACAAAACCAATTACAACAATTCAAAATTATAAAAAAAGACCCATTTTTCTCATCTTCAGCCCCAAGAAAAAAACAAAGCATCAGCAATATAAGAAAAATTTAAGAAATCAAAACCTGCCAACATCTGTAGCTTCAGATAGAAACAGAACCTAAAACAAAACCAAAAGCTGTAAGGTTATTACATTAATGATGCAATTGAAATAATTTCATTCATTAGCCACCCACGTAAAAATATTCCAAAGGTTATCACACACAGGAAACAAAAATAGTATACCCCATTTCAAAGCTTAATGGAAAAACAAATAAAATTATCCACTCATCTTGCTATTGAAAATTTTTAAAATTTTTAAAATCAGAATTCGAAGTATTTTTTGCTACAAGTATGAACCATGTAAAAGGTGAAAGATAACAGTTTTTAAGAAAAAGCAAACCCAAAACTTTGATAGTTGCATATATATGGTTAAAGAGGTGACACTATGCAAACCTCTTAACTAAGTAAATGCCTATATTTAGATTTGTTTCCTGCTGAACGTCCACAAGCAACTAGCTCAAACAAATGCCTGAAGCTGCAAAATTTAATATTTCATCAATTGCCTATAATTCACTAATATATATACATGTAGGTTCTGGTACAATATATTCATTTATGTGGAGCAAACATGGTGCATGGATTATATAATAAGTAAATGGAGCAAAAACGAGATGAAGCTTTGGGGGATTATATATATATATATATATATATATATATAAGTGAAACAACCATTTCTGGTTCTTCATGATAAAGTTGATAAAGTGGCTGATAAATTTGTAAGCAAATAATATCTTGAGTAGATTCAAACACAAACAAAAGCACGCAGCTATTGTTAGTGTAAGCCCTAGCCCCAATACATTGTAATAAAATACTTAGTTAATAAAATGAGGCATCTGTTTTATCTTTTGAATACCTGTGCATGTCAATTGATAAAACTATCCAAGAATGTCGTTTCGGTTTAAGTTATCATGTGTGAGGCACATGGATTGTAAGACCTTGAAACAAATGGGACTTCATTCTAAATATCCCTAGTCAGTCATTGTTATGGGAATAACAAATGAATTAAGACTAGTATGCTCTCTCTGATACTATGAGTTCTGTCTTACGGATCATTAGGACAAGAGTGTCAATCAGATATCATAGATACATGTTAAGGAACATGGTATCTGGATTCGATCCGCTCATGAGAACACTACATGGTACAAGTCATAAGTGTTTCTCATATGCAAGTTTTGTATCGGAGTTCTTAGACCTGAAATCTCTATGAAACTCTTTATGAATTACTGTGTACTTTGACATACACCTAACGTGCTCGTAACAGAGTGACAAGTACGGGTATGATTGGGTATGCATTGATTCATGTTAGAGAGCATGAGAGAAGTGAAGGGATTACCCCTCTCGATAAGAGAGAAAATATCACCGGCCACTTGATCAGTGAACTGAGAAGTGTATGGCCATACCGAGATGAAATAATGAGTAATCATTATTTATCTGAGAGTTCAGTGGCACTGGAATATCAAGAAAGGAATTAAAATATATAAGGATGACTAGTTCCATGCCTTATATTAATTCTGATATTTGTGGGTAAGGGACTATGCAAAATTGCATTAGGTCACTAAATGCCATATGCATTTTCATTTAATTTGTAATGCTATAATATCTTGCTAGAGAATATATATAGCCTTTGAATTAATTTATTAATTCATTGCCAACATTAAATGGACCTATAGGATCGCACACAAAGCATTGGGCTTAAAATATTTAAATTAAGTATTGGGCATTAATTTGGGCTTTTAATTAAAGTCAAATTAATGTATGTAATGGGTTATAAAATTGCTATTGGGCTTTGGTCCATGAGAGAGAGAAATTCAGCCCATAAGGTTTAATTTCAATTAATTAAATGTCTTGTGTTAATTTAATTAATTGAGTATTAAAGCCTAAAGAATTTTAATTGAATTAATTCACTTGATAATTGGATGGTGTGGCCGAAATTCCAAGATAATGTCAATGGAATTTTGGCACATGATTAATTATTTTATTAAGTGATTTAGTTAATTATTATGTCTTACATTTATCTTAGATTAAATCAAAAGGATTATCTTGGATTAAATGTATTATTTTAAGGAGTTTTAATCAATATATATTTCTTAATTTAAAGAAGTGATAAAGGCTAAAATTAATTATCTTTAGATAATATTAATTATCTTGAGGTAGTGGTTTTTGGATTGATCACTTAAGAAAATGAAAAGAATATATATTGAGATAGAAAAAAAACGTGAAACCCTAAGATATTCTATGGTTTTGGCGTGAAACCCTTATTCTCTCTAAAGTTGGCATGAAAATCTCTCTCTCACATTTTCTCTCTTGGCCGAAACACACAAGAGGAAGAACTCTTTCTTGCTTTCTTGTGTTCTTGGGCATTAATAGCACCTAAAAGAAGTACAAGATCAAAGTCTTGTAGCTTCAAACTATAACCATTACACAATACCGAAAAGGAGAGCTAGCAATCTCGATTTTAAGCCGTCGGTGCAAGTGTGTGTGTGAGAATAGAGGGAGTGGTGTAAAAGGCTGTTCCTTGGCATTGGTGATCGAGAACTAAGGTGGATAAAGGCATCTTGGTTGCTGGACATCACAAAATCAAAGAATAAAAGGCATCATCTATTGTAAGTTTCAAAACCCTAAAATTGCATGTTTTCGTTCCTAGTTTTGGATATGTATGGTATGCATGATAAAATTTTTGTTTTTCCGCTGTGCTATCATGATTATCATACCATGTCATATTCCATCAGTGGTATCAGAGCCTAGACATGCTTATTTTAGTGCTTTAGATGCATGAAAAAATTAATTAAAAATCGTTATTTTGAAAACATGCAAATCTGAAATTTTCTGTTTTGAGTTTTTTGCATTGTTTTGGTGTAAAAACGATTTTAATTGATTAGATAGGTATTATAATTAATATGACATGTTAATATACTGTCCTAAGATGTTATTAGGGCTGGTAATGGTCGGATTTAATTATTTATACCTGATGGTACATGTTAATTATGAAACTAGGTGCTAGTTGGCATGTAAATTGCTAGTTTAACAACTAGTTTTCAAAATTAAATGTAAAAACGTTTTTGGCATGTTTGTAAGTGATATTTAAAGATTAATTATCAGGTCTGGACATTTTTAAAATTTGGTTTTAATTCTGGTCCATGAAAATTTAATTGATTAATTTTAAAATCACTTAAAACAATGACTAGTTTGTGTTTGTTACATGTTTAATCAACATTGTTTGCTTTGTTTTGATTAAAATGGTAAAAACACATTTAGATTAAAATGGTACAGAATATTAAATCAATATTTATGGACTTATTTAGATTATTAAATGACTCATAAAATTGATTTAAATGTTTGTGCATTTCATGGCATTACATAAGCATTAAACAACTAGTTTTGTTGTTTGTTTGTTTTTGCATGAATGCCGTGTTCTATTATATGTGTTCTTCATGATTTTATTTTTAATTCATGTTAGCATATATTATATGTATTTTTAATGTTTATGGGCTGTATGACATAAAATTAAAAATGGCAAAATTGGAAATTATACTAGAGTTGATTTATGGCACAAATCTAACTAGTTTGTGTTTTGGGCTTTTAAGAGAACTTATTCAATAAGAGGATTTAGTCCATTGGGCTTTGGCCCAGGCCCATCACGGGGTCTTCTCTTAAAGGTTCAAGTACACAATTTCCATTAATGGGCTTGGCTAAATTGATTAAAATTGGACTTTGTCTGATCCATGAATGCTATGTATATTTATTTGCTTGTTTGGTGTGATGAATGGATATGCATGGTGCATTCATAGGCCCTGGGTTTTTGTAATTAAATATGGCCTGCGTGCCATTATATTTTATTGTAAAAGTTTCATTTATTTCTTAGAATAGAATTTATTTGAAGACTTTGTAAATCAAGACGAAGCCCACCGGAGTGGAGAAGCCCAACTCGAAGATTCTTATGTAATAGTATAGAATCTTAGTTGTAGGTTTTTGGGCCCATGTTTGTCACGCTTTACTTTATGCAATTATATATATATGCATGCTATGTATGGATGACAAAGCGTATGCCATGTAAGCGTAATAAAATGAATCCCTAAAAATAGTAAGTCACAAAGTTGCCTTCCTAATTCGAAACATGTCAAGGCATCGATCATCGGTCACGTAGACTAGGAGTCCTAGATGCGCCCGATTATCTTTGTGAGGCATGGGTTGTGAATGTAGGTTGGACTTAACATGGAATGGGATGCTCGGACCTAGGCAACTTATAAATGGGTTTGTGCTATAACATTGTTTGATGTTAGCCCATTTGATCCAAGAGTCATGTACGAGACATGATTGGAGTTTTTCCTACCTAAGTAACTTAACTTATTAGGTGTACAGGCTCAGCTTGACTAATAAGTTGTTGTGAAAAGTGGATCTTGGCCCACATTAAATCACTAACGCGAATTATTTAAAGGGATATTAATTCGGTTTGTGGGATCATAAATAAGACCTCATTTAATCTTGCTAAATTTTATTGTAGATTGAAAATGGCATCTTCAAATAACAATTTCTCATTGCGATCGGTCCTTGAAAAGGACAAATTAAATGGCACCAATTTCATAGACTGGTCTCGAAACTTAAGAATAGTTCTTAAGCAAGAGAAAAAGTCGTATGTTTTGGATGCACCCTTGCCTGAAGAACCAGGAAGGAACGCCTCTGCGGTTCAAAAGGAAACTTTTGAGACCAAGAAGAGTGACTCTAACGATGTGACCTGTTTGATGCCAGCCACTATGGTGCCTGAATTGCAAAAGCAATTTATGGACCAAGAGGCCTATGCGATCATGGTGCACCTCAAGGAGATGTTCCAAGAACAAGCTCGTCACGAGAGGTTCGTGACAACAAAGGCTTTGATTTCTTGTAAGATGGCTGAGGATACTCCTGTTAGTACCCATGTACTCAAGATGAAAGGGTATCTTGATACTCTTGAGAAGCTTGAGGTACAAGTGCCAAAGGAATTGGCCACTGACTTGATCTTAGGATCATTGCCTGCTGCTTATGATCCATTTGTGATGAATTATAACATGCATGCTATGAACAAGTCAGTCACTGAGCTTCATGGGATGCTTAAGAATGCTGAAGAGAACATTCGAAAGACCAATCCCGTGCTTATGGTTCAAAAGGGAATCAAGAAGGGACCTGCTAAGGGAAAGGGAAAGGTAAAGGGAAAACCCAAGACAGTTGGGAGTGCACCTCAGGCCCAATCCAAGCCCAAGGCGCCAAAACTCAAAGAGAGTGAGAGCACTTGCTTCCATTGCAACAAGTTGGGGCATTGGAGGAAGAATTGCGCTCTCTTCAAGGAAGAACAAAAAAAGAATGGAGCCAAGGCGTCCAGTTCTGGTATTTTTGTTGTTGAAATTAACCTTTCTATTTCTACCACTTGGGTATTGGATACCGGTTGTGGTTCTCACATTTGTTCAAATGTGCAGGGGCTAAGAAATAGGCGGTTACTTGGGAAGAATGAAGTGGACCTCCGTGTGGGGAATGGAGCACGAGTTGCTGCCATGGAGATAGGCGACTATCACCTCACTTTACCTTCCGGACTTTGTATTGTTTTGAATAATTGTTATTATGTGCCTGCTATGAGCAGAAATATTATTTCAGTTTCATGTTTGGATAATGATGAATTTGATTTTGTTATTAAAAAGGGCAATGCTCATATTCGTCGCGAAGGCATTTCTTATGGCAATGCCATGTTGCAAAATGGCCTTTATATCCTTGATTTACAAAACAAAGAGTCAATATACAACATTAATACAAAGAGGGTTAAATCAAACGAATTAAACCCTACTTACTTCTGGCATTGTCGTTTAGGACATGCAAACGAAAAACGCATTTCAAGACTCCACAAAACTGGAGTGCTTGGGTCATTTGACTTAAAGTCTTATGACACATGCGAGCCATGTTTGTATGGAAAAATGACAAAGAGTCCTTTTAACAAGAAAGGTGAAAGGATTAATGGCTTATTGGAACTAATACATACCAATGTATGTGGACCATTAAGTACACAAGCTAGAAGTGGTTTTAGCTACTTCGTGACTTTCACAGATGACTTCAGTAGATATGGCTATGTCTATCTGATGAAGTACAAGTCTGAAACTTTTGAGAAATTCAAAGAGTTTAAGAACGAAGTAGAAAACCAACTTGGCAAAAGTATAAAAGCCATTCGATCAGATCGAGGTGGCGAATACTTAAGCCAAGAGTTTGATCATCATCTAAAAGAGTGTGGTATTATTTCACAGCTCACTCCTCCTGGAACACCGCAATGGAATGGTGTATCCGAAAGGAGAAATCGAACTCTGTTGGACATGGTTCGATCTATGATGAGTCAAGCTAATCTTCCTATCTCTTTTTGGGGTTATGCATTAGAAACTGCTGCGTTTCTATTGAACCGTACTCCAACTAAAGCAGTTGAGAAGACACCATACGAGGTATGGACTGGGAAAGAACCCAATATGTCTTTTCTCAAGATTTGGGGCTGTGAAGCACATGTTAAGAAATTAACATCTGACAAACTAGAGTCCAAATCGACTGTCTGCTTGTTTGTGGGTTATCCCAAAGAAACAAAGGGATACTACTTTTACTCACAAGCCGAGAACAAAGTATTTGTTGCTCGCAAGGCTGTTTTCTTGGAAAAGGAGTTCCTTCTCAAGAAAGACAGTGGGAGTAAAGTAGAACTTGGAGAAATTCAAGTGCCACAAGCTCCTATAGAGGATGAGTTGGAAGTGGGATCAAGTTCACAACAAGTTGTGGAACAAGATCCCATTACACAAGTACCTAGAAGGTCTGGTAGGGTACGTCAGGAGATTGAGAGATATGGATTTCTAATCACTGACAGTGACACTATTGAGTTAGTAGATCGTAAGGATCCTACTACCTACCGAGAAGCTATTGAAAGCCCAGACTCGGATAATTGGCTTAAAGCCATGAAATCCGAGATGCAATCAATGTACGATAACCAGGTTTGGACCTTGGTTGATCCACCGGAAGGTGCTAAGGTAATTGAATGCAAGTGGTTATTCAAACTAAAAGCTGATAAGACCTACAAAGGTAGACTAGTAGCAAAAGGTTTTCGACAAACTCATGGTATAGACTATGACGAGACCTTTTCGCCTGTAGTCATGCTCAAGTCCATTAGGATCTTGCTTGCCATAGCTGCATATCATGATTATGAGATATGGCAAATGGATGTCAAAACTGCTTTCCTCAACGGAAATTTACTTGAGGATGTGTATATGACACAGCCTGAAGGTTTTGTCAATCCCAAGCATCCTAAGAAGGTTTGCAAGCTTCAAAAATCCATTTATGGATTAAAGCAAGCATCCCGAAGTTGGAATCTTCGTTTTGATGAAGCAGTCAAAGATTTTGACTTCATCAAGAACGAAGATGAGCCTTGTGTGTACAAGAAGGTTAGTGGGAGCATAGTAGTGTTTCTAGTCCTATATGTGGACGACATCCTTCTCATTGGGAATGACATTCCAACATTGCAAAAGGTTAAGCAATGGTTGGGAAAATGTTTCTCAATGAAAGACTTAGGTGAAGCCGAGACAATACTTGGTATTCGAATCTATAGAGATAGATCGAATCGGCTTTTGGGACTAAGTCAAGAAAAGTACATAGACAAAGTACTAAAGCGTTTTAGTATGGGAGACTCAAAGAAAGGGTACACACCTTTGGCTTTGGGAGTTCCTTTGACTAAAGAACAGTGCCCTAAAACCAAAGAGGAAAGGGACAATATGAGTAGAATCCCATATGCATCTGCTATTGGATCTATCATGTACGCTATGTTATGTACTAGGTTGGATGTTGCTCATGCACTGAGTATAACCAGTAGGTTTCAGCAAGACCCAGGTGAGAAGCACTGGTCTGCTGTAAAAGGGATCCTTAAGTACCTGCGAAGGACTAAGGATCACTTCTTGGTGTATGGTGGTCAAGAAGAGCTCGTCATACAAGGTTATGCCGATGCTGCTTTTCAGACCAGCACTCAGGATTCTAGATCGCAATCTGGGTTTGTTTTTGTTTTAAACGGTGGTGCTGTCAGCTGGAGAAGCTCAAAGCAAGAGACCGTTGCCGACTCAACTACAGAATCTGAGTATATTGCAGCAAGTGAGGCTGCAAAAGAGGCTGTTTGGATTAAAAATTTCATTAATGGATTAGGAGTGGTCCCAAGCATCCTAGATCCATTAGAAATTTTCTGTGACAATAACGGGGCCATCGCACAGGCCAAGGAGCCCCGGTCACACTAGAAATCCAAACACATACTCAGGAGGTACCACCTGATCAGAGAAATCATTGATCGTGGGGACGTCAAGGTTAGCAAGATAGCAAGTGAAGACAATGTAGCAGATCCTTTGACGAAACAGTTACGTCCAAATCTGCACGAGGCTCATTTGAGAGCGTTCGGTCTTAGGGCTATGCCCAATTGGGACTAGTGCTAGTGGGAGATTGTTAGTGTAAGCCCTAGCCCCAATACATTGTAATAAAACACTTAGTTAATAAAATGAGGCATCTGTTTTATCTTTTGAATACCTGTGCATGTCAATTGATAAAACTATCCAAGAATGTCGTTTCGGTTTAAGTTATCATGTGTGAGGCACATGGATTGTAAGACCTTGAAACAAATGGGACTTCATTCTAAATATCCCTAGTCAGTCATTGTTATGGGAATAACAAATGAATTAAGACTAGTATGCTCTCTCTGATACTATGAGTTCTGTCTTACGGATCATTAGGACAAGAGTGTCAATCAGATATCATAGATACATGTTAAGGAACATGGTATCTGGATTCGATCCGCTCATGAGAACACTACATGGTACAAGTCATAAGTGTTTCTCATATGCAAGTTTTGTATCGGAGTTCTTAGACCTGAAATCTCTATGAAACTCTTTATGAATTACTGTGTACTTTGACATACACCTAACGTGCTCGTAACAGAGTGACAAGTACGGGTATGATTGGGTATGCATTGATTCATGTTAGAGAGCATGAGAGAAGTGAAGGGATTACCCCTCTCGATAAGAGAGAAAATATCACCGGCCACTTGATCAGTGAACTGAGAAGTGTATGGCCATACCGAGATGAAATAATGAGTAATCATTATTTATCTGAGAGTTCAGTGGTACTGGAATATCAAGAAAGGAATTAAAATATATAAGGATGACTAGTTCCATGCCTTATATTAATTCTGATATTTGTGGGTAAGGGACTATGCAAAATTGCATTAGGTCACTAAATGCCATATGCATTTTCATTTAATTTGGAATGCTATAATATCTTGCTAGAGAATATATATAGCCTTTGAATTAATTTATTAATTCATTGCCAACATTAAATGGACCTATAGGATCGCACACAAAGCATTGGGCTTAAAATATTTAAATTAAGTATTGGGCATTAATTTGGGCTTTTAATTAAAGTCAAATTAATGTATGTAATGGGTTATAAAATTGCTATTGGGCTTTGGTCCATGAGAGAGAGAAATTCAGCCCATAAGGTTTAATTTCAATTAATTAAATGTCTTGTGTTAATTTAATTAATTGAGTATTAAAGCCTAAAGAATTTTAATTGAATTAATTCACTTGATAATTGGATGGTGTGGCCGAAATTCCAAGATAATGTCAATGGAATTTCGGCACATGATTAATTATTTTATTAAGTGATTTAGTTAATTATTATGTCTTACATTTATCTTAGATTAAATCAAAAGGATTATCTTGGATTAAATGTATTATTTTAAGGAGTTTTAATCAATATATATTTCTTAATTTAAAGAAGTGATAAAGGCTAAAATTAATTATCTTTAGATAATATTAATTATCTTGAGGTAGTGGTTTTTGGATTGATCACTTAAGAAAATGAAAAGAATATATATTGAGATAGAAAAAAAACGTGAAACCCTAAGATATTCTATGGTTTTGGCGTGAAACCCTTATTCTCTCTAAAGTTGGCATGAAAATCTCTCTCTCACATTTTCTCTCTTGGCCGAAACACACAAGAGGAAGAACTCTTTCTTGCTTTCTTGTGTTCTTGGGCATTAATAGCACCTAAAAGAAGTACAAGATCAAAGTCTTGTAGCTTCAAACTATAACCATTACACAATACCGAAAAGGAGAGCTAGCAATCTCGATTTTAAGCCGTCGGTGCAAGTGTGTGTGTGAGAATAGAGGGAGTGGTGCAAAAGGCTGTTCCTTGGCATTGGTGATCGAGAACTAAGGTGGATAAAGGCATCTTGGTTGCTGGACATCACAAAATCAAAGAATAAAAGGCATCATCTATTGTAAGTTTCAAAACCCTAAAATTGCATGTTTTCGTTCCTAGTTTTGGATATGTATGGTATGCATGATAAAATTTTTGTTTTTCCGCTGTGCTATCATGATTATCATACCATGTCATATTCCATCAGCTATATCTAGGAATGCGGCACGGCCTACCATATGGGGAACTAAAGAAAATATCCAAAATAACTCCACTAGTAAATAAAGACAAAATAACTCCACTAGTAAATAAAGACAAAAATAAGCAATTGGTATGGGTCATTCCAGTCCACTTGCATATAATTCACTTCAACCCCGCACCCCCCAAACAAGAGAAACTATTAATATGAAAAAAATTAAAGACATTAAAATCTGATAAAGATAAAGATCTCACAGCCTCTGAAGCTGACTATATGTCCTAATAAACTCTGGTACAATGCCATTGAGGCTATTGCTGCTCAGAAGTCTGCAATGCAACAATAGATCTGTCAAGCAAAATTTCTTAACTATTAAAAAAGTGATGTACAGATTATTCTCACTAACTGATTGGAGGAGAGTACTCTGTATCACACAAAGTCATCTCAATATAAACAGAGATATTAGCCAAATTTCTATTACGGATGGGTTTAAGCAAAATTTCTTATAGATCTGTCAAGTTAAGCAAAATTTCTTATAGATCCGTTAAGTTAAGCAAAATTTCTTACAGATCTGTCAAGAAAAATTTCTCAACTATTAAAAAAGTGATGAACAGATTATTCTCAACTATTACGTGTTCAAGAATATCGAATCAGACCTGCTTGTTGACCTCAACTTCAACGGCTCGCTTTGTGACGTTCCAGGCACGACATACACCAGTGCCCTGTTAGGAGAAAAAACAAGCATAAAACTCCTTCGGTTATATACTCTGGCAAAATCACTTTGTTTATCCGAGATGATGAATCATAAGGATTGATATAATCAAATTCCAGATCTGCCAAGCACAAAAGCTGCAAAAGAAGGATTGTTCACCGTCGATGCTGTCTTGATGGAAGAGGGAGGGACGGAGGGACGGAGGAAAGAAGGAAAGATGAAGGTGGGAGGGAGGAGAGAAAAAGTAGCTTTTATACGTAGGGTTAATTTTCAAAAATACTAAAATGTCCCTATCAATTTTCACATTTTGTATTTATAGTTAAGGATGGTTTGATAAATATCTATGATTAGAATTCCTAATAATTTAAAATTTATTTTTAACAAAATAAATTACAAAATTTATTTATTTTAAATGAGATAATAAATTTTATATTATTATTTTATAAATATTTATTTTTACTAATTTTTATAATGTAATTATATAATAATTGTAACATTTAGTTTATTATTATTATTATTAAAAATTTAAATTTTCTAAACAAATAATTTAATATTTGGAGGAAATTGACAAAAATTATTATCTTTACTAAATAATTATAATATATAATAATAAAGGGTTCATATAATACTTTACAGTTAATAATATATAAAAACTCTCACAAAAAACTATTTTTTATTAGCAAAGAGATAATAAACTTAAATTTTTTAATTATATAATTTTGTATTTATATTATTTTTTATTAGCAATAAAAACCGAACTCACAGATCTTAAAAACTAATCTTCACCATTCAAAAATAACAACAAGGAGTTTCGAACGTACTCACCATAAATTAGGCCGATCTAACGGCAAATGATTTGTCGATCGTCTTCACATACAAAATTGGTTATTATGTAAAAAAATCCAGAAAACAGCCTCTTTTTTGCATCAAAAACTGAACTTAAAGATCTTAAAAACTGATCTTCACCGTCCAAAATTAACAACAAGGAGTTTCGAATGTACTCACCAAAAATCAGGCCAATCTAACGGCAAATGATTTTTCAATCGTCTTCGTATACAAAACTTGTCATTACGTAAAAAATCCAGAAAACAGCCTTTTTTTTGCAACAAAAACTGAACTTACAGACCTTATCAAATTTCATTATTTTATCCTTGTATTCAAGGATAATTTTGTAAATATATGTAACTAAATTTTTTAATAATTTAAAATTTGCTCAAAATTTTAACAAAATAAAAATAAATTATAAATTTTTCATAATCATTTTAAATGAAATAATAAATTTTATATTATTATTATTATTATATAAATATTTATATTTATTATTTTTCATAATATGACTACATAATAATTATAACAATTATTTTATTATTATTATTAAAAATATAAATTTTTTAAATAAATAAGTTTATATTTGTGGATAATTGATAAAGAAATCAATAGAATTTCTAATAATTTAATATTTGATTTAAATTTTATAAAATAAAAATAAATTACAAATTTTTTTATTATTATTTTAAATAAAATAATAAACTTTATATTACTATTTTATAAATATTGATTTTTATTAATCTTGAACACGCAAATATATAATAATCGTAATAATCTTGAACACGCATATTGAACTCACTTCAAATCTCTCTTGATTATGCTCTACTGAAAAGTACATCACTGATATAATAATCCATGTTTTAGATTAACAAAAATTATAGAAAACCAAAGCTTCTATAAAGTATAGGAATAGAAACGTTTTTACTTATACTCCAAATAAAAATAAAATTTATCCAAAAAGAATCAACAACCTCTTTTTTGCAATAAAAACTGAACTTACATACCTTAAAAACTAATCTTCACCGTTCAAAATTAACAACAAGGAGTTTTGAACGTACTCACCAAAAATCAGGTCAATCTAACAGTAAATGATTTTTCGATCGCCTTCGTATACAAAACTGGTCATTACATAAAAAATTCAGAAAATAGCCTCTTTTTTGCAATAAAAACTGAACTTAAAGACTTTAAAAACTAATCTTCACCGTTCAAAATTAACAAAAAGAAGTTTTAAACGTACTCACCAAAAATTAGGCCAATCTAACGGCAAATGAGTTTTCGATCATCTTCGTATACAAAACTGGTTATTAAGTAAAAAATTCAGAAATAACCTCTTTTTGCAACAAAAACCAAACTCATAGACCTTAAAAATTAATCTTCACCATTCAAAATTAAAAACAGGGATTTTTGAACGTACTCAACAAAAATTACGCTGATCTAACGGTAAATGAATTTTCAATCGTCTTCGTATACAAAATTGGTCATTAAGTAAAAAATCCAGAAAATAGCCTCTTTTTTTCAACAAAAATTGAACTTACAGATCTTAAAAAGTAATCTTCACCGTCCAAAATTAACAACAAGGAGTTTCAAACGTACTCACCAAAAATCAGGCCAATCTAACGGTAAATAATTTTTTGATCGTTTTCGTATACAAAACTAGTCATTACGTAAAAAATCCAGAAAACAGCCTCTTTTTTGCAACAAAAATTAAACTTACCGACCTTAAAAACTAATCTTTACCGTTCAAAATTAACAACAAGGAGTTTCGAACGTACTCACTAAAAATCAGGCTGATCTAACGGCAAATAATTTTTTGATCGTTTTCGTATACAAACTTTAAAAACTAATCTTCACCGTTCAAAATTAACAAAAAGAAGTTTTAAACGTACTCACCAAAAATTAGGCCAATCTAACGGCAAATGAGTTTTCGATCATCTTCGTATACAAAACTGGTTATTAAGTAAAAAATTCAGAAATAACCTCTTTTTGCAACAAAAACCAAACTCATAGACCTTAAAAATTAATCTTCACCATTCAAAATTAAAAACAAGGATTTTTGAACGTACTCAACAAAAATTACGCTGATCTAACGGTAAATGAATTTTCAATCGTCTTCGTATACAAAATTGGTCATTAAGTAAAAAATCCAGAAAATAGCCTCTTTTTTGCAACAAAAATTGAACTTACAGATCTTAAAAAGTAATCTTCACCGTCCAAAATTAACAACAAGGAGTTTCAAACGTACTCACCAAAAATCAGGCCAATCTAACGGTAAATAATTTTTTGATCGTTTTCGTATACAAAACTAGTCATTACGTAAAAAATCCAGAAAACAGCCTCTTTTTTGCAACAAAAATTAAACTTACCGACCTTAACAACTAATCTTTACCGTTCAAAATTAACAACAAGGAGTTTCGAACGTACTCACTAAAAATCAGGCTGATCTAACGGCAAATAATTTTTTGATCGTTTTCGTATACAAAACTAGTCATTGAGTAAAAAATTCAGAAAATAGCCTCTTTTTTGCAACAAAAACTAAACTTACAGACCTTAAAAACTAATCTTTACCGTTCAAAATTAACAAAAATGAGTTTTGAACGTACTCACTAAAAATCAGGTCGATCTAACGGCAAATGATTTTTCGATCATTTTCGTATACAAAACTGGTCATTACGTAAAAAATTCAAAAAAACAGTCTCTTTTTTGCAACAAAAATTAAACTTACAGACCTTAAAAACTAATATTTATCGTTCAAAATTAACAACAAGGAGTTTCGAATGTACTCACCAAAAATCAGGCCGGTCTAACGACAAATACTTAACCGTTGAATCTTTACTTACACTATTCCGTATAAAAGTTGTTCAATGTGTGTTTGTGTGTGTGTGTGTGTGTGTATATATATATATATATATATAGAAAATTTATGTTTAAATAAATCGAGTAAACCGTGTTGTATTATCGTTCTAAGCTAATAATCATGTATTGTTAGAGAATTTGATAATGACCAAGAATATAATTTTACGAAAGATTATTTTATTTTATTAAATAGTGAATTTCATGCATAATTGAATTATTAAAACTGATAATTGACTAACACGTCTAGCAAATACATACATATAAAAAATATTCATTTATTTATGGGTTTGGTTGCATATATTTGATAAATCATCATTTTGAACTAGTTTACACTTTACACTAACTAAACTAACAGTTATTGAGATATTGCAAAAACCATCAACAATATATACAATAGCTATGCCATGAATGTCTTTTTTTATAAATTAAATATAAATTACAATTTTTTTTATTATTATTTTAAATGAAATAATAAATTTTATATTACTTTTTTATAAATATTTATTTTTATTAATCTTAAACACGCAAATATATAATAATCTTAATAATTAGTTTATTAATATTATTATTAAAAATGCAATTTTTCTAAATAAATAAATTTAGATTTTGGTATAATTGTTAAAAAATTATTATCAACTAATAAAATAATTTCTAATTTCTAAAAAAAATTATTTTTTACTTTATTTGCGACGAATTAGAGACTAAAATTGCATTAGCGACTAAAATTTTTCCTTTAAATTAGCGACTAAACTTTTCGTCGCTAAACCGTCGCAAAAAAAGGCGCTAAATTTTCCTTCCTAAATTAGCGATAAAATTTTCGTCGCTAATTTTTTTGGAACTAATTTTATGAATAAAAAATTATAAAATTTAGCGACGGAACTTTTTGTCGCTAATTCCATCTCAAAACATGGCGCGTACACTACCCGCCAATAATTAGCGACTGTTTTTTCATTCCGTCGCAAAAAAATAGAAAATATCCTTTCCGCGATGGATTTATAAAACAGTCGCTAATCCGTTGCAAAATTTGCGACGAAAATGATGTCGTCGCTAATTGACAGTTTTTTTGTAGTGTGCCTTCCTGCTTGCTTTCTTAAAGTCCTTCATATACCTATCCATGCACGCAGTCAACAAACCACGGACTAAGCAAGACTGTTGCCTACTGGTGGATACAACTACACAAAATTTTATTTAACTAGATTTATTATTATTATTATTATTATTATTATTAGTATTATTATTATTATTGTTGTTGTTGTTGTTGTTGTTGTTGTTGTTGTTGCTGTTGTTGTTGTTGCTGTTCATCTAGCTGTATGTGCCTATTTTTCGAGGTTCTATTTAATCCTTGTTGACTTTATGTCATTACGTGTTCATCTTTTTGCTGTCTGATCTCTATTACTTATAATTTCAATAGCTATTTTACATTTACACCCCTGCATTTCTATTTATTCACATACTAGTTCTGGTGCTTTATTCTAATTTCTTCTTTGATCATAAACTTAACTTTACTGTATGTAGCTTATGTAATTCAGTTTAATATTATTAAAATTTCTTTCTTTGTTGACTGAATAATATTTTGTTGTACTTAATTCCTTAATTACTCTTAAATGTTCCATCTTTTATGACAATTTCATTTAGGTCCTTACTTTATCAACTAACATTTAAATTTCTTTAATTTCTCAATATAAAGTTTAAGTTCTATGTTTTATTGAATTAATATTTAAATTTTTTTTCCAGCTCGATTGACCCTTTATGTTGACTCTTTACTTATAATTACTATTTCTTCTTTCTGGTATTTTCTGACATAAAGTTATAATTCCTTTCATTTTAGTTCCTAACTTTGCTTCCTTGCTAAAATTATTGTTTCATCCTTAATTTCCCAACTTTTGATTAAATTACAATTTTACACTTAGTTACTAAATTTGCTCAAATTCCCCTAATACCTTTCCTGTCTGTTAACTTTATTGTCTATTAACCAATTTACCCTTATTTATTCTTTTTATATCTTTTATTCTATTTTAACTTTTCAATTTGCATTTAGGTCTTTAGTGTTTCCTCATGATGTACTAAATTACCTTTTTGCCCCATTGTATTTCTTCTTGCTAATTAATAAATTTGGTCCCCTTATATTTCAATTTTTTTCTATTTAAATCCTTTGGTCCTTAAATTCCTATTAATTTCCAAATAATTCTTACTTAAGTGTAAAATTACAATTTAGTCCTTAAACTTTTTATTTCATCATTTTGACATGGTTTGACCTCGATTTTGATCAATTGTCATAATGTCTCTCATATTCATTTATCCCTCATATTAAATCTTACTTAATTCCTATATGAATGTAAAATTACAATTTGGTCCCTGAAACTTTACCTTATCTCTTTATTGCACTACATTACTCTATTGTTATTCCCTTTTTTATACTCTGCTTTTATTCCTTTCTAAATTTAATATTTATGTTTTAGCCCCTGTACTTTTCGATGTGATGGTAAATTATCGTTTGGTCCCTAACCTTATATTATTCATGTTTGACCTTGTTGACTTTTATTTTGACTCTTTTTAGTTATTTTGTCTTTTATTTCCTTGTAAACATAAAATTTGCATTTTGGCTCTTATATTTCTTTATGGAGTGGTAAATTACATTTGGATCCTTAAAATTTTCATTATTTATGATTTTGCCTTTTTTACTTATTTAACCATTTTAACTCCTTTAACCACATTTTTCATGCCAATTTACGGCTTTGCCCCTGGTTTATCGCGTTATTACATTTTTGCCCTTTTTAAATTTATTATTCATGTTTTTCACTTTACTTCATATTTAATCATGTTTATGACTCCTTTTATGCCTAATTTACCTTTTGTACCTTATTTTCTCGCATAATTATAATTTTGCCCTTACTAAATTATTAACTACATTTCTTACATTATTTCTTATTTAATTAACTTTATGACATTCTTTTGGCTTAATTTATTATTTAATTCCTATTTTCTTGCATAATTGTTATTTTGCCCCTAGTAATGACCAGTGAAAATTCTCAAACCGGATATGCGAGATGAGGACTGTATGAATGTATTATCTGACTATAATGTAAGGCCTCAAAGCTATATGTATATACTGTATGACTGTATGTGGGAGGAGACTATCTAAAGGTAGTCAATCCTCGATAATAGATGTCTACATGATTTTACCGCAGTATGTGGCTCCTTATGGCTAGCCATTATATCCTAATGTTCTGGATTATCCACTGTGCACTAAGGGCAACTAATTATTTTACTTGATGTTAAATTTTTATGCTAAACTTTATGTTGTTTCCATTATGTATCATATCATACATTCTCATTCTTCATGCATTCATCAACATTTCATGTGAAACCATAATGTACTTAATAAATAACATCCATACATGATGAAATTATAGCTTTTTTATAAGAGGCACTATTCGGCCTCATTAAGAATTCAATCATGCCATGTGTTTTCTTCTTTTTTCTCATGTCATATATGTTTCTAAGTTCAATTCAAGTGTTTTTATGTTGACATGTGTTTATTTTATCCTAATAATTCTTAGTTACATTTCAGTACATCAATGTGTACACATGTTGATCATTATGTCCATATATTATTTTAGGCTCAAATCAATCGTGTAATGCTTATTCAGGCTAATAGTACACATTTGATACTTGATATACCTACTATCATCAAAATATCATGTTATCCAACCTTTTTCCTTTGCAATTTCTTTCTTCTTCTCCACTTATAATGAGCTCCAGATATGGTTAGGGATGAAATTAGGGCATTAGAATTATAGAAGACATAAAATTTGGTAGAACTTACTTAGTGAAAATGGAAGAAAAATGAAGACAAAGAAGGAGGAGAGGAACAGCTGGAAAAAGGGAGAAGATGGCTGAAATTGCTGGAAATTTCTGATTTTTTCTCTTATATACCCATGTGAATTGGGCCAAATCTGGTCCAACCACTTTGGTCCAACTATTCTTGCTAAATTTATATTTCCAAAAAATTATACCCAATATTTTATGACAACTGTATCCTTAAACCAGTGAAAAATTTCTTTTAACTCGATTACTTAAATTAAGCTCGATTTTCACCATTTTTTGGAAACTAGTGTTTTACTCTTTAAAATGTTCTGAAATTTTACCCTGAATGTCCCGATGTATTCAAAAGAACATGGTTAAAATTTCAAGTCATTCCAAGCTTGTTTTGATATAATTCTAGCTTTAGAGAGAAAATTAGCCGGTCGAAAACTCAAAAAATTAAAATCGTTAGAAAAATTATTTTTCAATTTCAGACACTAATTTGAACCATTGACAATACATCTAGAAATTTTGGGATTTTTAAAAGTCATTTACTATTTTTAAAGTCCCGATTAAACTTTTAGTCAACCCTTTTTACAGTACCAAGTAAAACTTTGCCGCCTAATTTGAGGGCCCATTTAAACTCAATTTCGTCTCAAATTGTACCATTGAACTCTATTTAGTACCTATTTTCATGATCCGATGTTAATTCAAACTGCCTGCTAGGTCACCCATCCTCGAATTTCCCTGGCCAAATCACGTTTAAAGCTTATGCGCTTTCAAGTTTTTCTATATTGTACCGCTGTAGTCACCCTGAAACCTACTCTAGGGTTACTATTCATGCTCTAAAACATGTCATGCATGTCAAATGTAAATTTCGGGGTGTTACAGTTCTCCCCCTCTAATAAAAATTTCGTCCTCGAAATTTATCTGAATGGCAAAGCTATAAATACTATTGTCCCATGGTTCCCTCAAGTTTTTAGGTTGTCTCTTTCACGTCGTCACATGTTCGGAACACCTTGATGGATGGTATCTGTCTGTTCCTTAGCTGATTAACCTTTTAACCAGAAATCTTAGTGGTTTTTCCATTAAACGGCAGATCAAGTCAAAGCTGAACTTTCTTTGACTTCTTTAGTCAATTCGATTCTAACCCACTTGCTTTCATTAAGATTAATTCTCTACGCTTATGTTGTGCCACTTTGATGTTCAACTTTTACTTTCTAACGTGTTCAATGTATTTTGTTACCGTCTGGATATGCAACATTGCTTACAAGCTGTTGTGAAGATATTCTCTTTAACTGGATACTGTGTAGTACACATATTCTCCCTTTATAGTATAAGCAGTCATCTCTATTAAAGAAAGACTCGCTGTCTTTTCTTGATTGTATTTGAAATATAATGAACATTGAGCATCTTTTTTTTTGTCTCTAGATGACCTTTACTTGCTGTAACTAACTGAGTCTAAACTGCATTTCAACTACGAGCACTACATCCTAAGCTGTAATTAACTAATGTTCACAGCCTCTAAGGCTGCTAAATCTTCAACCTTTAATTTTTCCAACAATGCTATTGTAGATTCCCTAAGTGGTTGAGATGGGGATTGATGATATGCCTAACATGGCCTACCATTGCTAATATAGCAACTTCGCCACCAATTGTGCAAAGTGTATGACATGTAATTGTATAACCATATAAATGTCTAATGCATGGATATACTGTGCAATGTATGACGGTGTGAGTATGTTATATGATTGTATGTCCATATACATATGTCTTATATTTGTATGTGGGAGGGTCTGTATGTATATGTTGTATGTCTATGTGTGTGAAGGAATGCAAATGTACTTACAAATGATTGAAGTGGCAAGCTGGTGGCAATGTATGCTAGCTAGGTTAACAAGACGAACTAATAGGGGTCATCATACTAATTGCTAGACAGGCTGGCCCCACTCTCAACATCACTCACCATCTCACTCTCTTAAGGTACCGAAAGGGACAGGTAAATTCCAAGATTAAGTTCACTTATTCCTTTATGGCATGTACATGTATCGACCCAAAAATTTATCCATACTGATGTATTTACTCCGATCTTAGGATCGCCTAAATCTTGCTCTGATACCACTAAATATAACACCTTCAGTTCATTCATGATTTCCCTATATTGTATATGGTTTTTTAATGGCATTACATGGTTACTACTCATTTAGCAAAAATTTCGACAGCATAACGGCTTGTAAACAGTGCTGCTCAAACCTGTAAATTGATAAAATAGTACTCCCAAAATGCAACCTCCACCTCCAAAACTCCATTAACATACATAACACTTCTAAAATCACTAATTCACATTGCAATATAACCACACTTTCCATATGCTTAGTTTAAAAGTATACACATGTAAATAAAATTCACTATGAATTGTATCATACATAACATACTACTTTATTTATCATGTAACCAATATCTAATGCCTAAGTCACCTAAGCTTTGCATCCACGGATGCGACATATGTACATTCGTTCCTTCTTGCTTTCTTAAAGTCCTTCATATACCTGTCCCCACACGCAGTCAAAAAATCACGCTCTAAGCAACATTATTGCCTAGTGGTGGATACAACTACACAAAATTTCATTTAACTAGAGTTATTATTATTATTATTATTATTATTATTATTATTATTATTATTATTATTATTATTCCTCTAGCTGTATGTGCCTATTTTTCGAGGTTCTATTTAATCCTTGTTGACTCTATATCCTTTCGTGTTCATCTTTTTGCTGTTTGATCTCTATTGCTTATAATTTCAACAGCTATTTTACATTTACACGTTCCTCTAGCTGTATGTGCCTATTTTTCGAGGTTCTATTTAATCCTTGTTGACTTTATGTCATTACATGTTCATCTTTTTGTTGTCTGATCTCTATTGTCTGATCTCTATTGCTTATAATTTCAACAGCTATTTTACATTTACACCCCTGCGTTTCTATTTATTCACATACTAGTTCTGGTGCTTTATTCTAATTTCTTCTTTGATCATAAACTTAACTTTACTGTATGTAGCTTGTGTAATTCAGTTCAATATTATTAAAATTTCTTTCTTTGTTGACTGAATAATATTTTGCTGTACTTAATTCCTTAATTACTCTTAAATGTTCCATCTTTTATGACAATTTCATTTAGGTCCTTACTTTATCAACTAACATTTAAATTTCTTTAATTTCTCAATAGAACGTTTAAGTTCTATGTTTTATTGAATTAATATTTAAATTTTTTCCCAGCTTGACTGACCCTTTTGGTTGACTCTTTACTTATAATTACTATTTCTTCTTTCTGGTATTTTCCAACATAAAGTTAATATTCCTTTCATTTTATTTCCTAACTTTGCTTTCTTGCCAAAATTATTGTTTCATCCTTAATTTCCCAACTTTTGATTAAATTATAATTTTACACTTAGTTACTAAATTTGCTCAAATTCCCCTAGTACCCTTCCTGTCTGTTAACTTTATTGTCTAGTAACCAATTTATCCTTATTTATTCTTTTTATATCTTTTATTCTATTTTAACTTTTCAATTTGCATTTAGGTCTTCAGTGTTTCCTCATGATGTGCTACATTACCATTTTGCCCCATTGTATTTCTTCTTGCTAATTAATAAATTTGGTCCCCTTATATTTCAATTTTTTCTATTTAAATCCTTTAGTTCTTAAAATTCCTATTAATTTCCAAATAATTCTTACTTAAGTGTAAAATTACAATTTAGTCCTTAAACTTTTTATTTCATCATTTTGACTTGGTTTGACCTCGATTTTGATCAATTGTCATATTGTCTATCATATTCATTTATACCTCATATTAAATCTTACTTAATTTCTATATGAATGTAAAATTACAATTTGGTCCTCGAAACTTTACCTTATCTCTTTATTGCACTACATTACTCTATTGTTATTCCTTTTTTTATACTCTTTGTTTTTATTTATTTCTAAATTTAATATTTATGTTTTAGCCCCTGCACTTTTCCATGTGATGGTAAATTACAGTTTGATCCTTAACCTTATATTATTCATGTTTGACCTTGTTGACTTTTATTTTGACTCTTTTTAGCTCTTTTGTCTTTTATTTCCTTATAAATGTAAAATTTGCATTTTGGCTCCTATTTAATCATGTTTATGACTCCTTTTATGCCTAATTTACCTTTTGTACCTTATTTTCTCGCGTAATCACAATTTTGCCCTTACGAAAGTATTAACTACATTTCTTACATTATTTCTTATTTAATTAACTTTATGACATTCTTTTTGCTTAATTTATTATTTAATTCCTATTTTCTTGCATAATTGTTATTTTGCCCCTAGTGATGACTAACGAAAATTCTCGAACCGAATATGCGGGATGAGGACTGTATGAATGTACTGTTTGACTGTATGTGAGGCCTCAAAGCTGTATGTGTATAGTGTATGACTGTATGTTGAAGGAGACTACCTGAAGGTAGTAAATCCTCGACAATAGCTGCCTGGATTATTTTACCGCAGTATGTGGGTCCCTATGGCAAGCCATTATATCCTAATATCCTGGATTACCCACTATGCACTAAGGGCAACTAATTATTTTACTTGATGTTATATTTTTATGCTAGAATTTATGTTATTTCCATTATGTATCATATCATACATTCTCATTCTTCATGCATTCGTCAACATTTCATGTGAAACCATAATGTACTTAATAAGTAACATCCAAACATAATGAAATTATAGCTTTCTTATAAGGGGCACCATTCGGCCTTATTAAGATTCAATCATGCCATGTGTTTTCTTCTTCTTTCTCATGTTATCTATGTTTCTAAGTTCAATTCAAGTGTTTGTATGTTGACATATGTTTATTTTATACTGATAATTCTTAGTTACATTTAAGTACACCATTGTGTACACATATTGATCATTATGTCCATATATTATTTTAGGCTCAAATCAATCATGTAATGCTTATTTAGGCTAGTAGTACACATTTGATACTTTATATACCTACTATCATCAAAATATCATGTTATTCAATATGCTACATAATTCGGCCATTTGATGTTCATCTTTTTGTTTATTTTCTTTACTATTTTTCATTTATTTCACGATATTACATCTTTGTATCATAATATTTAAATTTATTTCTTAATTCTAATTATGTTTACTTAGTTACATAATGACACACCTTTATGCTAACATGGTAAACTTTATGTCTATTTATTAATTTAAGCTCTAATCAATCATGGTGTATTTATTTATCTGAATATTACACATTTTATGCTTAATATGAATTTAATTATCAAATTAACGTATTATGCTACATGAAGCATAATTTGTCCATAGCATGATTGTCACCTATATGTGTAATTCCTTTGTAATTTCATACTTATTTCATGTTAATTCATCATTTTATAAAGTTCTCTTAAATTATTTCTTATTATTTATTAGGTTTCCTTAGTTACATAATGTAATTTTCATAGAAAATTCTAAGATTAAATGAAATCAAGTGTAGAGAATGTATCCACTAACCTTATTCAAGCTCTCCTCCATATCTTCTCCCCATTTCCACCTTTTCTTCCATTTTTCCACCTTAATTCCTTTTGGTTCCCACCTTGGCTGAAACTCCCATGTATTATTTCCTAACATTTCTTCATCCATTATTCAATTTCAATTCAAAAGATGAATTCCCATGTCAAAATCTATCTAGAAATCTATTTAAAACATTAAATCACTTACTAAATCATTTACTTAAATTTTACACCAACCTTTTTCCTTTGCGATTTCTTTCATCTTCTCCACTCATAATGAGCTCTAGATATGGTTAGGGATGAAATTAGGGCATTAGAATTATAGAGGACATAAAATTTGGTAGAATTTACTTAATGAAAATGGAAGAAAAATGAAGACAAAGAGGGAGGAGTGGAACGGCTAGAAGAAGGGAGAAGATGGCTGAAATTTTCGGAAATTTTTGATTTTTTTCTCTTATATACCCATGTGAATTAGGCCGAATCTAGTCCAACTACTTTGGCCTAATTTCACTTAAATAAGCCAATTTTGGCCCAATGAATTCCTCCACTAATTCCCTTGCTAAATTTCTGGTTCCAACCAATTATAAATCAATATTTTATGATAGCTATACCTTTAAACCAATGAAAAATTTCCTTTAACTCGGTTAATTAAATTAAATTCGATTTTCACCATTTTTTGGAAAATGGTGTTTCACTCATCAAAATGTTCTAAAATTTTACCCTGAATATCCTGATGTATTAAGAAGAACATGGTTAAATTTTTAGATAATTTCGAGCTTATTTTAATATAATGCCAGCTTTGGAGAGAAAATCAGCCGATCGAAAACTCGAAAGTTCAAAATCGTCATAAAAATTATTTTTCACTTCCAAACACTAATTTGAACCATTTACAATGCATCTAGAAATTTTGGTAATTTTTAGAAGTCATTTACTATTTTTAAAGTCCCGGTCAAACTTTTAGTCAACCATTTTTACGGTACCAGGTAGAATTTTGCTGCCTAATTTGAGGACCCATTTGATCTCAATTTCATCTCAAATTATACCACCGAACTCCATTTAGTACCTAGTTTTATTATCCGGTGTTAACTCACACTGTCCGCCAGGTCACCCATCCTCGAATTTTTCTGGTCTGAGTATATTTAACCCTTATGCGCTTTCACGTTTTTCTATACTATACCGCTGTAGTCACCATGAAACCTACCCCAAGTTACTGTTCATGCTCTAAAATATGTCATGCATGTCAGATGCAAATTTTGGGGTGTTGCACTATTATTGTAAGTTTTAACTTAGTTTTTCTTCAATCAAGTTTTGATTGCTTTAAACATCTACACTTAGTCTTAATTTCAAGCTTTCTTCTTCTGGTTTGAGAGCTAGAGATTGAAGACACGGACTTTATCCATGATTATAGTATCTGGTTTGGTTTTCATTTATTCAATTTTCAATATGAACATTGAGTAGTTTATTCTTCCGTTGAGGGGTTCTTGAATCCTCGTTTTCTTACTTTTATGACTCTTAATTGAGCTTAATTCAATATGAATTCAATTATTTCATCATTCATATGCTGATCTATATTTTTGGTTGTATTAAGATTCATGTTTGATGTATTGAATAGATGGTTGGATCAGAATCTGGGTGTTGATCATTAAATATACATGCCTTTTTCTAATATTACTATGTTTAATAATTTCTTATGTTCTAAGATTGAGATAGGAGATTATGATTGCAAGTGCCATTAGGTCGAATGAATTTGAATTTTGAATAGATAGAAATTAAATGTTCCAATAGTAGATTTAATCAAAATCGAGGTTAATGCTAGTTTTTAAATTGTTCCTAACCGGAGAGTTTAATTGTCTAAAATTGCATTTTGAGTAAAGGGCCTAAATTTAGTTTAGTTTTTCCAAAACAAATTTGTGTTATCTTTAAGTGGAGTCGGTTTCAGTAGGAAGAGAGGAGGATAGTTCCCTTAGCAAAAGACTTTAGTAATTGATTCTTTTAATTAAATATGTTAATCTTCATTTTAATTAATTTTAGTCTTTAATTTCTATTATTGCATTATTTAGCTATTTAATTAATTTAGTTTAATTTAAAATCATAATCAAATTTGGGAATTCTTTAGCATGATTCCTCCTTTCAAAATCTAACTTCTTCAATTCGTTGGGTACAATATTTGAAGGTCTTAAATTTATTTCCCTTTATTACTAGCCAATCTAGTACACTTGCTAGACATCGATCAGTTTTCATAGCATGTTGGCTCTCCTCTATAATACCCACATTAACATTTTCTAAAATCTCCATATGTGGCACTCTCCAATTGGTCCACTTGTGGCGATTAGGAGAAGTTGCTCTTTAATCCCTTATAGATTTTTTTTTCTTAATCATTCCTCACACTTATTAATCAATTCAATTTAGTCCTCACTTTAGGCCTTTTAAACATGCACATACATGCCAAAATGCCAAATTACCAAATTGCTCTTGACTTATGCATTATTACCCTCTATATCCCATCTCATGTTTTCTTTGCCACCCTAAGCATGGTGTAATACTCATTTTCTCCTAGGATACATATTGAGGCCTTATAGGTAACCTGACTAGATTGATTGGCAATCCAGTCAGGTTACTTATGCATTCTCGGTACAAAATAGGGTCACCCAACTAAATTGAGTTGCAATCCAGTCGGGTACCTTGTTCAGCATATCTACCCAGCTGAATTGATTTCAATCCAACCGGGTATCTCCCTATTTTATCTGTTTATTTTTAAATGCTTTTTGTTTGCTCTTTGAAGTTATCTAATTGCTTCTAAAACTATGTAAAACATTGGGAATTCACAATAGTGATATGGAATGCATGTTGAGTTGGTATTTTTTTCAAATGATTTTATATACAAATTTGTTCCCTTTGTAATTTGGATCCAGATGCCTGTAATTAATATTCTATAAAAGTTCTGATCCGTGAGTTTTGGTGCTAGTTATTCAGATATGTCTGAAAGGTTTCATAGCTACTTTTGTGACACTGTAGTGTCTTATGATACTAGTGCTACGAGACTTTCTGGTTTACAATGCTTTTAAGGTTAACGCCTCTTCTGTTTGATGCTCAATAAGAGTATCTTATATTCTATGTCAATCATTCAAGCCATAGTAATTTACCAATTACCTTTTATTCTATTCATGTCTCATAAATAAACAAGGTTGTCTATCCTACACAAATTAGAATTTATATGTCAAGGATCAAATAGTTTTGGGTTATTAGATGAATCTATTCAATTCTTTATATTTTGTTTCATCGCTCTAAAATGCATAAGTGAGACAATTGTAATTAGGGAATTAATTTGAACGATTCTAGATCATCTATAGTGGTTTTTCCCAATTGATGTGAGCCCTTCATATTCTCTTATGGGGTAAATAGGCGTTACAAAAGACCCCTAGATTCCTAAGGATGTTAACTTCTTTATAGGTGAAGGCATTGATTTTGTTGATCATGAGGTAATAGTCTGTACTTTTTTGAAAAATGAAAGGAAGGAATGAGATATGGATAAAATTGTGGAATTTTGTAATGTGGATGGTGTTCATGCTGTTTTAAAAATTCCCTTGCCTTTGTTTAGTAGATGGGACAAATTATTGTGGCATTATGATAAGAGGGGTTGTTATACTATGAAAAGTGGTTATAAGGTGGCTATTAGTAGTTTAGGGATGTCATTTTCCAACATAACAATGTTTGGAAAACTATTTTGAAATTAAAGATCCCATAAAGGTGCATAATTTCTTATGGTGAGCCTTGCAAAATGTACTATCTATCTGAGCTTAGTTGGTTCAACATGGGAGTACTATCAACTCTTCTTATTTGTTATGTGACCATTTGGAAGGCATTATCCATTTCTTTTTTGGCTGCCAATTTTCTAAGGATGTTTGGAATTGTTTTGAGTTAAGCATTCACGATGATTTTTTGTCTTTAATTGCCATACTTTATAATTTATTGCATTCCTTAGGCAAGAATAAACTCCAAGAGGTGTGCATGATTTTGTGGCAATTATGGAATGTTAGTGTAACATCCCTATATACCCTAAGAGGAAAATAAGAGTGTTATCAAAGATTTATGACTAATCATATAAAAATTCATCTATAGATCACATGTCATTAAATCTTGACTACAAAGTTAAAATTCATACACCATTTTACTCTTCTTATATACATACCCTTACAGGCCAAATTATGCATACTTATTAAACTTAACTTAGGATTACATAAAAAATTTATATGCTTAACTTTTTATTTATAGCTTAATACATGAACTACAATTTGTATGTCACAAATTAACAAGTTATATCTAATATCTACACTTTATGATGTATCTTCAGCAACTACTCTCGACCTTCACTCTAAGCTAGTCTTCATTTTCATACGTATGTTACAAAAGAAAAAACACATGCTAAGTTTATACTTATTGGGGTACATCTTATCATAGCTAGCTAAATTATTAAGAGTATAAATAATTTTTTTAATAAAAGTAATTTAAATCTCTAGGTTGATAGAGAAAGCACAAAATGTAACTTAGGTGCTATGACTCATATTATTTATTGTTTGTTTTTGTCTGAAGCTTAAATCCATAAATTGTAACACCTATATACCATAGAAATCACAATATGGTATAGCAGTAATTTCAGTGTAATACACATTCAAAGTACGGTCCTACTCCCACATGCCACATACAAAGTACGGTCCTACTCCCACATGCCATATAGTTTGGTTCTCATGATTCAGTTCTACTATTGTCCTGTTGTACTACATTTATTATTGAATAGCACTTGTTTTTAAGGCATTTTCACATCATAACTACTTTCATCAATCTTATTTGACTTATAATTCTCATTATCGTTTTGTTTCAATGTATTTAGAATATTTCGTTTTTAATCCTCATTTCTGATTTTTGCTCACATTGTTAATTTCGATGTTTTATCTCAACGATTCATAACTTGGTTTAACACTTTATCCTTATATTTTTGCTATAATTTCCATTTAGACCCTGATTCACATTTTAGCATTCGTTTCCATCTTTATTTCTTAAACCTTTTCTTTTGTCATAACTATATAATTTGGCCCTGATTTAGTTTCTAAGTTTACCGTTTTTTCTTGTTTGTCACTTACTCTTAACTCATTATTTACCTTTCCCTAAATCATTATTATGTTTAGTTATACATATAAGTTTTAAATATCTAACTTGAGATTTATTATTCATATATCATGAACTCATAATATTCAATTTTCATCTTGAGTCTTTATGGTCTTTCTTAATTTATATTTTCCTCTTATGCTTTTATCCTTAAATTTATTTGCATTTCCTTATCCTATTGAATTAAATCATACATTTATTTTCCAAATTATTAATTTTGGTTCTTAAACCTTTTAAGTTTTCATATGTAAAATTTCCACTTAACCCATGTAGTAGTTTCTTTTCTTTCATCAATCCCTTCCAATTCATTTATGTAAATTACACGAGCATATGCAGTCCACTACTCTTATTTTTTTCTTAATTACACTTTAATCCTCATTTTATACTTTATCTATACTTAAGTTACTCTCCTTCACTTTTTTACAAATTTTAACTGTTTTTTATCATTAATTACATAATTATCCCCCTTCACCTCTTATTTTATCTTTTTTTTTAATTTGTATTTTAATTTATTATAATGTCTTCACAATTTATTAATTTTATTCTTTGCATACTTTCATCCTTAGCAATTTAACTTACATCTTTAATTTCCTAATTACCCTTTGAGCCTTTTTTTTATTACTATTTTTATCTTTCACTTATTTAATTCCCACCTTTAGATGACAATTACATTTTAGTCCCTAAATTTCATTTCATCACATAATCCTCTAATTTTAATGTCAATTTATTCTTTTTTGTTATATTTATATCCTTCATCTCATTCAAACTCCTCAAACTATGTTTTAATCTTTAATACTTTCCTGTGTAATGGTAAGTTACAATTTAGTCCCCATTAACTTTATTTTCGTACATTACCATCCTTTTTGCCCTTATTTATTATAATTTATCTTAGAATTTCTTCTTTAACTCTTTCGATTACTTTTTAGTCCTTATTACTACTTGTTTATATATTTTTTTCACTTATGTCCCAATTAGGGTGAAAATTTTAATTTAGTCCCTAAACTTCCTTTTTAACACATATTTGGTTATTTCTTACTAGTTTTACTCTTTTTTATTTCTTTTGGTCTTTATTCCATTTTTGTCCCCAAATTCACATTTTAATCCTCATATTTTTTTATGTAGTGGCAAATTATGATTTGATCCCTAAAACTTTACTTAATTACATTTTTACCCTTTTTGACTATTTTAACTCTCTTAACCACATTTTTAATGTAAATTTATATTCTACCCCCAATTTCCCACATAATTAAATTTTTACCCCTTTTTAATCGCTTAACTATATTTTTCACTTTTTCATTATTTTAACACATATTTGACTTCTTTCGATAAAGAATTTACCATTTAGTCCTAATTTTCTTATATAATTACATTTTTAGCCTTAGTAATGCCTAATGGAAACCCTCAAACCGAATATGTGGGATGAGGACTCCAATGGTCCAAAATATGCTAGAGAGATCACTTGGCATGATCTTACTACTCCAGGATACAAGGAGGTGATCATTTGGTGTGATCAACGCCTCCAGAATGTGGGGAGGTGATCACATGGCATAACCAACGCCTCCAGAATATGCTGACATGATCACTTGGTGTGACCAACTCCTCAACTATCAATCTAATCTACACAATTACAATCCAAATCATCTCATGGTACTACTGTGGTACAAGTCCCTATAACTAGCCATTATATCCTAAAATCTTGGATTAATCAATGTACATTTAGGGCAAATGCATTTATTCATCTTTTATTATATTTTCACATAAATTTTTGTACATTTCACGTTATGTCACAATTCTCACTTGCTCACTTCTTATCCATTCATGCTCATCATTCATACATACATGGTATAAATGTGTAATATCATCCAATTATGGTTGAAACATGCCATTATCACACTAAATACCATTCGGCCATCATTAGATCATGTGTATATAAATTTATTTAATCCCTCAAATACATTCTTACCATATTTTTTGCACATATTAAATATTATTTTAACCTTAAATCAATTAAATTCTTTATCTAGCTTTAATTTCATTCACTTACTTAATAGGCTCCATAACTTGTATACCATTCCTAATCACATTTTCATGCTTTTAACATCACATGCTTCATTCTTTAACCTTTATTTACATAAGTCTATCATTAATTTCAATAAATACTAACATTACTTAATTAATCCTTAAGGGACATAATGGGTTACATAACTAATGTATTATCCCTAACCTTATTTTCATACAATTAACTTCATATATTCTATTATTTATCATCTCGTTTCACTAATTTGCCATTAATTTGAATTATAGTTCACAATTAACAATTTTCTCTAAGTGACATAATAGGGTTTTAAACTAATTTCACACTTTTATTCATTCTTTCATATAATGTTTCATTCTAGTTCAATTTTTTAACATTCAATTTCATTATTCTACCATTAATTTAAATTTAAGCATTATTTGCATCAAAAATCCTAAAACATACATAATTTGGGCTTGTATGAAATTAGTTAGTTTAGGTATCCACTTACCTACTTTTCAAGCTCTATCCATGATTTCTCTTCCTTTTTCATCTTTTCCTTTCATTTCTCCTTTGATTCCACTTGAATTTTCATAAACTCCACTTTGGCCGAATTCTTCCATAATTCATTTCTTCAATTTTCTTCATCCATAATTCAAATTCAACCCAAAATATAAATTTTTATATCAAAATCTACCAAAAAATTTATTAAAACCATTAAAATATCACTAGTCTAACTTACTTGAATTTTGCTCTAAACCTTTCTCTTCACAATTCCATGCACTTTCTCCACTTAAAATCTAAATTTTTCTTGATTTTGGCACTGCTAAGAGATGATAAGAGTGATTCCAATTGATAGAGCATGAAAAATTATGGTGGAAGAGCTTGAATCAAGTGAAAATATTAGAATTTCACTAAATTTTGGGTTATATTTTTGCAGGAGAGCGAGAGCTAATTTTTAGTCCAGTTTTTATCTAGAATCTTTTTGGGTTTTTGTTGAATATTTTGATTAAAAATCAGCCCCAATATCAATGGTTTAAAGGGTAGATAAATCAAACCACTTTATGCAGACATAATTGTGCCACTTGTCAATTTCTCATTGGCTCATCCATCCTTATTTTATTTTTCCACCAAAAATTCCTAAATATTATAATTAATGTGTTTTTAAAATTTTTTATCAATCAAAGTTCGTTTCGATATGTTTCAGGGCATCAAAATATTTTTGGCTGATGCGAAATCTTATTTTTTAAAATGACCATAAAATTGATATTTTCACCATCAAATAATCCTCTATAATATTTCTAGTAAATTCATATGTTCAGATAATTTTTCAAAGGTCTCTAGCATTATTTTTAAACCAAAAGACTAATTTTACCGGTCCAAAATTTGAAAATTTAAAATGGTCAAAAAAAATATTTTTCATTTTCATAAATTCATTTAGCCTATTTTTAATAGGTTTATATGATCGGAATAATTTTCGAAGGTCTGTGTAATATTTTCAGACTCGGTCAAACTTGTGGTCAACCTTATTACGATCCAGAAAAATTTTTTGCTATCTATTGTGAGGGCTTATCCAACCTTTATTTCACCTCAAATTATATCATTGTACTCGGTTTAATCCATATTTTCCAATAGTTCAACACATATGATACAAGTTAGAAACTTCCCAAAAGGGCACCCATCCTAGTATTTCTCTTACCTGAGCATGTTTAACTCTAGAGTTCTTATAGAATCTAGTGCATTAATAATAATATGATCACACCTGATATCATTCTGCCAATATGATTCATGGCTCGAAAAGCACTATTCACAAAAATTGAAAATTTTGACCATTACATAAACTATTTTCTATTAATGTATGAACCACTTTCGTGTTCTTAGCATGTTTGTTTTATGTTACTTTGTCGGGTCATAATTTCAATTGCAAACACTAAATCTTATTTACTATCATTTAGCGGGCATTTACTTATTATATCTTGTGCTTATGCTTTCCCACTTACTTACCTTTATAAGCTAATTATAAATAATTATAATCGTAGTTGGGGTATATGTTACTCTATGTCAAGTTCCTTTAATGGGTTTATCTTTGACATTTGTGTATCTATTAATTCAATGTGATTTTTTTCGGACTTGGAATTGGTATCCCAAGCTTCCTACATATCCCATAAATGGAAATCAAAATCACATAGTTCTGTCTATTAAATTCTCTATCATGTCAACCTTTAAAGGTAACTTTTAGTGACATATCTTACGTTTAATTACAACCAAACATAATTTTACTTTTATTTTATCTTACTTGTGTTTTTTAACTACTTATCCAACTGCTAACTTAATTACTTAATATGTGTCTTAAGTCTTTTTATTACATTTATTGTATAACATTTGTTCTTAATTGTTTATCATTTTTTCCTTTTTTCTTGGCTAGGCTCATTAGGGCTTAATACTTTTTCTTACTTTACTATGTTTGATTCAAGTTCATATGACGTGGAATATTACGTACAAGCAAAACACTAGCCTTATTTATAACTTGTTTTGTTACCTATCATTTTCTATTATTAGTTGCTTTCCTCAACCTTGAACATATATTATAAACATGGGTTATTATATTAAGTAAAATTTCATGTACTAGTTCCATTATTAAATCACTTAACTTAGTATGTCATCATGTTGATAGCGTAGTGCTTTTCATATTACTAAAATTTATATTAGAGACTAGAATCATTGTTCCTTTATTTCACACTATGCATTTATTTATAACCACTATAGCGGAAGTTGCATCTAAGCATCAAATGCTAAAATCATATAACAAGCCTTGGATCAAATCATATGTTAGATTCACATTTATATTATATATCATGCAGAGTGCATGTTTCCAAATCACATGTGCCAGAATATTTACATATTACATTAATATGTGTTTTTTACGCTTAGTTATTTGTAAATGCATTCAAGCGTAATATTCATATAATATACCAGCATATACAAAGTGCACATATACATATACATGAATGCTATGATACAAATCAATTGTTTTTCCATGTCATTTCTCTCATTTATGACAACTTAGTCATTTACTGTAATTAGCATGCACTTTCTTATAGGTGTGGATAACAGGTGTTGTTGACACCCAAAGGTATCGTATATAAATACTTAAAGGTACCGCCTAAAGATACCCATAAGTACCATATATGGATAACCGAAGGTACTGCATATTGATACTAGAAGGTACCAAACTATAGAGATAATTCAGTCTCGATATGTGGACATCATGGTGTCAAACTATAGCAACTACATAGTAACCCCTATCTATCCATAATTATGTCAAATGAGTAGCTAACTGTAGTCACATTTCCTTTCACAACATCTTTTTCATCTTTCAAATCTTTAACATATCAACTCTATACACAACTATAATCATGTAATCAAAATATGTACTCATATATGCATAACATATGCTCATAATCGTATATTTATTAAACATATACATATATTTACTTCATGAATACTTTGTCTTAATTATTATCTCTATATAAACACATTTGTATAAACATATGCTTATAATTAATGTGAACACATATATCTCAAACATATACAAGTGTGTATTTTTATGTGTGTGTGTGTGTCATCATCATTTACGTACTATTTCAAATAAATGCATTTATATGCACATAAATCATATGAAATAATTCACATGTGCTTCCATCTTTCAATGTTCA
Source organism: Excoecaria agallocha (assembly GCA_037975025.1). Taxonomy (NCBI): domain Eukaryota; kingdom Viridiplantae; phylum Streptophyta; class Magnoliopsida; order Malpighiales; family Euphorbiaceae; genus Excoecaria; species Excoecaria agallocha. Next base: position 21,320,510 of record CM075812.1, read on the forward strand.
ATATATCAATTATGTACATAAAATAATCATTTAACCAATATATGTGCACATATAAACATTAGTTTATGCTTAGAATCAATATAAACACATATACATCAAATATGTTCAAGAATTCACTTTACATATGCTTTATTTAAATCATTTATTTATATATTATTGCATGTTACGTGCATATTTACTCATCATATACATTTAAACATGTGTAAAACAAGCATCATTGATCATGAGAAAAGTTGCGATTAAGTTCGAGGTCGTATCAATAAAAAAAAACTCATATTTGGGTCAAAATAGAGGTCAGGCAGCGGTTAGGAATATGTGAAAGTTGTATGGGATCAATTTTTGAGATACAAAAGCATTTTAGGTGGCTATTAAGCCATGTTACACAACTATTAGGCCTCCGAGACAGTCGTGTAACATAATTCTAGACAACATAAATTCCATAGGTCAATTTTGATAGAGTATTCTACTCTAAATAGAACTCTTGTATTGATTGTATTCTAATATAATTAGAAGGTTACGTTCTCTCTATAACCTTGTACTTAACAGTGTATAAATTCCCTATTCTGTAAATAATATAGCATGGCTTCTTCTTAAACTTTCATGGTATCAGAGCATCAAAAGGTTTAAAAACAAAAAACCACCATGAACACTTCCTCTGCTGAAATTTCTTCAACCAGTCCAGCCATTAAATCACCTATTTGTTCCACATCAACATTCTCCCAACCAACATCATTCCACTCTCTTTCATTCTCTGCAAGTCTTTCAAGTCAATTAACCATAAAATTGACCAGCCCAAATTTCCTTCTATGGAAAACTCAACTCATGCCGTTACTCACTGCCTGTGGACTGGAAACCCACATTGATGGCAGTAGTACTTCTCCTCCCAGCCTCCTACCAAGCGGTCAACCTAATCCTGAGTTTGTAACATGGAGATGCCAGGATCAACAGGTTCTCAGCTGGATTGTATCTTCTTTATCTGAAAATATATTCTCCCAAATGGTTGGAGAAAATATAGCTTATGATGCTTGGAATAAGCTTGTTATAGCATACTCCACTGGTTCTAGATCTCACATTCGCAATCTGCGAAATTAGTTGCACTCCTTACGTCGAGGGAATGATAGCATTTCAGTTTTTGTTCAAAAGGCAAAACAATCACGGATCAACTTTCAGCCCTGCAATACCAGGTGTCTCCAGATGATCTTGTTGATGCTATTTTATCAGGTCTTGGACCCTCTTACCCTCCCTTTGTTAGGGCTCTGAAAGCACGTCTTGAACTAGTGTCATTTGATGATCTCATCGATCTTTTATTAAGTGAAGAACGCTAGCTGGAGACTGATACTGCTGACTTTGTGGCTCCTTCTATCAACTATACTCGTGGTGGAAGTCAGAGAGGAAGAAGCCAGAATAACAACTGGTCCAATAGAGGTAAAGGAAATCACTTTAACTTTTAGCAACCTATTAATGCAGGGCATGGTATCTTAGGTCGTGGTTCAGGTAATTTCACCAAACCACCTGCCAATTACAATACCAACACCTCCCACTTTAGTAATGTAGACACTTCCACCATTGTTTGTCACAATTGTTGTGGTATTGGACACATTGCTCATGTCTGCCCTTCACCAAAACCTACCCGAGATAACCCATCCATCAATCCCACTTCTAACTTCATGTCTCAGTCATGGGTAGTTGACTCTAGAGCTACTCATCATCTTACTGGCGACTTGGATAACATTGCTCTTCACTCCGAATATCAAGGTCCAGAAGAAGTAACCTTAGGTAATGGTCTTTCTCTTCCTATCTCTAATATTGGTCACTCTTCATTTCATTTACATAACTCTTCTCTTCATATTCGTAATATACTCCATGTGCCTTCCTCTAAAAATAATCTCTTATATATTTTTGCTCTTACCAATACTAATCCTGTTTTTATTGAATTCTTTGCTGATCATTTTCTTATTAACGATTTGGCAACGAAGCAGGTTCTTCATCGCGGCCAGCGGCCAGAGTAGTCATGGTCTTTACTCACTGTGCTTGCCTTCTTCTCCAGTTGCTCGCATCAATTATCCGTCTCTGTCAACCTGGCATGCTAGATTAGGACATGCTTCCATTCCTATTGTTCAAAAATTGTTATCTTTTAATAATATTTCTTATTCTTCAAAGACTAATAGTGCCTTATGTCATGCTTTTTCAATTAGTAAAATTCATAAACTACCTTTTGTCTCTTCCAAGTTTGCTGCACATGCACCATTAGAACTCATCTGTTCAGATATTTGGGGTCCTTCCCCTATACTTGGACTAGATGGTTCTCGTTACTATGTCATCTTTTATGATCATCACAGCAAGTACACATGGATTTATTTTCTTAAATCAAAATCTGATGTTCTTTCCACTTTCCACTCATTTAAATTGCTTGTGGAAAACTATTTTGGTTGTTCTATAAAATCCTTTCAATTTGATTGGGGAGGGGAATTTCAAAGTCTCAAGAAATATCTACTCCATCATGGCATTAACCATCGCATTTCATGTCCTTATACCCCGGAACAAAAACAGTTGTGCTAAAAGAAAGCACCAGCACATCGTTGAAACCGGTCTTGCCCTCATGCATCATGCTAATATTCCACCCCATCTTTGGCCCACTGCATTTGACACTGCTGTGTACATAATAAATCGCATCCCTATGGCTCAATTACATTTTGATAATCCTTTTCACAAACTTTTTGGTCTTGTTCCCGATTATAAATTTCTAAAAGTCTATGGTTGCTTGTGCTATCCTTGGTTGCGTCCCTATACTCACAACAAACTTGAAGCACGTTCTACACCTTGTGTTTTTCTTGGATATAGTAAACAACACAAAGGTTATAGATGCTTTGATATTTCCACTTCTAAATTTTATATCTCCCATCATGTTCTGTTTGATGAGCAGGTATATCCTTTCTCCAGTAAGCAACAAGTTGCTCTAACTACCCATACTGCAGATAACTCTTCACCGGGTCCATCCATTATTTTTCATCCACGCATCTTTATGTTTGTCACCTACATCACCTGCCATCACATTATCTCCTCAATCCTCTGGTCCTTTAACAAGCGAGGCTGTGCCACACGGCCACGCATGCAAAACCCGTCCCTTCTCCCTTACCTCAAACACCTCACACACCTAACTCCCATTCCCCAAGACTCTCATCACCTCCTACCTCGGCTTCACCTCCTGCTCCTCTTCCCCCATGGCAACATCCAATGGTTACCTGTTCACAGATTGGGTCCTTGAAACCCAAGGCATTTCTTCATGCCACGGATAACAATACTGAACCTACCTCCTTCACACAAACTCAGAAGGTTCTTGAATGGCGTCAGGCCATGGATGCTAAATACAATGCCTTGGTGTCTAACGGTACATGGGAACTTATACCTCCTCCTTCCTCTCACAACATTATCAGTTACAAATGGGTGTTTCGTATTAAAAAGAAGGCTGATGGATCTATTGATCGGTATAAGGCCCGTCTGGTTGCTAAAGGGTTCCACCAACATCCTGGTTTTGATTACTTTGAAACTTACAGTCCTGTGGTCAAACCGGCAACTATTCGCCTTGTCCTTTCCTTGGCTGTTACGTTCAAATGGCAGATTCTTCAGCTTGATGTCTCAAATGCATTTCTTCATGGTGCATTGCATGAGATAGTATTTATGAAATAGCCCCCTGGTTATGTTAACTCTCAATTTCCCGATCATGTTTATCGTCTAAAGCGGTCCCTGTATGGCTTGAAACAAGCTCCTCGCATGTGGCATCAATGTCTCACTTCTGCTCTTCGTCAACTGGGATTTCACGGTTCCAAGTCTGATGTCTCCTTATACTTCTTATGCACTGCTTCAGTAAAGATTTTCTGTCTCATTTATGTGGATGATCTCATTATCACATGTAATAGTACTTCAGCCATTCATAGTATTATTACTTCTTTACAACAAAAGTTCTCTATTAGAAATCTGGGCAAACTACATTATTTTCTTGGGTTGGAGGCAATTCATTCCACTTCTGGTTTGTTTCTCTCTCAAAAGAATTACATCTTGGACATTTTGGAGCGTACCAAGATGTCTACCTGCAGTCCCATTTCAACTCCTCTCAATCCAAGTGAAAAACTTCACTCTCATCTTGGTGAACTACTGTTGGACCCCTCTCATTACCGACAGACTGTAGGCTCTTTACAGTATGAGTTGTCCTACCATGGGTCATTGTGCAGCAGTTAAAAGGATACTTCGGTATCTTAAAGGATCTCTTGATCATGGCCTTCATTTTTCTGCCTCCTCTTCTCTGCAATTGCATGGTTATTTAGATGCTGATTGGGCTGGTTCTATTGATGATAGAAAATCTACTTCAGGCTTTGCCATTTATCTTGGTGCTCTAAGAAACAACAAGCAGTGGCTCGCTCATCCACGGAGGCCGAATATCGAGCTCTTGCCACTGTCTCCAGTGAAATTATTTGGCTCCAAATTCTACTTCGTAAGCTTGGTCTCCTTGGCTCTTCTCCACCTCTGGTTTGGTGTGACAACTTAAGTGCTACCTATCTCACCATGAATCTTATCTTTCATTCATGCAGTAAGCATCTTGAGATAGACTTTCACTTTGTCCGTGATCTTGTCTCCAAGAAACAACTGATGGTCCGCTACATCAACTCCTATAATCAAAATGCAGATATCCTTACCAAGGCTCTTACAAAATCCTGTTTTCAGTTGTTGCAATCCAAGTTGAGGCTGGTGTTAACCCTTGCTCAACTTACGGGGGAGTGATAGAGTATTCTACTCTAAATATAACTCTTGTATTGATTGTATTCTAATATAATTAGAAGGTTACGTTCTCTCTATAACCTTGTACTTAACAGTGTATAAATTCCCTGTTCTGTAAATAATATAGCATGGTTTCTTCTTAAACTTTCAAATTTGATATGTATTTTTGACATGGTAAACATAATATTTAGGCCAATGTCTTCTTAAAAAATGTTTCCCTATGTCTTAACTTTTCAAATGATTAAATCAAGTCTTTTGAACATATAAAATGGGACTTTTGACTAAAATACTACAAACTATTCCGGAGACCTATTTAGAGACAAAATTGTTACTCTATTTTTGAAAACATTCTAAGCACGTTGCAGATAGAGTTAGATTATAAACTCTTGATAAAAGTTACTCTTTTATGAGTCTAGTTTCTATAAAATTTTAATTTATATCAATTGGAACTCTATAATAAGATTTATACCAAAGAAACACAAACTGCTTTAGAACAGGGGACAAACTAGTTCTTTGAAGTCAAGCCCCATTTTGGGTACCTTTGAGACAAAAATGGGTTCGGATCTCTCATGAAAATTGTAGGCCTATGTTTTAAATTTGTAGGCTGAGTTATGGACATAACAATAATAACTATCAAGAAAATCTACCATTTATCATCAAGGCAAAAATCTCCAACAATTCAATGATGGTCTTCTCAATCAAAATTCAAGCATTTCAACTTCAATTCAGCAAATAAACAATAATTTCATATCTTAAAGAATTCATATATCAATTTATTTCATATCCAATATCTATAAACAAGTAAATAAAATGAGATATTGCATACCTTGGCAAATAAGCACCCATCCTAACTTCATTTAGCTTCTCCTTGCTTTTCTCCACCTTTCCTTCTCTATTGTCTCTCTTGGGAGCTTAAGGACATTTGATTAAAGGAGGAGGAGAAAATATGCATATTATTCCCGTAATGGCCGACCATCATGCTCTCTCCCTTTTCGTGCTTTTTCTTATAGTTTTTAGAGATCACACATGTTGATCTCTTATTGGCTACTTTTTCAAACTTTGTTTAATTCTAATTTCACCCTAAAACTTCTTTTAATCACACATTTGCATGTATTTTTATTGCTACCTATGTATTATATTCATTTTTGCATTTGCATTTCCATTAAAGATAATTAACGAATTGTCCCATAACTTTGAAACTATTCCCATATATGTCCTTTAGCTATTTTTTTTTAACTTACTTAACCTTCAATATTCTTTCTCTAATCCATCCTAAGTATGTCATAATGCTACTAAGGTGTATTTTAAAGCATAATAATTAGAAATAAATTGGTTTCGAATAATGCTTTGGTTGCCCCTCGTGTTGTTGTTAGTTATACATTATCTTTTCTTGGTGAATAGAGGACTGCCAAGGAAGCTTTTAACAGTATCATTGTGCCTATGAACAGCAGTTCTATGCTATCTTCTATCTCTAATTCCAGCGTGGGAGTGATGTGGAGATGCAAGGTTGATAAGGCTATTTTTTCAACACAGGGTAGGAGCAGCTTTGGGGATGTTTTTTGGGATGTTAACGGGCATTTTCTTCATGCAATTTCAGGTCATTGACCACGTGTCTTCTATTCCCCACATTGTAGAAGGTTTGGCTTTTCGCTTAGTTCTTTCGTGGAGTGAAAATCACCTCCCTACTAAATGAGTAATTTATACATACGCTCAGGAAGTTTCTTTTGCTTTATGAAATTCGTTTGATGATTTTTTAGATTATGATTTATTTATTTCAAATTGTAACTTTCTTTTCTCATAGGCCAGATATTGGATTTTTTTGTATTAATAGGTCCAACAATGTTGAGACTCATAAGTTAATTAGAGTTTCACCGTTGTTTGACTTGTTCAATTGTTGGGATGTTATTTCTGCTTGCTTTTTATCTTTTCTTCTATAAAGGTCTTTTTTCTGTCAAAAAAAAAAGAATATTTTAGAAAAAGATACAAAAATATCCATCAAGTTTTTTCACAATAATAAAATGCAATTATCATTTATTTTAGAGTAAAAATGCTTAAAATATAATAAAATTTAATAGAAAAATACTCTATAAGTAATTTTCATCAATTCGTAATTAACCACGTTAACGTAAATTTGATTCATAACGACACATACCACCTCTTAATTTTTTTTCAAGTTTACCTACCACGTATCTACATCACTTCAGTGTCATGCACCGCTTCAATCACCTCGGTGGCATGCACCAGCTCAATAGAAGCCATAACTACATTTTAAGTTATAAGAATGCACAAGCTCAATGGAATTCATAACTGCATTTTAAGTTATAACTACATTTTCGTATCCATCTTAGTGCCATGCACTAGCTCAATGGAAGTTATAACTACATTTTTGTATCAATTTTAGTGCTATGCACCAGCTCAATGGAAGTTATAACTGCATTTTAAATTATAACTTTCTTTTGTATACATTTCCATTATGCCTTTGTATCCATTTTAAGTTATAGCTATATTTTTGTATCCATTTTTATTCATTTTAACTATAATTTTGTGCTTTCATTTCAAAAAATACTATATTTTTGTGTCTATGCATTTTGCTCGTAAAAATTTTAAACCAATTTCCCTCATGCAAAGCATTTTTGCTACAAAATAAACGAGACTTTTTTACCTTGTACAAAACGAGCAAGGCATTACCTTCGCTTCTTTTATATATATATATATATATATATGTACATGTATAACCTAGCTAAACACGTGTTCGTTCATAATTCTTTTTTTTCATCTACTAGAGTAGAATTGAGGTAAATCAAAATTAAGTACAACTCAAAAATTAAAAAACAAATCATTCTGGTACGACAGCAAAATGTATAAATATTCCCCTAAAAAAAAAAAAAACTATGTTCAAATTTGCTTCAGGAAGTTCCCAATTTCAAAAAGCTAAATAAAACATCATAAAATAAAATGAAAGCAAATGAATTACGCGGGTTATCAATCAGCACATACCTGAGGTGTAATTTGAAAACATTGCCTTTTTTCACAATCATATGACAAACCAAACCTACTATTAAAATTACCATAATATCCAGCAAAATGCTTGCCTAGACATCAAAGTCATCATATCCACGTCAGGGCAAATTCGGTATCTAAAATGCACAAAGGGCCAACATTCTGCCTGTCTACATACTTACAGTCGATATACAAGGCACAAAAAGGCCCAACTTAGTACCCAAAAACCATAATCCAGAAACATTTACAGCCATATATATCCTCAACAAAAGAACATTGAACTTGATACACTATCCGCCAATTTTGGCAGCCGTGGCACAGGAACAGCACCTAGATGAGTTACACCACCATGGCTGGATGAAGTCTCTGATGTGTCCTCAAATTTCATAAACTGACCCATTTGTGTGGCAGCCAGGTGAGCGTAACATACAGGAGCAACTGCACATACAGAGCACAGGAATAAGATTTCAAATAGAAAATAAAATGATCTACTGATGTTATGACTACCATTTCCAGTGGGAGACTAAATATATTATCTGTGTTTGACCTGGGCAAATAGAATATGGAAATAAGATTTCCAATAGATCATAAAAAGATCTGCTAGTGCTACAACCACCCATTTTAATGACACTATTGAATTGTTACCTAGACTTCCACTGGACTAGACTGAGAACACCAATTTGGCAAACAGAGCACCAAAATAAGACTTCAAATATTTCATAAGATAATCTGCTGCTGCTACGATGATCCATTTCAATGAACCTATTGAATTATGACCTAGTTTTGTATAGACTACACTCAGATCACTATTTTGATAATGGATTGAGCACAAAATAGATTCCAAATTTCCACCCATGAATAAAACCCAGTATCATTAAGGTAATTCTATTCACAAAATTAGGCTATAATATATAAAGAAGCATATAGGAGTCTTAATTTACCTACAGATATGGCAGTTGTGCTCCTTTGGTACCTATAATCATGAGGATAGACGTCATATAAAATCAGTTAAATTTGCAGATTCACATTTATTCTTTGAACAATAATTTTACCAAATTAAAAAATGTACTCACACATAAGACAGTGAATGCACAAGTTCCTGAAGATCATCTGGTGAAAACCCAACTTCATCTAGCAAAACGTGATAGTGCGTAGGCCTTGTTGTTCCCTAAGGGGCAATGCAATATATAAACTTTAAATTGAAGCCACAGGAATATCATGCAAATAACTAGCAGGAAATTTGATAGCAGTTAGACAATGCAATCAACAAGAAATAAGAAGAGTATACCAGAAATATAAATAGCAATGAATATCAAAAACCCATGAATGACAGAAAATGATGTTTAAATAATAAAAGAGAAACAAGTGCCAGTTTGGCAGAGAAGTGTGCCTCCTCTAGGCCAACCTTTCTAAAGTTGCTTTTTCCCAAACATGGTTCCAGAATCAGAATCAGAATCATACATATATATATATATATATATATATATATATATGAAGCAGAAGACACTGAACCAGGGACAGGAATACTCTTAAGGACAAAATGGTACACAAACAATGAGCATGAGGCATCTTTTATTTCTACAGCCAGATACAAATATAGTTATGTAGTTCATATAATTAAATTCTGAAGCTGTATGTAATTTTCAACCATGGTCATCCGTATAATTGAATTGTGCATCTGGTCCAGCTAGGAAAGACAAAAGCAACTAAGTTCAAATAAAATACTAAAGCACTTTTGTTGGCACTCACAATCATTCCAGCATGTGCACAGAGATAGAAATCATTGTTCCGTGGATGACAGATTTTATTATCAATTACAGTGCCTGCAAAAGCAAAAGTAATTCAAAAAACATTACATGTTGCGATTAATGAAATTATTTGAGTATACATGAAAGCAATAAGAGGTTAACCAGGTGGAACATTCTCAGGAGCTCCTTGCTGAAAGAATTTTGTGTGGTGGTTCTTTTGTGCAACAATCACAACAAACTTTGGTGACCACTTCTCATCAAGGAACTTGCATGCCTGGAAAGATTGTTGTGAAGTTTCTCACAGCTAAATCAGTAAAGAAATAAAACTACAGCCTGTCATGCATAATTCAAGGTCAATCAAACCTCAATAATCTGATCCAGTTCAATATTCAGCACTTGGTTAAACTGAGATTCACTAACACCATCCCTATAAAAAAAAGAACAATTACCAAGAGTGAAAAGACTGGAAGCACATCATTCAAAAGAAACAGAAACATCACAATCAGCAGAATATAATATTGAAGACTTCCTACCAAATGTTTCGTTAAAATACACCCCATTCATCTCTATTAAAGAATTATCTTGTTTCTTAATTGAATTATCTATGAAACGCTACTTTTGGCAGAATCATGCTAAATAATGCATATATTTGCACATCAACTATCAATGTAAAAAAGAGAGAAAATATATGTGTGTGTGTGTGTGTAACCTGAAAATAATGATCTGTTCAGGTTTTCTTTTCCCTGAACTGGTGTAGAAGTCCAGCAGAAGCTCCCTGAAAAAAAAAAAAAACAAGAAGAAGAAGAAGAAGAAGGAATATCATTTAGGCATCTCCCTGAATTAAGTTAAGAAAATTTCAGTGATAGGACTCGTGAAAATGACAGAATAACTTAGAGCAGGAAGACATGAAAAAATTGCCAAGCAAACATAAGAAACAAATTCCACCTCATTATCCCTTCATCATTTATCTTCCCTTCATCCCCAGGCACTGGTTTATACAGGGAATCTATCATTTCAACCTTTGGGGACTGAGTACGCACAGATGCCCTATATCGAGATATCAATGGCCACTGCCTCGAACTGACTACCTACAAATCACAACAATAATGATGGAGAAAATCTTATATAACAAAAATTGCCTAGTAATCCCAAGTTCATATTTTGCAAAAGCCAATTAAGGATTAAAAAGAAATATATATCAAAAATAATTTACTGCAGCAATAGATGGCACATCAGAATGCCCAGGAGAGCCATGAGACACATCCATCCCCATGATGATAGTTGGAATCCTAGAGATCATTGGTAGAGATGGTGAATGTTCAACTGCCAATATTGAATTTAACCCACCCAGCTGCAACCATTCAAGAAAACAAGGATCAAGTTGATGGGGTAAGAGAAGGAAAAAGAGGAAGAAAAGAACAATATCTCACTTTTGCATTTATCTTCAACAGCACATTTGTCAGATATTGGTCATTGACCCTTTGAGGAGCAATGCACTGAGTGATAATTCCAAAATCAGCAAGATTTTTCTTTTTCCAAGGACCTTGCACATTCAACATATTTTCAGCAACCACGAGCCATAAAGAAATCCTCACCATGAAGAACATAAGACCAAAAAAAAACAAAAATATCACCAACCATATATGTCGGAATTCTTCCTCTCAGGAAGTAAACACAAAAGGAACTTTGGTGCACCAGGAAGTTTGGATTGTATCTCATCAAACATTTTTTCAACTCTAACAGTCGGAGGGGCCCGTCTAAACTGCGGGTTCTCTTCAAACACATCAAAAGGTTGTTCGATGGGCTGGAGAACAAAGACAAGAATTTCATTCAGTGGACAGATTAAACATGTAATTGATTGGCACAGTATACGAGGCAACTTACTATTCCTTTCATATCCACACATTTTGTCAGATCTCGTACAAGACCACGGATATCACATCGTGCAGAAAAGTTAACCACAGCCCATCGCTCTATCTTAGATGGCTCCACTAGTTTCTTTGGAAAAAAAACAATGATATTGTCAGAAAGGAACTCAAAATCATGATTAGAAGGAAATGAAAACCAGCACCTTATTATTAAAATTCCAGCGTCCATTTCGGGGGAAAAAATCCTCTCCGTTGCCTACTTTCAGCTGTTAATAATTGAAAAAACTCATGAGGCTTTGAAGCAAATGTCTCTGTCACCCAGAAAGAAAGAGAGACGATCAAATTCCAATTGTGGTCAACAAAATGGAATTTAGAAATTAACAAAAACAAGCACACAAGCAAGCTAGATATATACTCTTGGAGCGGGCAAAACACGACCATCAACTGGAGCAAAGCTGGAATTGATTGAAATACCACAAGATCGTAGCATGGGTTCAGCATCATAATTGCTTCTCTTCAAAGCCTGGACAAAATATCAATAAAAACAAATTAAATATAAATCCATATAAAACAGAACAGAAAACCCAGCAAAGCCACCCACATTGGATAGAGTAGTCATCCTTTCTTGTGGTTTTTGTCTAGATTTCTCCACCAAGGAGGCCCTTTGAAGAGTGTTGAGTGCCTTTGTATATCGTTGCAAGGAGACCAAAGAACAAAGCTAGAAGAAAACAAACACATTAGAAAAATAAATACACCAAACAAGAAGGATTCATTTTAACATTCAAAGATCAATTACTTCGATGACTGACCTCAATAGGAATATAAGTAGGTCGCTTTGGCTTCCCAACATTGATGCATGGCAGATCAGCAGAATAACGCAAATCCATTTTGCGATTATTGACAAAATAATCATAAACAGTAATTTCAAGTGGATCACTTTCTCCATCCCTCCCACTCTTTTGCTTTAACTGAAACCTACAAACAGCAAAAAGAGACTACTTTAAATTACCCTTCTTTTTCTTTTCTTATTTAGATATTGACCATAAAAACCTAAGAAATAAACAAAAAGGAATCACAAGAAAAAATTGAAACAACCAAAAGGATTATTGCATACATTTGCTCTTTGCATGGTTTCTCACTCAACCCAGTTATCTTATACTCTTGATTGGAGGGACTAGCTTTTATCCTTAGATTTTTGAGAGTACGTTTTGCCTGTCAAGATACCAAAGGTTTAAATACTCTAGAAGCAAAAAGAAGCAATGAAACACTGACAGGACTTCACAAAAGTTAATTACCTTAGCCCAATCAAGTTGAAATGGGTCTCGCACACCTTGGTTGGCAATTAGAAAATCAACTATAGGACCAGGCTGAATGATCATGGTGGTCGATACATCTGAAAAAAGGGAAGTGAGAAAATGAGTAAAAAATATTGAAGACAACCTACCCACCAAGGAGCAGTAATGAAATTTTATACCTATATTTAGAGACAGGCCCCCTTGGGTGGTTCTAAAACTTGAATGGAAGCCCCTGCATCCTAGAACACCACCTCCTACTTCAGCAAAATTCTTCGGATCATTGTGAAAGAAATTCTGGCGAACAAGGAGGCAGCCCCTGTGGTTAACAGCAATAATATTTGAGACAAAAACATAGCCTTACAAATCAAAGGGCAAAATGAAGTTAACAAGTTTCATTTACTGTTTTGCAGCATGCTGTCTCAATATAATGTCCAGCACCCTTATAGCTTCTTGAGAGTTCTCTGATTCCTGTCCACGGAGAGCATTTGCAATGGCTTGCATTGGAATTTTTGCAGCAAAACTTATCTCCACTTTGAACGTTTTGGACTGATATGGGTGCCGCAATCTCTTTCTGTCACTCTCATTAGGACTTCCATGCCCATCAGGGCTTGCATTTCCATTATTTCTGGCAAAAGAAAAACAAAAATACATTTAATAAGGAATAATTCTATGACAACTACAACCAACAAGTATGCATGAAAATAAACCAAAAAAAAGGAAAACAAGTAGAATTGAATAAAAGTCCCATCAGTGACCACCAACCTGTTAGAAGTGATATCCTCAAGCACAACATTAAACTCAAGTTTGTTGCGTGGAAGTGCACCATTAGTAAACAAGCTTTTTTCTCCATCATAGGCAAAATGTTTTCCATTCAACTCACTGTCGTATGTTTCTTGCACTTTATCAATTACTTTTCTGCCAACACCCTTTGCATCCACAGGGCGGCCATCTTCATATAAGATAGAAACCTGTGGAGATAATTGGAAGTTAAATAAAAAAAATGTGCAATCAAGTTGCAATTCACCAGTCAACATTACATTTAAAAAAATTTAAAAAAAAAAAAGACAGAATAATTCGGGAACATACACTATAGTGGAAAAAGTGACCATCAACATTGGTTACATTCACTTTAAAGTGATTGGTTAGCAGAAGTATCTTTTGTCCTTTGGAAGCCAGGCCGCGCCTAGCCATTGGAACCCTGACAACCTTTTTCTTCACTGGTTCAGCCTCTGCTCGCAGTGGAACAACATCTGGTGGAACAACAGGTGGAGGTGGTGGCAGCGATGCTTGAGACCCATTTCCATTTGGCTCAGGTGCATCCATCTCCTAAGCAGAAAACTTAAAAAAAAAAAAAAAAAAAAAAAAAAAAAAAAAAAAAAGGCCAGAAATGTGGTGGGTAAGGCAAACAATTCAATATGCGGAAGGTCATTAATGACCTGACCACATTGGATGACAAGTCCACATCACAGAAAACAAAGAAAATTGCGGCGCTGAAAAATGAGCAACCAGGAAATACAGCTTCCAACAAAACAAGCTACAAAAAGTATGCAACATGCAGCATCTATAATGTGAAAATGCAGAGTGTTAACTTGGGAGACAAATCAATAACATAATAAATGTAATAACAAGTTAAGATACAGTAACACTTCGAATTAATTTCTGCAAAACCAAGTTGGCAACAAAAGATTTAAAATGCGTAATGTTAAAAACAGATCAAACTGCATAATCTGACAGCCACAATAAGCCAAACCTTAACGAACATTTGTATAGCGCCATTTAAATATAGTAAACAGCTAACTGCAGTCCACCATAAAAGTAACACAAGATGAAAGAAATTAATATAACATTAAGAAAGGCGGACAAGACAGAGAGAGCCAATATGTTACGGAACCAAACTTATTTCCACGTATATAAAATAACAACTAAAACCTGTTTTGAGACCAAGCTTGCTAGCTAGCAAAATAGAAAGCCAAAATATGCGATGCATGCAACAAACAGAAAAATTGTATAATTGTGAAGATGGCACTTTATAACAGAGTCAAACTACCCTAAGATGCAAAATTATACACAAGTTAAAACCAAAAACAAGAAACAAACTATTAATATGAATATGCAAGAAAAAACCATAAAAGGCCCCCATTTAAAACCACCAAAACTGCAAAAAACCCACTTCAAAGACGAAACAAGAAAAAGTCAAACATTACAACCACAATAAAAACAAAAGCACCCATGCTAGAAAAAACCACATGCAATTACAGCAAACAATTTACCTAAACAGTAGAGTATGCTGATAGATTTGCGGAAGGCTACCCTGCAATAGAGAAAAAAAAGATATTTAAATTATATAACCATAGATCAACATTATACAGGTGTTGAAGGTAAAACCTCGGAATAAAAAACAATGGATTACAAAAGGGAAAAAAGAAAAAAAAAACATATTTAAATATAAAAGGTAAAATATTAAAATTTAAAATATATAATAAACAGAAAAGCTCCGGAGAGTGACAAAAGTGCCATCACAGAGCCGCAATCAACGAAAACATCATGAATAGTATCTTCAAACCTAAACAAAAAGGGCATGCAAGGTATTCTACAGACAGCACAGCAAATATTAACTTGTATTTAAAAACAAAAAAAGAAAAGCCAAAAATATTTAACAATAAACACAGAAAATAAAACTTCAATAAAATAAACCAAGAACCACCAAAATAAACAAAAACCAGAGCAGCATTGCAAATAACATACCAATTAAAAGGAAAAAGCAACTAAATTTACAGTCTCAGCCAAGGACCTCCAAGAATACCGGAGAAATCAATCAAAGCTCCAAAATTATTTGAAAAAAGTGACAAGTAAAAGGGAGCCGAAACAAACCCAGATGGTTAAACAAACAGTAGCTGAGATTTCAAATTCACAAAAAAACCCTAAAAAAATAAGGGAAAAATAAATACTCCCAGAGAAAGAGAGACCATTCACTACCTCACTACTATGATGTTTAAAATTATATAATTTGGAGAAGACCTTTTCTCTCAGTATATATATGAGACCCCACGCCCCTTTGTAGAGTTGAGCGTCATGTACTATGCCCCTCTCACTCTGTCACTGCAATGCTAATTTACTATATTATCCAATTCCGAAAGATCTCAACCGCTGATCCGTCACTTTGTTTTATTAAATGTTGGGCCCACAGAACGACGGTTCTGATGAGTCCTTGATTTTGATTATTTGATGACTCAAGTCCCCGAAGCGTACGGTCTGCCAGCGTCACAAAACGGGTAAGTCACGCGTGGGTTATCTCGTGTTATGGAAAGTTCTTAATTTACAATTATACTTGTGGTAAAATTGTGAAATTACAGGTTTGTTCCTCTTGGGATACGGAATGTCGAAGCGAGTGTGGGTGTGGTTGGCGGGTAATTAAGGAAATAAAGGTGGACAGATTTGGCAATTGAAGAAAGAAACAAATGATATATGGTAGTTCCTATTGAGGCCGAATGATGTTTGCATGTATGTTACTATGATTTCTTTATTTTCATATTATATTTTATGTATTTGTAAAGAATATATGATGATTAAGTATAATGGAATACAATATGAGCATGTAGTGCTTGTGACGTAATATGATTAGTAAGGAGAAACTTATGACAATATGACATAAGTTATAACATATAATTGTCCTTAATGTACAATGGATAGTCTGAGATCCTAGGATATTATGGCTAGCCATAGGGATACATATACCGCGATAGTATCACAGAATTGGATGAAAAGTACATATATTGGAATGCCGACACACACAAATATAGTGGAGTAGTAGGATCATGGCAAGTGGTCCCTCCATCCACACTGGAGTAGTCGGATCGCGGCAAGTGGTCCCTCCAGTCCACTAGTAGCATTGGAGTCCTCATCCCGTATAACCGGTTCGAGGATTTCAACTGGGCATATTAGGGACAAAATTGTAATTTGGTGAAAAAAATTGAGGACTAAATGACAAATTATGTTGAAACAATGTTAAAGATGAAATAAAATAATGAATAAGGTGAAAAATTGAGTTAAATGGGCTAAAAGGGTAAAAACGTAATTACGCAGGAAAACAGGGCTAAAATGGTAATTTGACATTAAAAGCATTATTAAAAGAGTTAGATTGGTTAAATAAGTGAAAAATGGCAAAATGGTAATTCAAAAAAGTTCAGGGACTAAAACGTAATTTGTCAGCTTATAAGTAACATAAGGACTAAACTGGTAATTTACCATTTAGAATGAAATACAAGACTAAAGAAATAGAAATGATCAAAATCGAAGTTAAATAAGGTAATATATATAGGAAAAAGGAATCCAGGGACTAAATTGTAATTTTTCACAAGATTAAGGAATTTATTAAATTAAATAAAGAATTTGATTGTAAATTTACTTAAACGGCCATTTAAAGGAAAACAAGAATTAAAATTTAACCAATGTGCAAATATAACACCAGGGGTATAATCGTAATTTTTCTTAAAGTATTTAGTAGGTGAAATTCTGTATAGATGTATCCATCATTAGGCAACAAAATTGCTTAGTGCGTGATTTGTTTGACTGAATGCAGGGACAGGTTAAAGAGATGATATAGCGATGGGATGCAAGTGGCATGTACATATGAAGACTTTTTGGACTTATGGTCTTATGCGTATATGTATATATGTGTATTGTGTAACATAACTGGATATTGTATTTTAGGACTTAATGTGTAAAATATGGCATGTAATGAATATTAAATGTTAGTGAATGTGATGAAATGTGTGATGTGAATGTTGTATTGTGTTAATGAGTTGTGATTGATAATAGAAGTGCAATATATGGAATTGGAGTATTAGAGGTGGAGTTTGCCATTAGGGATTGTTAATTTGAGAAATTGCAGGTTTGGGTAGCATGATTTATAAGCTATCATGCTGCCGAAATTTATACCAAATGAATAGTAACTTAGCGACATTAAGTAAATGAAAGAATTAGGTTGTTAAATTAAGCTACCAATTCATTACCTAAAACTAGACAATGTATTCCAATAACGTTATGACAACTATAATGATATCGTCCGACCCATAGCAATATGATTGATCGTAGGGTGTCACATTTTGTGGTATCGGAGCCAAGTTTAGGCGGTCCTAAGATCGAAGTAAATGTTATGTATATGTGTGAAAGAATGATTGAAAGGATATATGTGCATGCCACATAAGACTAAGTGAATTTGGAATTAAAGCTTACCTGTCTCTTTGTGTATTTCAGTGGTAGCTATGGCCTCTAGATCCATAAGAGCACGTGAGCTAGTGAGCGACACAGAGAGCAAGGCCTCAGCCTTAGCCAGACCGACAGTCAGCACCCCAACTGCTCAGTCTCATGTGCCCACTCAGCAGACACCGCCACCAGTTCCTCCAGTTTCTCAGCCCGCAGCACAGGCTCCCCCAGACTTTGCACAGATGGTGGTGGATCTATTATATATATAGATTCAGGCCCCAGCTCCCTCACAACCACAGCAGCCGCCGCCAACTCAGTTGCCCAGAAGGCCAATATTAGAACAGTTAAAAAGATTGGGAGCAGAAAATTTGTATGGGCGAGAACAAGTCACTACCATAGAAGCCGAGGCATGGTTAGATCAGATTAAGAGATTATTTGAGATTACCCATAGCCCTCTAAAAGAGATGTTGGAAGGCGCAGTGGCACTGTTCCAGGGCCCAGCTTACACATGGTGGGACACAGTTAGGCGTTACACCCCACTAGAGCAATTGACTTGGAATTTCTTCCTTCAACAATTTAGAGACAAATATGTGGGTAAAGCACACCAGCAGGCTATGGAGGAAGCATTTTGGCGACTGTACCTGGGCATATGCACAGTTCAGGAGTATGATAGGGAGTTTGAGAGGCTGAGTGCTTACATGAAGGACTGTCATATTCCTCCAGCTAAGATGTGCCAGTTATTTGAGAGGGGACTGCACACTGAAATTAGAAAGGCACTAGCCGTCCATACTTACACTGACATGAGAGCTTTAGTAGATGCAGCCGTAAAATTTAAAACAGTTGAAGCTGAAGAAACCAGTAGGAAAGCCAGACTCCAGCCAAAAAGAAGGCCACCCACGGGGACATCCAGTAGGTCTAGCAAGAAACCCAGATCTTCTGCAGCTCCCCCACAGACTTCTACAGCCACTCTAGCACCTAGTCAGAAGTCAACAGCTCGAGCGGCTCCACCTACTACATTAGTTGCCAGCACACCATGAGGCTCCTGTAGATTTGACAATCCAGAATGTGAGCACTATGGACGCCACCATCCAGAAGACTGCTGGAGATTGATAGGAGCTTGCTTGAGATGTGGGTCAAAAGAACATATGCAGAGAGATTGTCTACGTGCTCAGGCTACCCCATCAGCCACACCTGCTAATAGGCCTCCCACTGCAGCAACTAGAGGTCGTGGTAGAGGTGGATCCAGTAGAGTTGTATCCACTTGAGCTAGTGCCCAGATGCCTCCTGCTTCAGATAGACGACCAGCTGCTCAGGCATATGCAGTGAGAGCTAGGGAGGATTAGGATGTACCAGATATTATAGTGGGTAAATTCTCTTTATTCGAAACTCCAGTTTATGCTTTGATAGACCCTGGGTCCACACATTCATACCTTATCACCAAAATTGCACATGGGAAGGGTTTAGATAAATCACAGTTAGAATAAGACATTCTGGTGAGTAACCCTTTAGGGAATGAGGTAAGAGTGAACACAGTTTATAGAGAGTGTCCTATCCAAATACAGCAAACCACCTTTATGGAAAACCTTATTGAACTTCCATTTCATGAGTTTGATGTTATCTTAGGGATGGACTGGCTTCATAAATATCAAGTAATAGTGGATTGTTGGTTGAAAAGAATCACATTGAAGGCTCTTAAAGGACATGAAATCATAGTAGTGGGTGAAAGATCTTATTTCTTATCAAATGTTATATCAGCTACAGCAGCACACAAGTGTATCAGGAAAGGATGTGAGGCTTACCTGGCCTATATGATAGAAACTAAAGAAGAAAAGCTAAAGATCAGTGATGTGCCTACAGTCCGAGACTTTCCCGATGTCTTGCCTGATGATCTACCAGGGTTGTCGCCAGAGAGGGAGGTTGAGTTTACAATTGATGTGATGCCAGGTACTGCTCTAATTTCCATAGCTCCTTATTGGATGGCACCCATAGAGTTGAAGGAATTGAAGGTGTAGTTGCAAGAATTGTTAGATAAGGGGTTTATTCGCCCGAGTGTATCACCATAGGGAGCACCGGTGTTATTTGTGAAAAAGAAAGATGGTTCCCTTCGACTATGTATCGACTACAAGCAATTGAATAAAGTCACCATAAAGAACAAGTACCCACTGCCTCGAATTTATAATTTGTTTGATCAATTGAAAGGTGAAGCTGTCTTCTAAAAAATTGATATAAAATCGGGTTATCATCAGCTTCCGGTTAGGGGAGTAGATGTGCCGAAGATTGCCTTTTGGACCCGATACGGCCACTATGAGTTCTTGGTTATGCCATTCGGCCTTACTAATGCACCAGCGACATTCATGGATTTGATGAACCGAATATTCCATCCATATTTAGACCAGTTCGTGGTGGTGTTTATAGATGATATAACGGTGTATTCAAAAACTTCAGAGGAGCATGATACGCACCTGAGTATTGTTTTGCAGACTTTGAGGGATAAAAAGCTATATGCCAAGTTCAACAAGTGTGAATTTTGGTTAAATGAAGTTGCTTTCCTTGGCCACGTAGTGTCAGTAGAGGTAATAAAGTTGATTTTAAAAAGGTTGAAGCTATTCTAGAGCGGAAACCACCCAAAAATGTTCCAGAAGTTAGAACTTTTATAGAATTAGCTGGTTATTATCGACGGTTTGTCAAAGGATTCTTTATTATAGCTACCCCACTCACCAAATTGCTACAGAAGAATGCTAAATTCGAGTGAAAAAATCGATGTCAAGAGAGCTTCGAAAAGTTAAAACCATGTTGACTGAAGCACCGGTGCTTACACAACCCACTTTGGGTAAACCATATGTCATTTACAGTGATGCTTCTAGAAATAGGCTAGGATGTGTGCTTATGTAGGAAGGCAAAGTGGTAGCTTATGCTTCTAGACAACTTAAAATCCAAGAAAAAAACTATCCTACCCATGATTTGGAGCTAGCAGCTATTGTGTTGGCACTAAAGATCTGGAGGCACTATTTATATGGGGAAAAATGTTACTTCTACACCGATCACAAAAGTCTAAAGTACTTGCCTACTCAGAAGGAACTCAACTTGAGACAAAGGTGTTGGTTGGAGCTTATCAAAGATTATGACTGCATAATTGACTACCATCCTGGTAAAGCCAATGTAGTAGCTGATGCATTTAGTAGGAAGCACTTAGCAGCATTGAGAGCAATGAATGTCAGGCTAAATGTAGCTCAAGATGGAGCATTGGTGGCTGAAATTCAGGTAAAACCCAACTGGCTCCAACAGGTAAAGGCTAATCAAAAGCAAGATGATAGGTTAGCCTCTATCATTTCTCAAGTACAAGCGGGGAAAGATAGTGAGTTCTCCCTGGGTTATGATGATTATTTATGCTATAAAGGGAGGATTTGTGTACCAAATGATGCAGAATTAAAGAGGAACATTTTGATGGAAGCCTACAGTAGTAAGTATGCAATGCACCCAAGCAGTAACAAGATGTACCAAGATTTGAAAACAACATACTGGTGGCTAGGGATGAAAAAGGAAATTGTAGATTTTGTGACTAAATGCCTGATATGTCAGTAAGTTAAGGTCGAGCACCAGGTTCCTTCGGGATTACTACAACCTATTACTATACCAGAATGGAAGTAGGAACGTGTCACCATGGATTTTGTATCTGGGCTACCACTTACCAGGAGACAACATGATTCCATTTGGGTGATAGTCAACAGATTAACAAAATCTGCCCACTTCATACTGGTGAGAATCGATTTCTCATTAGTCAAGTTGGCAGAAATCTACATTAATGAGATAGTGAGACTACATGGGGTTCCCAACTCCATCATTTCAGAATGAGATCCTCGATTTAAATCCAGATTCTGGAAAAAGCTTCAAGAAGCGTTAGGAACTCACTTGCATTACAGTACTGCCTTCTACCCATATACGAATGGATAATCTGAGCGAGTGATTCAGATACTGGAAGACATGTTGAGGTGTTGTATCCTCGAGTTTGGTAGCAATTGGGAAAAGTATCTCCCACTAGCAGAATTTTCATATAACAATAGTTACCAGTCCAGCATCAAGATGGCGCCATTTGAAGCATTTTATGGAGGAAATGCAGAACACCTTTATGTTGGATCAAGGTAAGAGAGAACAAGCTAATAGGACCAGATTTGATCTAGGAAATCGAGGAGAAAGTGAAATTTATCAAAGCCAACCTGAAAGGCAGCTATAGATAAAAAAAAATCCTATGCTGACTTAAAAAAGAAAGACGTAGAATTCAATGTGGGCAAGAAAGTATTCTTAAAGGTTTTCCCGTGGAAGAAGATCCTGCAATTTGGCAAAAAGGGAAAGCTCAGTCCAAAATTTATTGGCCCCTATGAAGTAGTACAGCGGGTTGGATCGGTAGCTTACCGATTGAAAATACCACCAGAGTTAGAAAGGATTCATGATGTATTCCATGTATCCATGCTGAAGAGGTATCGGTCGGATCCTTCCCACATCATCACTGATAAATGTGAATTATATATAGTTTTTAATATGTTTTAAGCATTGTTATTTAGTTAATTAGGTGTTATTTAGGTTGTTTTAGAGTTAAATTGTTGATTTGTATGTTTTTAAGATTAATTTATAGTTTTGGTTGTTTTTCAGGTTCAATTTGCTGAAAAAGGGCTGACATTGGAAAAAAGGCAAAGATTTGGGCCAAAACTGCAAAAATAAGAAATTGATGCAAGAAAGTGAGCGTCTAGTCCAGAAGGTTTTCACGTGACCACATGAAATCAATGAAGAAATCTACCCGTGGCCACGTGAAGGGTTGCAGCTTGGAAGACATGGCCACGTGAAGGGTTGCAGCTTGGAAGACATGGCCACGTGAAGGTTGAAGCTTAAGAGACCCATGGCCACGTGAAAGATAATTGAATGAAAACCAAGAAGGACATGTGACCACGTGTGAAGTAAATAAGAACCACACGTGACCACGTGTGAAGAACCACTAGAGGGACACGTGATCACGTGTGGATTTACACATGAAGAAACGTGGCCACGTGCTAAAGTCTTCCATTCCACGAAGGATTTTCTCGAGCTTCCTATTTTAGCAGAGTTCACTTCCTAATTAATTTCTGGAGTTTAAGAAGGATTCCACTACGACTTTGGCCTATAAATAGCAGTCTAAAACACCAGAGAAAATATCCAATCTTAGAATTAAGCACATTATTTTCTTAGTTTATTTTACGTTGCTTTTGTTTTCATTATTTTTTCTTCAAAGCTTTGTTTTGATTTTAAGTATGTCTTGTGAGTAGTTTTCTTTAACTTTTACTAAAGGATACTTGAATCCTTAACTTGTATTGTTATGACTTAAGTTTGATCTTCAATTTAATGCAAGTTGATTATTTCTTAGTTCTTAAACATAGTCTTGTCTTTACTCAATTTTAAATTGATTGTTAACTTGATTAAGCATTGGTTAATTAATTAGTTTAAATTGATTATTGATTTGCATGTTCTTGAGTTGATTTATTTAGGTTAATATATGATTATAATCTGAATAAGCTATAATTTTGTGTTGATTTAAGTAAATTGAGATTGAGAAAAGTGTAACTAAGAATAGGTGAAAGTTAAATCTCTTGGAAAAGGCTTTAATAGACATCTAGGAGAATTAATTCAGGTATTTATGCTAAGTGTTGAATTGCTCTGAATAAGAAAATTTTAATGCTTGGAATGATAATCTTGAATAAAGTTATCTGGGTTTATTAATCTGAATTCTCCATAATCATTTGTGTGTTTACTTTTTGATTAAGTCATAATAATATTGATTAAGGTGGATAGTCCTTTAGTGAAAGTTACTTTTAATATTGATTTTTACCTCATTTAATTTACTTGCTTTTATTTTTACTCTTTCAATTGTTTTATTTTAGTTTTAAAATATTGCTTTTTGTTTTAATCTTCAATCATCACAACTTTGGGATTTCTCTTCTTTCTTCTACACACAAAATTGGTTTTGAAATTAAAATAGCACATACAAATACAAGTTTCCCTTGGGTTCAATATTTTGGGTCATAATTATATTTCCCTATATTACTTAGTCGATCTAGTACACTTGCTAGCATCCGGTCAATCACACCCAAGGAAGTCCAGTTGCGACCCGGCTTGTCATATGACGAGAAGCCAATGAGAATCTTAGTCAAGGAGACCAGACAACTAAGAAACAAGAAAATTCCATTAGTCAAAGTGCTTTGGACATGCCACAATTTGGAATAGGCAACTTGGGAACCGGAAGAAGCAATGAGACAACAGTATCCACAGCTCTTCAATCCAAGTAAATTTTGAGAATGAAATTTTTATTTAGTGGGCGAGTAATGTAACACCCTAAAATTTCATCTGTTATGCACAGTATGTTGTAGAGCATGCACAGTAACCTTAGGACTATTATTATAGTCATTGCACTAGTATAGTACAAAGAAAATCATAGAGGCTTAAAGGTTAAACGTGCTCACCCCTGAACAATCAGAGGATGGGTGACCAGATTGAAAATTAGAGTTAAGTAATTGATCAGGTATTATGAGTTAAATAGAGTCCATTTGTACAATTTGAGATGAAACTGAGCTTAAATAGACCCCGAAATTAAGTAAAGAAGCAGTTTCTCGGTTACCGTAAAAGGATTAACCAGAGGTTTGACTGAGCTCCAGAATATTCTACAGAGCTCTAAAAATTATTTTGATTGCGTAGAATCATTAGAAATATCATGAATGACCTACTGGAAGTGAAAAATAATTTTTCTGATAATTTCAAAATTTCAGGTTTCGGACTGGCCGGATTTACCTCCAGAGCTAGAAGTATACGAAATGATATCTGAATGAGCTAAAATTTTAAAAACATATTCCTACATATGTTAGTGCATGTAGAAAAAAATTTCAGAGCATTTTGACAAGCAGAATATCAATTTTAGAAAAACAATAAAAAACCGAGATCAAATTAATTAATGGGTTTAATTGCCATATTTTAATTATTTAAGGACATGAAGGTCATTAAAAATAGACCATGATCACCTATAAGTAGTACCACAATTAAAAGATATGTAGAAATTAAGAAAATGGTGACAAGTGGATTAAAACTAAGCCATTAGATTAAATAGTAAATGGAAGAATTTGAGCCTTAGATTTGGTGGACATAAAGTCAATATGGAGAGGTCTAAAATCATCTATAATTCTGCCCCAAATTCTATAACTTTCTCACTCTTCTCTTGAAAAATTCGAACCTCCAATTTTCTCACCCATTTCCACCATTTTCTTCATTTCTTCTTCCTCCCACCAAATCTCCACCCCAATTTTTTTTTATCACATACTCCTCAGATCCTCCTTTAAACTCTAGAAGTGGTATTGAATCAATGAGAATCTTGGATTTGGAGTTATTTTAAAGAGAGAAAATTGACCTAATTAGGTAACATCTTGTGTTTTTGTTAGAATTAGTTGGGGAATTTGTTATGAACTTGTAGAGAATGATTAGGAGAGTTAGTTAGTAGCTTTTAATTGCTTTAATTCATGGCTTAAACTGACTATTTTCTCTCTTTAAAATTTGGCCTAAAGAGAAATATCAAAGAAAAGATAAAGGCAAGGAGAAGAAAGGAGAGGAGAAGGAAGATTAGGCTATTCTCAAGCTAATATAAGGTTAGTGAATGCAATTTACACTTAATTTCATTTACTTTGATGAAATTTATAGAAATTTTACATTATGTAACTAGGTGAACCTATGTAGAAATGAGAAGTAATTCAACCTAACATGATAAAATGATTATTTAAGATGATTTGAGGGTAAATTGATAAAGAAAACTAAGTGGAACTAAATGATCTTAAGTGCGCCGAATTCTGTGCCAAATGGTAATGTAAGCTAACTTGATGATAAATGATATATTTGATGTAAAATGCACAATATTATAGGTAGAGAATATAATAACATTGATCAGAGTGAAAAATGTTAAGTGTACATAATTTATCATAATGAAACATAATGATGGAAGTTTAGGAAACTTAGAAATTATAAGACAATTTGAACATGTATGGTTATATAATTGCTTAGAATGATATTTAAGGCATATTTGGCATGCAATTGAGGAAAGAAAGAAATGATATATAGTAGTTCCTATTGAGGCCGAATGATGTTTGCATGTATATTACTATGATTTCTTTATTTTCATATGATATTTTATGTATTTATAATGAATATATGATGATTAAGTATAATGGGATACAATATGATCATGTAGTGCTTGTGACATAATATGATTAGTAAGGAGAAACTTATGAAAATATGACATAAGTTATAACATATGATTGCCCTTAGTGTACAGTGGATAATCTGAGACCCTAGCATATGATGGCTAGCCATAGGAACACATGTACCATGGTAGTATCACAGGATTCGATGAAAAGTACATATATTGGAATGCCGGCACACACAAATATAATGGAGTAGTAGGATCACGGCAAGTGGTCCCTCCACCCACACTAGAGTAGTCGGATCGCGGCAAGTGGTCCCTCCAGTCCACTAGTAGCATTGGAGTCCTCATCCCATATAGCCGGCTCGAGGATTTCCATTGGGCATATTAGGGTAAAATTTTAATTTGGTGAAAAAAATTGAGGACTAAATGGTAAATTATGCTGAAACAATGTTAAAGATGAAATAAAATAATGGATAAGGTGAAAAATGGAGTTAAATGGGCTAAAAAGGAAAAAACGTAATTACACTGGAAAATAGGGTTAAAATGGTAATTTGACATTAAAAGAGTTATTAAAAGAGTTAGATTGGTTAAATAAGTGAAAAAGGGCAAAATGGTAATTCAAGAAAAGTTTAGGGACTAAAACGTAATTTGCCAGCTTATAAGTAACATAAGGACTAAACGGGTAATTTACCGTTTAGAATGAAATACAAGACTAAAGAAATAGAAATGACCAAAATCGGAATTAAATAGGGTAATATATAGAGGAAAAAGGAATCCAGGGACTAAACTGTAACTTTTCACAAGATTGAGGAATTTATTAAATTAAATAAAGAATTTAATTGTAAATTTAATTAAACGTCCATTTAAAGGAAAACAAGAATTAAAATTTAACCAATGTGCAAATATAACACCAGGGGTATAATCGTAATTTTTCTTAAAGTATTTAGTAGGTGAAATTCTGTGTAGATGTATCCACCATTA
Organism: Excoecaria agallocha; assembly: GCA_037975025.1. Classification (NCBI taxonomy): domain Eukaryota; kingdom Viridiplantae; phylum Streptophyta; class Magnoliopsida; order Malpighiales; family Euphorbiaceae; genus Excoecaria; species Excoecaria agallocha. The sequence continues at coordinate 21,347,586 of CM075812.1, forward strand.
GGCAATAAAGTTGCTTAGTGCGTGATTTGTTTGACTGAATGCAGGGACAGGTTAAAGAGATGATAGCGATGGGATGCAAGTGGCATGTACATATGAAGACTTTTTGGACTTGTGGTCTTATGTGTATATGCATATATGTGTATTGTGTAACATAACTGGATATTATATTTTGGGACTTGATGTGTAAAATATGGCATGTAATGAATATTAAATGTTAGTGAATGTGATGAAATGTGTGATGTGAATGTTGTATTGTGTTGATGAGTTGTGACTGATAATAGAAGTGCAATGTATAGAATTGGAGTATTAGAGGTGGAGTTTGCCATTAGGAAGTGTTAACTTGAGAAATTGCAGGTTTGGGTAGCATGATTTATAAGCCATCATGCTGATAAAATTTATACCAAATGAATAGTAACTTAGCGACATTAAGTAAATGAAAGAATCAGGTTGTTAAATTAAGCTACCAATTCATTACCTAAACTGGACAATGTATTCCTATAACGTTATGACAACTATAATGATATCATCCGACCTATAGCAACATGATTGATCGTAGGGTGTCACAAAGTAAATTAAAGTTATCACCACCACCTTGCCACCTAATGTTATAGATAAATAATTTATCAATTGTAAGTGTCAATAATTTCAAGTACAACTTGTAAGGACCCTAAATAGGCCCTAGTAGAATTCAAGAGTATCATCAAAGTATCAATATCTAATTATTTTTAATTAGATGAAATATTAATAAGTGGGACTTTGTGAATTTATAATTTTATGAGATTGAAGGTGACAAAGTCAAGTTACGTTGTGATATATATAAGTGTGCAATTAAAATTGAACTAAGCTTTATATTATGGTAATAGGAAATTGAAGTAAATTTCCTACATGCGGTAAATGGTAATTTTACTATTTAATTTGAGTTTGGGATGAATTAATGGAATTGAAAATAAGTTTTGGGGTAAATGCTAAAATTGAAGAAGTATGCTAGGTCAATGTGTATAATGGACTTATGGTGGGGTAACTAGTTAAGAGAGTTTGGCATGCAAGGACTTAGTGGGATATTTGCCCACTATTGTCTAAATTAAAAGGGGTCTTCTCGTGAAAAGAGGGCAGATTTTTTGCCATTTTCTTCCTCATTTTCTCCTAAGTCAATTGTGTTTAGATTTTGTTGATTAAGGTCTTGTGAATTGCTAAGAAATTGGACAAGTAAAGGAAGGAGCAAAGGCATTTTGATTAAGTAAGAAGAGTAGATTTTAATAGAGGTATGGGATTTGAACTTTGAAAATAATTTGCATATATGTGATATCTTTCAATTATAAGGCATGGAAATTATTTTGATCTTGCATGTATTTATAGTGATGAGGTAGATATTGAGAATGGCAGGTCATGCACATGTAGATCATAAAATGAAGTTGCATGTAAAGGAATTAAGATTTTAGGCATTAATGTGAAAGGGCTGTCCAGAATTCGGATTGACCTTCAGTGATTATTTTGATCATACGTTGAGTTTCTTAACTTCGAATTTGATGATTCTTCTTGGGTTAAAATCGGGACATCTGAGCCTACAAATGTTATTTAAATAACCAAAATGAAATTTTGCCTCTAAGGTCCTCAAAAAGGCCCAAAACAATATCTCTTTTTCTTTTGATGGGTCATTGGAGCAGTCCTTAGTGATTTTCCAATAACTTGAATTAGAGAGATGATATTAAGATGATTTTAAATGTTATGGAAAATAGAAACACAGGGGAATAAGTTTTATTGAGAGAACTTGGCCTAAAAATGATGTTTTATATTTTTAAAATTGGTAACAAAATGAAATTTGAAATCTGACACTATGCAGAATGTATGTCATAGCTCCCTTGTTTCACATAAAATTTACCAAAATGTCTCAAAATGATAGTAAAGCTTATTTAGACCTTCTTGAATGTTTTAGAGCATCTTTATTATATAAATGAACATAAGAGAGAGATAAGTACATGGAGTATGTGATGATAAAGCAATAGGTATGATTAAATGATGAAGCATGTTATGGGAATGACAAGATCAGGTATGTCAACAATATTTATTTATTTAAGAGAAAGCATGTGTATGATTAATATCATACAAGCATGTGTATGGGAATGTATAGACATGAATAAAGATTGATCATGCATGAATGAGATCAAATCTTGACAAATGAGTGAAATGTATGGAAATAGCTCTTATGAACCTATTTCACAAGCTTAGTGATGAAGTGTACAAGCATAATAAACATGCATACTTATATATATATAATAGTTAAGCATATATATATATATATATATATATATATATATATATATATATATATATATATATATATATATATATATATATATATATATATATATATATATTATACATGAAGTTTATGCATACTAAAGTGAACAAATGTGCATTTTGAATTAATAGTATCCCTAAAAGAGAATACATAAAGCATTATGAACTAATGACAGTAATTTCAGCATAATTTGAGTTAGAAAACTTAAATTGAGGTCATTCTAATTTCTAAGGTTACATAACATATATTCCTACAAAATTGTAGAAGGAACCTAGCATTGAAATTGCCTTTAAGACATCCAAATAATTAACCGAATTTTCTATAAGCTATTAATTTTGGTTCTGGAATAGGGTGAAGTAAAAATGATGTATCTTTGTGTATATTGGTTAGAATTCTATGAAGTTTATTTATATGAAAAATAGACTTAGAAATATACATTTCATATGAAGCAAGCTAAGCCTAAATCTGTCTCTAAGAATGTTAAATTTTAGTTTGAAAATCGGAATTAACTGCTGCGTTGTTACTGGAACAGCCTTTTGGAATTTCAAAACATCTTGAGTTATAGATATGATAATGAGATGATTTTTAATGTTTCAAAAACTAGAAATATAGAGGAATAAGTTTATAGAAGATCATTTTTTTTAAAATTATCGTTTACTATATCTAATTTAGTGTGCAAACTAGTTACTAGAATATGTCCATGGAATTTTGAAATGCCATCTCATATAATTAATTGGAAGAGTACTTAAATAACTTTGATAAATTATTTAAGAACTCAATTACCATATTGTCTAAAAAGGCATATAATTAGATATATTTATGATTCTATTAGGCTTTAAAAGAGAAACTAAAGATATGTAGACTAATTTAACATTGAAGAATTGGTTTACAATATGTTACAAGTATATAAAGAAATGTAAATACTTTTATGTAAAAATAATTATGAATTTAAAGGAACTTGTAGATATATATATTTAGTACATGTACAATCATAATGAATATACTTTTCGAAAATAGTATAGTTATGATGGTATGCTTATACTCTTATGTTATTATGAGATAACATAAAGTTATAGTACTATATGCTTACATGTATTTGCATATTGACGTGTGTATTTAAGATTGTATATCTATATGTCTATATATGTATGTATATATACATGTATCTATATGTGTGTATAAATATGAACAAAATATGAACACATAAGGATTAAGTGATAACCTTGGAAAAATGGTATGTGTATAATTGAATTATCATTATTGAATATAATAATTTGATCATATATGTTCAACACACCAATTTAAGCTTGATAAATGATGATGTGTTGTAAATATAAGATGTATAATATTGTTATACAATGGATGGTACAAATATATTTTTATGAAATAATAATAATGTATATACATGTTGTTTCCATATAATTAAAGTGGTGAAAATATCACACAAAAAGGGATAGTAAAGCATGTATGCATGCATATGATTATCATAATACATATTTGAAATGGTTACATGATTTATAGGGATTATAAGTACAAAATAATAATACTTAATTGTGCCCAAGATAACATGTTTATAGAAAATTTATACGTGTACATATCTATGACACCATGCTCATATATATATATGCATGAATATATGTGTATGAACATCAATATGTATATGATAAGAAAAGAGCAAAGTACAGAATAGCAATACCTAATAGTGCATATGATCACATGTTTACAAAAAGTTACACATGAGCATGTATATGATTACCTTGTACATAGTTATATAAGAGTATACATGTGTATACATGTATATGATTGATAGAGTAAAGATAAAGTAAAGAGATTATGTTGCCTACATTAAGTATAGGATGTGGATAGATAGGCATGCCTATAAGGGTACCTTACAGCTGCTTCTGAACAGTTTTGGCTTGTTTAGGTCCACTTGAAATTAAAAGTTACAGTGACCTTATTTAGGTTTAAAAGTTAGAGTTGATTTGAACAACCCCGTTTGGATTGTAGCTGACCCCGTTTGGGTCCGCTTGACTGGTCCAAGTTATTTGTTTGACCCCGTTTGGGTCTGCTTTATCGATTTATCATATAGTTTTATCCCTACAAGGGATCACTGTTTAATACCTCCGGGTATCTTATTTGTACCTTCGGGTGCCACCATTATAATCAACAGTTTTGTACCTTCGGATGTTATCGTATAACCCGTTATCCATCTCTTTAGAATAGTGCAGGCTTTACACCAAAATTAAGAAAAGTTTGATGTTTAATTCAAAGTTTCTTGAACAATGTTAATTCCTAAATTAACTTTATAATATATTTTATATATATGAAATTCCTATTTTTTTTATCACATACGAAAATTATGAAATTAAAAGAGTTTGCAATATACGTTTATGCACAATTATTGCATATAAAAAAATTATATGTATAGAGTTATATGATTGAACTAGTGCATCACTAATATCTAGTTATGGACTATATTAAAGGCGGTATGTTCCCTATAGTAATATGTTGCTTGCTTAAGCTAGTTAAATGGCTTCCATGATTCGTCATATATGAAAGCTATGAAAATGGTTTGTCGATAAAAGTGTTTTGTTTGTAATGAAATATAAGAGTTATGTATAGGTATTCATGTCGGTGATTGCCTTTCAATTAGCACACTAGGCTATAAGTTTTCCTTGTAGCTACTCGTTCTTACTTTCTACTAAGACATGATGTACAATGTCTTGTATGCAACATAAAATATTTACGGATCTATAAGTGATAAACTCAATATGATACTGGTATTTGAGATAAAATTAAATTAGTAATTCAATGTATGCATTAGTACATTAAGTATCACAAATACATCCTAGATCAATAAATGATAAACTTTCATAGTACTAATGCTCTGTCTTTCTTATGAATATACATATATTATTGTTGATCATATTCTCATATTTGAATACATATATATATATTCCTAGATTAAGTCAAAGTGTGTGGTATGTGGAAGGTATGACTTAGTGTAAACAGTAGTATATCATTCAATGGATGAATTGTAGGTCTAAAAGATAAATATGCTTATATGATTAAATGTTGTGTATATAAAGCACCAATGTCAAAATTTACTATCATTAAGTCATCCGAGTATCATATGTGGACTCTTGTTTATTCATTTTGAATTGGTATCTCTTTCATTTGAACATAAGGTATACTTGTAGTTCATGATGTATGCTTGTTGGTGACCACTGTGAGTGGTCGTTTGTCATATTTTGTGTTTTCCACTAAGCTTTATAGCTTAGCACGGGTGTTTCATCCGTGTAGGTGGTAGGAATAGGTTTTCTTCTCAAGATCGATATCTGCTACAAGACGGCTAACACGAGTCTAAGAGATTATTAGAAAGTATATAATTTTCCTTTGGGGTTCTAATTGTCCAAAGATTATTTATGTTGAAAATTTTGTAATATTATAGATGTTTTATATATGTAAATCTTGGAATATTTAAAGAAACTCTCTTGTAAGTGAAGTTTTTTTTAATGTTAAGTTTCAGTTGATGGTTTGAGTAATATTATAAGATATCTATATATTATGGTAAAGTATGCTCAAATGATTACAGGATAAAGTATATAGCTAAGTATAGGATAAGGGTGTTATACAACTTACCACTATTCCAAAAAAACCTTAAACACTTTATATTTACAAGGTCAAACTACTGGATGCAACTAAATCTAAGATTAATTAATTAATATGAAATAATCAGTTAATTTCTGAACATATTATATATATATATATATATATATATATATATTATTACATACCAACATTTTTTTGTCTTAAACAAAAATTCAAGTTAATACATGCCAACCAACCTAGTTGAAATGCACAAAACCAAATGCCAAAATGAATATTTGAAATAGACATACAAAATTGTATTCTAATTCACTCTATGGATATAGTAATATTGTAGACCAAAAAAACTTCATGTCAACTTCACATACACAAAACTTAGCCAACTATAAAACTTAAAACACTTCAAATACACAAAACTCTGCCAACTATAAAACTTAAAACACTTCAAATACACAAAAATCAGCCATGGTAGAGTATCCGAGCATTTGTTTAGTTCATTAAGTCTAAAATTTAACTATTTCAAAGCAAAGAGCACTTTTTCATTCATGTCTTAATTTTGAGTATAAACTAGAAACAAAAAAATAATAAAAATAGACACAGCTTAAACGAAAGAAAGAAAAAAAAAAAATCAAAACATGACAACCTCTGAAAAAGTTGAAGCAATTTAGTGGAATCTAGTGGGGAGAAAGCTAATAACAAAAAAATAGTTAAAGAAAATGGACAAAAAATAAAACAAAACAGTAGCTTAGTAAAGCATAAGAGTACCTCACCTGAGATTGAAGACACAACAACTCAGTTTTAGCAAGTAATTAATCAAAGAATAGTAGCTTAGTTCGTAGCTCACTTGAGATTGTAATTAATATGAAATAAATGAAAATGGATTAATATTGAAGATACTCAAAAAGATTAAAAGCAATTTTGATAAAATGAAAAGGGAAACATAAACATTAAAGAGGAAAAACTAACCAAACGGTAATGGGATTTGCAGATCGGTAGAGGGAAGATAGGACTGGGAATCAATCTCTTAGCAGTAGAGAGAAAAAAATAAATAGAATAAAAATAGAAAGAAGAACTAAAGTAGGGTTTTTCATACCCCTATTTATAGTAATAGCATAGATGTAGATAATGAAAAAATTAAGGTTTAAATGATAAAAAATATTGAGGCGGATATACCCTAATCCTTGCCTTTACCCTGAATTTGAAATTAAAGATTATTTTTCCTTTGTCCCTATCCCCATAGGGGAAATGTTTAAGGATTCACCACCCTATTTGGGCTAGCTCACCACCAGGGGTGGGGATTCCCCGCCCCATGATCATTCCTATATATGTTACTGTGTAGTTGATTGATGATTAAATCAAGTATCCAAAAATATTATATAAAGTTATTGTTAATAACTTTATAATTAACAATGTGAGTATATTTTTTTAAAATGTAATTGTAACTTTTTATTTCTTATTAATAAATAAACAAACAATTGTAAATTTGAAGATTATAAGTTGTTCAAATGGATAATTTAGTGCCAAATAATATTAACCAATAATTATAAATTTTCATAAATGCATGAAAACAAACATTATATGTTAATATAAATAAAAGGAATAAGAAATAATTGGGGCAAAACAAACAAATCAAAAAATTATTAAATCGTTCGTTAAAACTACAAGCAAATTGGTTTACGTGGTTAGCTAGTTTAATTAGATAGTTGTAACACCTTCATACTCTCTAGGAAGATAAGAGACTGCACAATAAAAGGGACTAATTTACACATTTAGGGTCAGGATAAATCTTTAAATTCTCATATTATATTGTGACTTATCTTTATATAGGCAATACAGGACATATGGTAACATTTACATAGCATCTATCTTCTTCATATTCATTGGTACATGGAAATAGCTATAAATTACAAAACCTTATATTTACATATCAGGATTTATATAATACAATTCTTCTTTATCCAAAAATTTATATGCACTAATACATATTAGATACAAAATATTATTTATAATATTATAGCCCTATCATGAACAAAATCTTCAAAATCCTCCATCATGTTTTGTTACTAAAATTAAGTTGAGTTGTGAATGTTGGATTGTCTTGGTGGTGAATTTCCACCTAGAGCTCAAGTTGTGTTCATTTTGTCAATTTGTATGTATATGGTATATAAGGGTTTATGAATAATATGGCCAAAGTAATACCTTGGAATAACTTAGAATGTTTAGATATGTATGTAAATTACATAATAAAAAGTTTAGAGTGATTGGAGCTTGGAGGCACTCTTAGGGCAAAACTTAAAAGGAAGACATGTTGGTGTGAGTGTTTTAAGAGCAATAAGCAATATTTTAGGTGTAACTTTCTCTCTAGAACTCTTATTGAGTTGAATCTAATTTCTATATAAACTAAACTCATAATAGAGTAACTTTTATAAAAACTTATGTTCCAATTCTATCCTTAAAGTACCCAAAGATTAGCTCAAAAACAAAATAATAATTCTATCTTTCAATAGGTAGCTAGGAAAATTTGTAGTATTTTAGCCATAAATCCCATTTTGTAGGTCCAAATCACTTAATTCTTGATCGTTTTTGAAAATTAAGACACCTTGGTCTAAATGATACATTTTCAAGGTCAAAATAGGTTAATCCAGAGTATAAAAGCTTCCAGATTGTGAGCTTCCTATTTTCCAAAATAACATGAGCATTTCTTTATAAATCGATCCCAAATTGAAACTAAAAATTTTATGTGATATACAATGCATGTATACCATATGTTTAGAGGTATATGATGTATAAATATGCATGTAATATAACTTGAAATAATGCTCATGAAAGTAAATGGCCATATATGAAAATTTTGATATGAATAAAGGGTAATAAAAAGGTACATGTGATTGTGTATGCTTGGAATATAATGCATCTATTGAATAAGAATATGAATTAATATATGTTTGGTGTATAAATAACTTCGGTAATATGAAAGTCAGTTAAAAAAACTGCATATATTATAGCCTATTTTAGTTTGAGTTGTGAATAGATAGGCATGCCTATAGGGATTTTAAAGTCGTTTCGGTAACACTGAATCCCATTTTGTAGGTCCAAATCATTTAATTCTTGATCTTTTTTGAAAATTAAGACACCTTGGTCTAAATGATACATTTTCAAGGTCAAAATAGGTTAATTCAGAGTATAAAAGCTTCCAAATTGTGAGCCTCCTATTTTCCACAATAATATGAGCATTTCTTCATAATCGATCACAAGTTGAAACTAAACATTTTATGTGACATACAATACGTGTATACCATATGTTTAGAGGTATATGATGTATAAATATGTATGTAATATAACTTGAAATAATGCTCATGGAAGTAAATGGCCATATATGAAAAATTTGATATGAACAAAGGGTAATAAAAAGGTACATGTCATTGTGTATGCTTGGAATATAAATGCATATACTGAATAAACATATGAATTAATATATGTTTGGTGTATAAATAACTTCAGTAATGTGAAATTCAATTAAAAAAACTGCATATATTATAGCTTATTTTAGTTTGAGTTGTTAATAGATAGGCATGCCTATAGGGATTTTGAAGTCATTTCGGTAACACTGATTAATGTCTTCATATTGATACTTCAATATTTTTAGTTTAAAAATATGATATTGGCACTTATATCTCTTTGGTGATGACTTTTTGAGGTATCTTTAGTGAATGCAATTTTGTGGTATCTTTCAGTTCCTATTATCCATACCTATAAAGAAATCGCAGGCAAATCTGTATCTGGACTATTTTTATCATGTTTTGCTTTGCTTGCCTATTTTTGTTCTCCATTTGAATTAATAGTTATATTTTTTGAAATGGAAGATAAGCTAAGTTTGGGACAATTAAAAATTATGCTGCTTATTTGGGTTACTTTTTTTTATGTCATTTATGTATTATACGTGTATTGTTGGATAATTGTTGTGATAATTTGTCATTATGCATAATTTTAGTAATCTGGAATAAATACTTAATCTGTAATTTTGGTTTATGAATTCCATTTGGTATTGTAACATGATATGGTAATCTAATCTTAATTAAAATATTTTAATATGAAATAAATTCTAGCATTGTGCATATCCCACATAATTATTTCTTTTGGAAAGATTTTATGAGAACAATATTTATTGCACAATTTATCTTTAAACTTTTGCCATGTTTCATATACATGTGGTATCTTGATAACTTATGTGAGAAGTCATCCATATTATGTTTTTCGCACTAAGCAATTATGTTTAACATGATAGATTATCCTGTATAGGTTCTGGAGGCAAGGATTTATTGGTTGTGGGACATCTGCAAAGGCCTTATCAAATATGTGTTAAGGACTTATAGCTAATGGTGAAATTTTAGGAATTTCTTATATATATTTTTCTAATGGGCAAGAGTGCTCAAGTATTTGTAATTTTGCAATTCTGGTTATGTAATATTAAAGGTTTTTGATAATATAAATTATTGGAAATATAAGTATTATTATGATTTATATTTGGTGGATGTATGTTCGTTATTAGAAAGTGCAATATTGGTGTTTATGTGTGTTAATTGAGATTATATGAATGATTGGTTATCTTTCGACATATGACTTCTTAGGATGGCTGAGTGTTGTATGGGGTTTAGATTAGTTAGGTAATGATGTTACAATGTGAAATTTAGCTTTTAAGAATTATAGTAATGGATTTAGCCTTGAACTTTAATGTATGGTTAACTAGTTTTATGTATAAATTTTCATATGTGTGTGCGTGTGTGTGCATGGTATATAAGGATAATTTTCACATTTTAATTATTATAATTTTATGTTATATAAATATAAGTATATTTTACACATAAATCACCAAAAATCATCCACTTATCAATATTGATAAGTGATAAATTAGTGTTCAATTTTTTTTAATTGTCCTGTAGAACATTTATTTAATTTTTTTATTATGTTGATATTAAAATTTAATGACTTAGTTTTTTTCTCTGTAATTTTTTAAAACTTTTAAAATTTATTTTTTAAGTTTACGAATGCATGTTTTTATATGAAATATAAAATAACTATATATATTTAATTTTTAATTGTTAGCCAATAGTTAATAGTTGATTGACCAATTGTTGATGGATTCTACTTTGACTTTAATTTAAAAAATCTATATTAATGAACTGAATTTAAAAAATTATTTGGACTGATTTACCAGTTCATACCCACTGACCAAATGCTAGCAAGTATACTATATCAACAAGTATTATAGGAGAATACATTTAAGCCCACAAATATCATACCTAACTAAAGAATTCCCAAATTTTTGTATGATTTTCAAATATCACTAAGATAACAAGCAAAAATTAAAGATATTAAAATTAACAACAACAGTAATGCAATTAATGAAATGAAAGCAAATAAAAATACTGAAGAAATTTGATCAAAGTAAAAGCTGCTAAGGAATACTAATCCTCGATCCCCTTACCCTCATATATTGGACTCTCACTTAAATAACATACATCGGTTGTGAACAACCTAACTAAAAGCAAGCCTCTAAACTAGAATGCTATTCTAATCAATAAACTCTTTATCACCACAACAATTTACATATTAGCATAAGCACAACCTAATAAGTTCTAGATCTAGATTAGATTCTCATCTCAAGACACCCATCTAAAATCCTTTCAATCTTTAATACACCTAAACCCAATAAAACAAGCATCCATACATCTAAGCCTCAATCTTGGAACAAATAGATATAAGAAGACAAAAATACTTGAGTAGGGCATTTATGTTCACAAACAATCATTTAGATTCAAGGTTTAATCATCAAACTAATACATTAAAACTCAAATAGGATAACATTCAAAAAATATATTAAGTTTAAGATAATTGAAACAACTGAATATATATATACATATATTAAAATCTAAAATCCAGAATCAATACATGAAAAGTAAAAGGATTCAAAGATACCTCAGTAAAGATAAAATCTACCCATTATTCAAGTGTATATATGACAAAATAATAGAAAATGGGATTCATATACTCTTGCCCAATCTAAACTCTGTCGAAAAACTTCAACTCCTAATTCCTTTTCCAAAGTTTAACCCAGAAAAATTAAACTAAAACAATAAATCTATGAACAATGAATGTTTGTAAGAGTAAACCTTCAATTTAAACTATCTATCTAATTACAAAAAATGAAAAATGAACTAAAAAATATAGACAACCCTAAAAATACCTTAAATTTAGAACAAATCCATAAAAAAATTGAAGTCAGCAGCTTCAATATTGGGGAATCTCACGAGTATCACCTTAGACCTAATAGTCGTGAAGTGGTTATTAAATCTATATTTTTTAAAGGGATCACAACTGTCACATAAAACTTGACAGTTGTAACACCCTCTATACTATTACCCTAAATCAGATCCATTTAATCATGTAATCATTCCTTGCATTACTATATATATATATATATATATATATATATATATATATATATATATATATATATAACATGGTATGCGGGATGCTAAACATGAGATGAAGTATACAAACAATCAATGTAGCACCCATATGTTTATATAATATAGCATGATATCAGTAATATAACATGATGACCACATGATTGATAATATACAATACTACGTGCACACATGTTCATGCTTAATCATATTGCAAGTTGGTTACAATTCATTATACACATTAAATGCATCCTTATATGTTGATTAGCCAAATACAAAACATTTCAAAGTATTAATACAAAATCTCCATACATCAATTCCTATCAGTCTTGAGTTGTCCATTCTTGATGCAAAGAACGTTCCAAAACAAAAGTCTTGTCTATTAAACCTACATGGATAAAATAACCCGTGCTAAGCTATAATCTTAGTGGGAAAATAACTCATGATGGATGACCACTCACAGCGATCATCAGCGTACACAATTCAATATGTATCACATGCAACATAACATATCAATAATAAGAAGTTTGTAGCTTTAACAATATCTCAAGTATATAAGCATTAAAGTAACGAGGACAACAAATATTCTAATATACATAATTCATATAGATGGCAATTACCCATCTAAACATTTACATTTGAGACATAATTTCTATAATCAAACCAATCTTATGGTTTAATAATAATATTTAAGCAAGTCATGCATTGATTTGAAAACTGTGATCAGTAGTATAAATAGAATTTAGCTTCCCTTAGTTTTAATAGTGGATAACGGGAATTGTAGATACACTTAGGTATCAAAATGGTGGATAATCGAAGATATCAAATCGGTAGACCTAAATAGGGCCAAACTATACTTTAGACCGGTCAAGCAGACCTAAACGAGGTCGACTAATAACCCAAATGGGGCTGTTCATGATCCAAACGGGATCAACTATACTTTAGACCCAATTGGGACAAACTATGGCAGTTGCAATTTTCCCAATAGGCACCTATCTATCCATTTTTGAACTATATTTGTAGGAAATACAATGTTCATGTGCATTTCATACATTAAGACTGTGCTTATAGTATACCATTTGCACATGTACATAATCATGTAAAAATATATCTTCTCTAGTGCATAAACATATATGCACAATTCATAAAACAAGTTATACACTTTGCTCATATTATCCTTGTGACTATAAATTTAGCATAACAATATATAGGCATGACATATAATCATCACATCATATCATATTCATGTTATCATATATATATGGTAAATAATAATTTACCTTAGCTTACAATTTCTTTGTACTTATTTCAACTTTTGATCATGCCAATTACTTTACACTATGATATCATCAAATGTTTAATGTATGTGTCCCTCATTATATGTTGTTTCTATATCAAGATATGCTCTATAATTATTTAAAAAGGTTTAAATATACTTTATAACACTTTGGGACATGGATATCACATGTTATTCTTGTTAAAAACCTTTATCTTTATGCTTCTAATGCACTAAAAGTGTATAGGAAGGTCTAAAAATGCTCTAGTATCAATTTATAGCCTTAAGAGGGATGACTCGGATAGATGGGAGTCATGACTTGTGACAAATGGCCTAGTTGTTACAGAGAGCACACTATCACGAGTCATGACAGGGCAGTGATAGATTCCCAAGTTCATCTTGTGAGCAATTTTTGACCTTCAAAACAACATTTTCAGCAAAAATGGTCTTCTAAACATTTATTCCCCTATGTTTCTAATTTCTGAAACATTAAGAATCATTGCAATATCATTTCTATAACTTACGATAAATTGCAATTACTAATGACTGTTCATTATGATAGGTAGCACAGGATTCTGGTTTTCAAATTAAGTTTAGGTAGGTTTAGAAGCATATTTATACTTTGCTTTCTGCATAGAAAATGTAGATATGGGAGTTTATTTAATAACCCAACTAGAATTATCTAATTCTCATATCTAAAAATCAAGATATTGCAAAAATACTAAGAACTATTTCTGGAAATAGTGCTATTAACTATTCCAAATTCAAGTTAACTTTTGACATTCTTAGAAATAGAATCAATTTATACTTTCTTCATATAAATGGTAGAAATATAAGTTTAGTTTAACCAGAAAGTGGCCTCATATCATTTCAACAACTATACAAACAATTATACTCAAATTACTACAAACTATCCATTAAAATTTACTGCAATTCACGTTTAGCTTCTATCAAAGATTAAGGCTACAAAGGCAAAACCAACCTTAGGTTTCTTCTACAAAAATATAGGTACAAGTCGTATGTAAAATTCAAAATTAGAATGAACTCAATTAGAGTTTTGTAGCCCAAGTTATACAAAAAATACAGCAAGTCATTCAACCATTTTCTATAATTGTTCTTATTTAAAGTCATCAAAAATTAATTTCGGGTTCTTTTGTTCCTAATCTCATACTCTATTCCATGTCTCTCCTCATTGCTCACATGCATGCAAAGAAAACACATAATTTCTCATATCATGGCCGAAATCCTCTTTGAAACTTCAATCTATACCAACTTCCTTTCCTCTATCCTTCTTTCTTACTTCTTCGTCTTCTACATATATTCATGCAGTCATGCATTAAATCCAAATTCTCTATTTTTATTAACATACATTTTATCTTTAAGAAAGAAGAATAAATGAGATGAAAATAGAATCCCTTACCTTGACAAACTCTCTTTAAAAGTCTCTAATTCAACACTCATTCAATAGATTTTCCTTGGAAATTTTTTAGATGAAAAGTTGAATTTTTCTTAGGAGATAAATGGGAGAAGAGAGATGGAAGAGAGGAGATGCCATCCCACTCAGAGAACACACCCAATGCTTGTCATTATCTCTCCTCATGTAGAATTTAGTCTTTTTAAAAGGGAAGGAAAAGTCCTCTTTTGGTCACCACCTTTTTGCATGTAATGAAATTAACCCTCTTTTTTTAATTCCTTATAACATTAACCCCAAATTGTTTCTACCTTTTTAAAATTTACCCCACATGTGCCATCTTTACAAATTGACCCCACATTTATTATTCTATATTTTAATTGCACCCTTAATTATTTTTATACTAAATAATTTACACTCAACTCATATAATACAATTAAATTATTACATGCCTCACAACTTAAATACCCATATCAAATATTTAATTTCATCTTGATCAATATAACATTATTTAATCATGCATTTTTAACTAGGGTCATTATTGGGGCCTCAAAATTTTCTCTCCCTTAAAGAATTTCATCCTTGTAATTCTTACCCATTTGAAACAATTGAGGATGTTGTTCTTTCATAGCTGCTTCTGACTCTCAAGTGACTTCTTGCAAATCATGATGTTGCCAAAACACTTTGACAAATGGAATTTGTTTGTTGCTGAACTGTATAACTTCTCTAGCCAGCATTGTTATCGGCTCTTCATCATATGTGAAATCTGATTGCACTTGAACATCTTGTATAGGGGTGCTTATAGAGCAGGGTGGCGTCGGGGATTGCATCCCCACTCATTACCCTGCTGGGGTCGGGGATTCCCTATCCCTACCTCCGACTCTAGAACGGGGAGAAAATCCTCCCCGTCCCCTGCAGGGATCCCCGTTCCCCGATTTAGTGGTTTTTTAATTTTTTTGTCGAGTCCTAATTGTGAAGAAAGTAATACCTCCTAAAAAGTATTCAACTTTAAAAAAATAGAAATCTAAATTTGTCAATTTTCTACTTCTAAATATTTTTTCCATTGATTTGAGTATAATTCTTATAATTTATACACTATAATAGCATTAGCACCATAATTTATACACTTTAAAAATGTAAAAGCAAGAAAACCGATAACTTCATTGCCTAAATGTAAACTAAATATATTGCATTCATTTTTAGCCAAATTAAATGTATTCAATTTACTTTTATCTAAATTTAATACACTATATTCACTTTTACCCAAAAAAACTAAATTCATTTTTACTAAACTAAATATACTATATTTATTTTTATCTAAACTGAATAAACCGTGTTCAATTATCCAAATCAAACTCAAATTCAATCTTATTTTAATTGAATGGCAACTCGTATTTTCAAAAATAATTTTTTTCTTTTTATTTTTATAAATTTTAAATTTATTTATTTACTTTTTTAATATTGATTATTTCCATCAAATTTAAAATTAAATTAAAATCCACACTTTGCAGTTGCACCTAATAGGGATATAGTTATAGGCATACAATGAATACGCTGTGAAGGATGATTGATCAAATAGCCAACACAATTTTCAAAATTTGTATATGAAGATTGGGCAAAAGTAAAAATATCTATTCCTTGAGAGGTTTCTTTCACTTATCAAATTATCAAATTGCCTAGTGTAATTATATTTGATCTTAATTAATTTAATTGATACTTAATTTTAATTAAAATGTGAATTCAAATGAAATTCAAATTCAAAAAAATTGAATTAATTCAATTAAATTTGGCAATTGAAATTGATTAAAATCCAATTTAATTTCAATTTGAATAGTATTCAATTAAAATTAAATTAATAGATTAAATCCAATTTAAATTAAGTTTACAAATTCAGTTTTAATTAAAAATAAGATTAAATTTGAGTTCAATTTGAAAAATAGTATATTTGTTTGGAGCAAAACTGAATATAGGGTATTTAATTTTGGCCAAATTGGATAGAGTGTATTAGCTCTAATGAAACTGTATACGATCTATCAGCAGCAGGTGTTGTTTACAGTGGACAATTAAGGCAATCGTAATTAGAAAGAGAAGATCTTTTCATTATTGCTGTGTATTTTTTTTATTATTGCTCTTCACAATTGGTGTTAAGAAAGCTAAAAAGACAAAAGATTTTGTGGAGTTATTTCAAAGTTAATGGTGTTTAACTTATTTAATTAACTATATTTTTTTCTTTTTCTTAATCTTATTTTTCTTTATTAAATTAAAATTATTTCTTTTAAATTAATCTTTTCTAATGTCAAAGAAGATAAAAATTGAATAGAAGTTACAAATGTTATTTTAATTGATTTTGCTGCACTACTTTTTATTTTGAGTTGTTCAGCATCAACTTACGCATTTCTTTGTGTTGATATGAAATATATAGAAAATTAATTATATTATATAGATTGCCTCATTTCTTTTTTCAATATATGGACATCTCTTTAATGTGATATTCTATATCAGTGTAATTTTTTAATTAATGACTTTTTTTTTAATTTTTATATATAGAGCTTGTTGGAATTTAACGGTTACATGCATCACATACATGAGCGGAATTTTAAAATTTTTTAACTATAAGATCTGATATTTCCATGAATACACAATATAACTATATGAGAATAAGAAAAATCACCTTTGATTTTTGTTGAACAGTTGATTTTACTTTGCACCGGGTTGTCGCAAACCACAGTGTCCAAAATCGAACACCTCCAACGAGTAATCCACACTAGAGAGGGGTAAATTGAACCAACAAATTGGTGTTCAACTAGGGCTGGCCGAAATTCCAAGAAGCTAGCTTGGATTTGGCGCAAAAAGGAGAGAGAGAATAGAGAAAAATACTTTCTTTTTGTTTTAATCACTTAACCCTAATTCTCATTAGTTGGCCTTTTATAGTTAGGTTAAAATTCCAACTCCTTAATGAGATTGGGCTCTTTAAAATTGCTGGAGAATTATTAATTGGGCCTCTAGAATTAATTATAATCATTTGGGCTTAATTAAATCCAATTTAATCCTTTTCATAAAAGTCTATGCACAAAATCCACAAACTAGGCCCTTTGTGCATCTAATTGAATTTAAATACCCAAATGGATTCCAAATCCAACCAAATTAAATATGTGAGTTCCATAGCACTTATGTAACATATATAAATTAATTTGGTCCAAGAAAAAGCCCTCTAAGCCCTTCTGTATGGAGTTGACGTGTGGCCCTTTTCTGGAGGACTTCCTCCAACTTCTTCATTCCTTTGGCCCTTTATAATTTCTCCAATGGACCTATTAATTATTATATCAGTCCTATAACACTTATAGTAGTCTTATAACACTTATAAGATAATAATAATTAATCATAAAATACATTATTTCAATTAGGTCCAATTTTGCAGAACATTTCTCAAAAGTTTCGCGGACAATTTTATTTGATCATAATTAATTAAACTCTTTAATTAATTATTATCTTATTCACTTCTCTACCTTCATAATAATATCAAATATTATTATCCTTATTATTTTACCATTTTACCCTTTTCTCTATATGTGTGTGACCTATTGGGTTCCTGTCCATGTTGGCAGTATAATATGTAATTGTGAGTTCTATTCAAAACTCACATGATTTAAACTCTTTTAAATCATTTTATCAATCTCTATTGATATTTTGATACATCATTATACAAGTCATGATTGGCCTCTAGTTAGGCATCATGACTACCCAAATGTCAGGAAAGTCATGTGGTTTGACTGTACCCTTCCATAGAAACAATTACCGTGCAATTACTCCTTTCACCACTCTTATCTTAATTAGATTCTGAGTATGGATTTCTGTCAACTCATATAAATCTAATTATGTATGTTCTATTAATTTAACCATTGTTCCTAAAATGCCCTTCATGGATCTCCATCCATCTCGGCATATTACTCTGGCCAGAGATTCTCTGAACAAGGCAATTATAGAATCATGCGAGATAACTTCCCTTGTTAAATCTGGGATGGTGAATCCTTTGTCAATCACTCAACTATCTTCAAGTAGGTCATGATATACCCAATCTCCTAACTATGTTCACTCCCAGTTGGAAGTAATCAGTTATGGAGTCAAAGTATACCACTTGCTACTTAAGATAACTTTAGTGATCTGAAGTCTAAGGATACTTGCACAACCGCTATGAAGAGATTCCTCACTGACATAGATTTAATATCCATGTGAGGATTCTCTATGCAGGTCTCCAATGAACTTGTTCTTCTAACAAGCATCCACATGTTAGCTTTGATTATCTTTCATAATCACAGTTATGAGAACCACTGCTTGAACCATTCAAGAAGCATAACATGTGCTAGTCTGTCCGAATTAACAATGTCCTGTCTTGTTAATTCTATGACTAGGGATATTTAGATATTAACACATTTGCATGCAATAGTCATCTCATATCATGAAAACTTTCATGATTGCCTTTGCACTGTGTTTATAATATCTAGGACTTCATTTATTAATTTAAGATTTACAAACTCATGTACTTAAACATAGCATTAATAAATGAATGACGCCTTTTATTAAGAATATAAATTTTATACATATGAAAAACATCCCTATTACATGAGCTCTAGGACATACTCTCTAACAATCTCCCACTTGCACTAGAGCCAATCACTCATATGTCTCATACCCATGTTATTTATATGGTGATCATGCTTAATCTGGGAAAGTGCTTTAGTGAGGGGATCCGCCACATTGTCATCTGTGGGAACCCTTTCTATTTTCACATCATTTTTAGCTACTATTTCCCTTATGAGATGGTAGCGTCTGAGAACATGCTTGGATCGCTGATGAGACCGTGGTTCCTTTGCTTGCGCAATGGCTCCATTGTTGTCACAATATAAAGGAATCGGATCAACAATGCTAGGCACCACTCCTAGTTCAGTTATGAACTTTTTGATCTAGACTGCTTCTTTGGCTGCTTCTGAAGCAGCAATGTACTCAGCTTCCGTCGTGGAATCAGCAGTTGTTTCTTGTTTGGAACTTTTCCAACTAACTGCTCCTCCTTTCATTATGAACACAAAATCAGACTGTGATTTACAGTCATCTTTGTCAGATTGGAAGCTGGCATCTATATACCCATTTACTTCCAAATTGCCCTCTCCATATACCAAGAATACATCCTTAGTCCTTCTCAAGTACTTAAGGATATTCTTAACAGCTGCCCGGTGTTCCTCTCCAAAATTGGATTGGAATCTGCTTGTGACACTCAAAGCAAATGCTACATCTGGACGTGTACATAACATAGCATACATGATAGAACCAATTGCAGATGCATATGGTATTCTATTCATGCTCTCTCTATCCTCTAGTGTCTGCGAACACATAGACTTTGAAAGGTGTTTCCCATGCACCATGGGTATAAACCCTTTCTTAGAGAGATCCATATTGAACCTCTTTAATACTTTATCTATATATGTACTTTGAGAAAGACCTAGCAACCTATTGGATCTATCTCTATAGATCCTTATTCCCAGAATATAGGATGCTTCTCCAAGGTCTTTCATGGAGAATTGCTTAGATAACCAAATTTTAACTGATTGGAGAAGAGAAATGTCATTTCCCATGATCAATATGTCATCTACATATAGAACTAGGAAGACAATTGCACTCCCACTGACCCTTTTATATACACAAGGTTCATCTTCATTCTGTGAGAAACCAAACTCTTTGATTGTCTCATTGAATCATATGTTCCAGCTCCTAGAGGCTTGCCTCAATCCATAAATGGATCTTTGAAGCTTGCATACCTTTTTGCCATTTCCTGATGTGAATCCTTCTGGTTGTGTCATATACACATCCTCAGTATGATTTCCATTAAGGAAAGCTGTCTTCACATCCATTTGCCAAATCTCATAATCATAATGAGCTGCAATGGCTAAAAGTATTCTTATAGACTTAAGCATCGCAACAGGAGAAAAACTTTCGTCATAGTCAATACCTTCTTTTTGATGATAACCTTTTGCTACTAAGCGAGCTTTATAGGTAACTACATTACCTTCCATGTCGGTCTTCTTTTTGAAGACCCATTTGAACCCTATGGGTTTTATCCCTTCAGGTGGTTGAGTTAAAGTCCATACTTTTTTCTCATATATGGAGTCCATTTCAGATTGCATAGCCTTAAGCCATAAATCATGTTCTGAACTGTTCAAAACTTCTTGATAGCTAGTAGGCTCATTGTCCTCTACTACAGTTATGCCTCTATCCGAATCTATGTGAAATCCATATCTCACAGGGATAGAGCACATCCTAGTAGACCTTCTAGGATTCTGTGTATAATCAGGTTCAACTGCAATCTCATCTTTATGAAATTCAGTTTCGGGTTCAATCGGTTGATCTACTTCTATTTATGGGTCCTGAACTTCACCAAGTTTAATTTTACTCCCACTGTCTTCTCGTAGGAGAAACTCTTTTTCCAAGAAGACAACATGCCTTAAAACAAACACCTTTTGTTCTAAGGGATGATAGAAATAATATCCAAACGTTTCTTTTGGATATCCCACAAATAAACATTTGTCAGATTTAACATCCAGTTTGTCTGACATTGTCCTCTTCACATAAGCAGGACAACCCCATACCTTCATATGAGAAAGCGTGGGTTTCTTGTTATTCCACATCTCATATGGAGTAACATCAACCGATTTACTAGGAACTCTGTTTAACACATAAACAACAGTTTCTAGTGCATATCCCCAAAAGGACTTAGGCAAGTCTGCTCGGCTCATTATTGATCGAACCATATCTAATAGTGTTCTATTTCTCCTTTCAGATACACCATTGTGTTGTGGTGTATATGGAGGAGTCCATTGAGATAAAATCCCATTATCTCTAAGATAATCCTGAAACTCTTGACTTAAGTATTCTCCACCTCGATCTGATCTAAGTGTTTTAATACTTTTGCCAAGTTGTTTCTCTACTTCATTTCTGAACTCTTTGAACTTTTCAAATGCTTCAGACTTATATTTCATTAGATAGATATATCCAAACTTGGAATAATCATCTATGAAAGTAATGAAGTAGGAGTAACCTCCTCTGGCATGTGTAGTCATTGGACCACATACATCTGAATGTATTAAGTCCAAAACCATTTTAGCTCGTTCTCCTTTACCAATAAAGGGAGCTTTTGTCATTTTTCTAATAAACAAGATTCACATGTATCAAATAATTCATAATCAAATGATCCCAAATCACCTGACTTGTGTAATTTGATCATGCGTTTTTCATTTATATGGCCTAAACGACAATGCCATAAGTATGAGGTATTTAGATTATCATATTTCATTCTCTTGGTATCCACATTATGTACTTCTTTAATTAAATCAAGAACAAATATACCATTCTCAATGATAGCTTTTGCATAAAACATATTGTTTTTAAAAATGTAACAACATTTGTCCTTTAAAGAAATATCATAATCGTTCATCAAACGACTGAAAGAAATAATACTTTTGGATAAAGCTGGAACATAATAACAATTATTTAATTCCAGTACTAATCCACTAGGAAGAGGCAAATAGTAAGTCCCCACAACTGTTGTAGAGATGTTCTGTCCAGTAGCTGACTGCAAACATATCTCTGCCTTTCCAACTCTTCTAAAGCTTCTAAGCCCCTGTAGATCATTACATAAATGAGATCCATATCCGGTATCTAATACCCAAGATTATTTTGAAGCAATAGAATAAGTATTAATTTCAATCATATGAATACCTGAGGTAGAAGCATCAGCTTGCTTCTTCTCCTTGAGAGAATCTAGATAGGCCTTGCAGTTACGCTTCCAATGACCATCCTTTCCACAATGGAAGCAAGTTCCTTTGGGATTCTCTTTCTTGGCAACCTTCTTCTTGGAGATCCCACCATTCTTTGGTTGCGCCTTGGTTATCTTCTTCTTCTGCTTCTTGCCTTTAGCAGAAGTGACAACCATGACACTTTTTGGATCATTCTTAAATGATCCATCAGCTGTCTTGAGCATATTGATTAACTCAGGAATGGATACTTGGATTTTGTTCATGTTGAAGTTAAGCACGAAAGGTGCATAACTTGGAGCCAACGAGTATAAGATTAAATCTATGTATAGATCATTATCCATAACATAGCTAAGTCTACTCAAATGCTCAATATACCCATACATCTTCAATGCATGAGTAGCAGCTGAAGTGCCTTCCACCATTTTATAGCTAAATAGAGCTCGAGCAATCTCATATTGCTCAGTTCTAGCCTGAGAAGAATAAAGCTCCTGTAGATGCAAAACGATGGTTCTAGCATCCATCATTTCATGTTGCTTTTGAAGCTCTGAGGACATAGCACCCAGCATCAGACATGCTGCTGCTTTACCATCCTCCATGTATTTTCGATAAATGCCTTTGATCTCATCAATGGCATCATCTGATGGAAGTGGTGGTGGATCTTTATCCAAGACATAGTGGATCTTTTCAGCTCTGAGAACAATTCTCACTTGCCTGATCCAGTCAGAATAGTTGTTGCCAACCAGCTTGTTATCCAAGATTGATCGGATATTAATGTTTGATGTGCTCATGATGATGACCTAGATGTGAAAAAGAAAAGATATAAGAGTATGTTCATATATATATGTATGCATTAATAAGGTCTTTAAT
This sequence comes from Excoecaria agallocha, assembly GCA_037975025.1. Classification (NCBI taxonomy): domain Eukaryota; kingdom Viridiplantae; phylum Streptophyta; class Magnoliopsida; order Malpighiales; family Euphorbiaceae; genus Excoecaria; species Excoecaria agallocha. The sequence goes on from CM075812.1 coordinate 21,371,320, forward strand.
TAATCCATTTACTCCCACTATTTTATTGCGAATTAATAGCCCTCACTATATAATCCGAGAAAACCCGATGGTTTTCTTAGTGGGCCAAAAAATTGGTGTTCAACTAGGGCTGGCCAAAATTCCAAGAAGCTAGCTTGGATTTGGCGCAAAAAGGAGAGAGAGAATAGAGAAAAAGACTTTCTTTTTGTTTTAATCACTTAACCCTAATTCTCATTAGTTGGCCTTTTATAGTCAGGTTAAAATTCCAACTCCTTAATGAGATTGGGCTCTTTAAAATTGCTGGAGAATTATTAATTGGGCCTCTAGAATTAATTATAATCATTTGGGCTTAATTAAATCCAATTTAATCCTTTTCATAAAAGTCTATGCATAAAATCCACAAACTAGGCCCTTTGTGCATCTAATTGAATTTAAATACCCAAATGGATTCCAAATCCAACCAAATTAAATATGTGAGTTTCATAACACTTATGTAATATATATAAATTAATTTGGTCCAAGAAAAAGCCCTCTAAGCTCTTCTGTATGGAGTTGGCGTGTGGCCTTCTTCTGGAGGACTTCCTCCAACTTCTTCATTCCTTTGGCCCTTTATAATTTCTCCAATGGACCTATTAATTATTATATCAGTCCTATAACACTTATAGTAGTCTTATAACACTTATAAGATAATAATAATTAATCATAAAATACATTATTTCAATTAGGTCCAATTTTGCAGAACATTTCTCAAAAGTTTCGCGGACAATTTTATTTGATCATAATTAATTAAACTCTTTAATTAATTATTATCTTATTCACTTCTCTACCTTCATAATAATATCAAATATTATTATCCTTGTTATTTTACCATTTTACCCTTTTCTCTATATGTGTGTGACCTATTGGGTTTCTGTCCATGTTGGCAGTATAATATGTAATTGTGAGTTCTATTCAAAACTCACATGATTTAAACTCCTTTAAATCATTTTATCAATCTCTATTGATATTTTGATACATCATTATACAAGTTATGATTGGCCTCTAGCTAGGCATCATGACTACCCAAATGTCAGGAAAGTCATGTGGTTTGACTGTACCCTTCCATAGAAACAGTTACCGTGCAATTACTCCTTTCACCACTCTTATCTCAATTAGATTCTGAGTATGGATTTCTGTCAACTCATATAAATCTAATTATGTCTGTTCTATTAATTTAACCATTGTTCCTAAAATGCCCTTCATGGATCTCCATCCATCTCGGCATATTACTCTGGCCAGAGATTCTCTGAACAAGGCAATTATAAAATCATGCGAGATAACTTCCCTTGTTAAATCTGGGATGGTGAATCCTTTGTCAATCACTCAACTATCTTCAAGTAGGTCATGATATACCCAATCTCCTAACTATGTTCACTCCCAGTTGGAAGTAATCAGTTATGGAGTCAAAGTATACCACTTGCTACTTAAGATAACTTTGGTGATCTCAAGTCTAAGGATACTTGCACAACCGCTATGGAGAGATTCCTCACTGACATAGATTTAATATCCATGTGAGGATTTTCTATGCAGGTCTCCAATGAACTTGTTCTTCTAACAAGCATCCACATGTTAGCTTTGATTATCTTTCATAATCACAGTTATGAGAACCATTGCTTGAACCATTCAAGAAGCATAACATGTGCTAGTCTATCCGAGTTAACAATGTCCTGTCTTGTTAATTCTATGACTAGGGATATTTAGATATTAACACATTTGCATGCAATAGTCATCTCATATCATGAATACTTTCATGATTGCCTTTGCACTGTGTTTATAATATCTAGGACTTCATTTATTAATTTAAGATTTACAAACTCATGTACTTAAACATAGCATTAATAAATGAATGACGCCTTTTATTAAGAATATAAATTTTATACATATGAAAAACATCCCTATTACATGGGCTCTAGGGCATACTCTCTAACAGAGCTAATAATTTTATTCATACAGAGGAATCATTCTTTTTATTCTATTTAGTTTGGACAAAAATAAACACAATACATTCAGTTAGATAGAAATGAATATAATTTATTTTTTATGCAAAAGTGGATACACTACCAAAATTTACATGGGAAGAGTTGCTAATGAATTCACTTAGAAAAGGATATAAATTTAAATCTTTAATTTATTAAATTGAGTAGTAGAGTATTAATGTTCTCAATTTTTGTACTTTAATTTTTTTTACAAGTGAATTAAAATTAAAATTTAGAAGTAAATTAAAATATGAATTTAAATCCTTCTAAAATATACATGTCATAACAAATCATATTACATTGTATACAATACACAATGTATTATTTTAATATATAATAACAAAACCATTTATGGAATTTACCGTATACAATGTATTTTGTTAATATAGAATAACAACATTGATTATATTATTTTCGGGAATAAGTAAATATGATGTTGTTATATTACTAGTTAATATATAGTATTAATATTTTACACTAATTGAATATGACAGTATAATGTAGTATTCTAATTTTATATTTGTTACAGTGACGTCTTTCTAATTTATTGAATTGACATGAAGCATTCCAAAAAAAAAATTGAAAGGAAAATAAAAACTTAAAATAAATGCTAAAATAAAATCGAATACATCATATACATGACAAAACAAATCTTAATACAATGTATTCACTTGATGAATGACTACATTGCGTTCAGTTGTATTTTTCTAGTGTGCTAATTGATTATATTCGATTATATTCTGCAGGGCGGGGATCCCCGCGAGGCGGATACCCCATTCCCCGTCCTCACCCCTGATTTTATAACGGGGATTTTTTCCCCCGTCCCCGTCCTCGCGGGGGGGAAATTCGGGGATTTGGGGCGGGTCCCTACCGGGGTCGGGTAATCCCCACCCCGTGATCATCCCTAATCTTGTACTGGTATTATATGAGATTCATCCGAACGATATCTTCGAAGTATAGATACATGGAATACATCATGAAGTTTGGCTTGTTCCATAGGGAGAGCTAATCTATATGCCACTAGTCCAACTCTTTAAAGAATCTCATATAGGTCAATATACCTAGGGCTCAATTTATCTTTTTTTTTTTTTCCAAATCTTAATACTTTTCTCCAGGGGGACACTTTCAAAAATAATTTGTCACCCACTTGATATTCAATATCTTTCCTTTTCAAATTAGCATAAGACTTCTGTCTATCGCTAGCTTCTTTCAATCTCTGCTTGATAATTTGTACCTTCTCTTCTGTGTCTTTAAAAATGTCTGGACCAATAATTCTGCGCTCCGATAATTCAGTCTAATAAACAAGAGCTCTACATTTTCGGCCATATAAGGCCTCATATGGTGCCATCTCAATAATCCTCTGATAGCTGTTATTGTAAGCAAATTCCATTAAAGCCAAATATCTATCCCAACTTCCTGCAAAATTCAAAGTACATCCTTTCATCATATCCTCTAAAATTTGGATAAACCGTTCATATTGCCTATCTATTTAAGGATGAAAAGCTGTAATGTAATGAAGCTGAGTTCCAAACACTTGTTGCAAACTTTGCTAGAATCTAGATGTAAACCTCATATCTTGATCTGAAATTATTGACATCGGAATGCCATGCAGTCTAACAATCTCATTTACATAAAGTTTAGCTAGTTTATCCATAGAGTAATCCATCTGAACTGGTACGAAATGAGCTGACTTAGTCAGCTTATCAATTATAACCCATACTGTATCATGCTTTTTTTGTGTAAGGGGCAATCCTGTCACAAAATCCATGGTAATGTGTTCCCATTTTCATTATGGAATTGGGATGGGATTCAACAATCCTGAGGGCAATTGGTGTTCTGCTTTCACTTATTGACAAGTTAAACATTTGGAGACATATTCTACCACATCTCTCTTCATACCAGGCCACCAATAGCATTATTTCAAATCCTGGTACATCTTATTCCCATCAGGGTGTATAGTGAATATTGTATTATGAGCTTCATTCAATACTGTTCTTTTCAATTCCTCGTCATCTAAAACATATAATCTATTCTGGTAATACACATCCCATCCTCTTTCATTATATACTCAAACTGGATTCCTTCATGTGAAGACTTCACAATTTGTTGCAACTTTTCATCATATTTTTGAACATCGATCACTGATTGCCTCAAACAAGGTCTAGCCCTTAACTGAGCTATTAAGGCACCATTAGATGCAAATTTCCATCTACACTAATATAATATCATAGAAGCCATCATCTTATGACTTAAGGCATCTGTTACAACATTAGTTTTGCCTGGGTGGTAATCCACTATACAATTATAATCCTTAAACAGTTCTAATCATCTTTGCTGTCTCAAGTTGAGTTCCTTTTGAGTGAGAAAATACTTGAGACTCTTGTGATCTATATAGATTTTGCATCTTTCCCCATACAAATAATATCGCCAAATTTTCAAGGCAAACACTACTGCTGCCAACTCTAGGTCATGGATTAGATAATTTTGCTCATGCGGCTTCAATTGTCTAGATGCATAGGCCACTACTTTGCCATCTTGCATTAACACATAACCCAAACCAACTATAAAAGCATCACTGTACATGGCATATTCCTTTCCTAAAATTGGCTATGTCAAAACTGGAGCCTCTGTTAATATTTTCTTTAACTAATCAAAGCTTGCCTAACATCGATCAATCCACTCAAATTTGATACCCTTTCTCAATAGTTTAGTGAGTGGTGCAGCAATAACTGAAAAGCATTTCACAAAACGACGGTAATATCCTGCTAAGCCCAAAAAACTTGTCACTTTTATCACATTTCAAGGAGGCTTCCAATTCACAATAGCCTCTATTTTAGCTGGATCCATTCACTACAAAAAAATTGAATTTACCGACGGAATTTACCGACGGATTAAAATTCTGTCGCAAATAATGGGATATTACCGACGGAATAGCTACGGAACAGCAAATCCGTCGGTAATAATAAAAATCTTGGAAAACGACGAAATTTGTAGCGATGGAAAATAAAAACGGTCGGTAATATTGGTCGGAATTTTTGGCGCCATTATTTAGCGACGAATTAGCGACGAAAAATTCTGTCGGTACCTATAACAAACATTTTTTCTATGCACCGACAGAAATTCCGTCGGTAATATGATGTATGCTTTTATTTTACATGTTTTACCGACAGATTAGCGACGAAAATCCTAATCTGTCGGTAAAAAAAGTTGCATAATTTAGCAACGGATAGTATCGTCGGTTATCCGTCTCTATTTTTAACAATACAAAATAAATGATTATTAATGGATAGTATACGTTACTACTACCGACAGAGCGTAAATGCTGAGTTCACCATTATTAAATATTATTCCATTTTAAATGATAATTTTTTATTTTTTACGATAATCAAAGAAATAATTATAAAATGTCAATTTTATAAAACAATTATAATTATTGATAAAAATATTTTTATATTTTAATTTTTTTAAATTCTAATTAAAATTAAAAGTGATAAAAAATAAATATATATATATAATTATTTTTTAAATTTTAAAAAATATATTTCAAGTGTGGTAAAGTATTTGTCTAAACACTTTTTCATGGGTCCCCCAATAAGACATTAAGACCCACCGCCAAGACTTAGACTTTAGACTTGTAAAATGGAGCAGTGGAATTTTTCAACTTTACAAAACGCGTTGTTCGCCACTAGCAAAGTTAATCAATTTTGTGACTCTGCTTCAATCTTAATTCTCATTGTGCTTCGTTTATGTCTCCAATTTCCTACTGAATCTTTTTTTTCTTCCATCAACAACTATTTCTCCTTTCTATTATCTCTTCCATAGACTCTACTACACCAATTGCTTTGCAAAGAACACAAAGAAGTAGCATGGTGGACGCAATTGTTTCCTTAGCTATTGAAAGAATAACTGATTTATAATTTGATTATGAAAACTTTAACAATAATAATCACCAAGTCAATTTGTTATTATCTAAGGCTACAACCCAGCGATACTATAAAATTGAAATTGATTTACTAATAAATCAATATATAGTTTTCATTCTCAATTAAATTAAATTTCTTTGAAAAAATAAACTCTCAATTTTGTTGAATAATTTTTTTGATGATTTGGATGTTTGCGCGTATATATTATTTTCTTAAGATAAAAATAAAAAATTTTAGTGATGAAAATCTCCATAAAAAAAAAATTAACATTAACAAATCCAAAATAGGTAGAAAACATATTTCCAAATGCAAATTGAACAACCTTGATAGAACTAAATAACAAACCCACATTTGACAAAGATTTCAAAATTATATCCCAATTCCAATCTCAACTTCAACAATACCTACTTAAATAATAATCAATTATTAGAGCTTGAACCGCATCACAAGATATATACAAGAAAATCAATTACGAAAGTGATAATTTGGTAGAATATCATTATAAATTGTAATTAGGCATATTACAATTTATAACAAAATTATAATAAAAAATAATTTTTGAGAGGGAAAAAAAACGTGGGAATGTTATAAATTTAGGGTATATTTTTTAATATATATATATATAGAAAGAAAGAAAGAAAACCAAAACCCTATTTCACTTCTTTCTTCCTTTTACCCAAAAGCCACCGCCCTCTTTCGTTTTCCCCCCACCGTGTTTCTCAGATCCCTTTACTGCAAGTGCAAATCCAGCCTTCTGTCCCTTCCTCATTCAATCAAATGCTGTAAGCTTTCTTCTTCTCCTTCTCCTTTTTGTGAATCCTTGTTTTTCTTTCTCTCGTTTTGCTTGGTAAATGGGTCTATTTTATTTGTTCTTAATTTGTTTTCAGTGCAAATTAGTAGCTTTGTTTCAGATCTGCTAGTTTTTGTTTGGTTAAGTTGCTTAGGAAACTGTCATTTTGCTAGTTTATTTTTCCTTTAATTGATTTAGCTTCTTGCTTCCAGTAGTGTTGTAGTCTTAATACCGATTTATCTATTTCGACCTAAACTTTAAAAAAAGAAAATGTGTTTTGATATAATCGATTTGAGAAATAATAGAGGTAATTCCCCAAAATACCCCGAAAGGCAAGAATGTGATTCATGTGATCTTAGACTGGTACCCGCCATGGGTGTTTGCGGAGCAAGAAAATAGAAGAAATGACGTCAAATGTGTCTTTGAAATAAGGGAAAGTGCAGGGGCAAAGAGGTGATGTACATAGATAAGGGAGACTTTGGATTGGGTCTTGTTGTCTGTGTATTCAGTCTCCTCCACCGCCAAAACCGCTTCGTGTTCTGCTTGTGTGAGAGTTATGGCCACCCGCTCTCAACTTTTATATCGGGCCGGACACACCTGTTCGGTGATGTACATAGTTTTGTTTTTTGCCTTTGAACCTTTCAAATCGTTTCCAAAATGCCATTAATTTCTTTTGGCTTGTTTTTACAATTACAGTTTAAAAAACAGATATTACTATATTTTTAAAGTATAGAATAATACTAATATATTATTATGTAGTTGGTTGCATTAAGAGATAATAATATTTCTACTTTTCTTTAAAACTTTAATAGAAAAAATAACAAAAAAAATAAAATAGAGGTAATTCCCTAAAAGTTCAATGTCTTGTTAACTATGGGCTCCGCCGTTAGATTATTTGCTGCATAACTGGAGAGCAGAGTATAAATTAAACAAGAGGTATATAACCCCATGCTTTGTGAACTTTAATTTAATTTAGTGTTTGAAATATATATATATATATATATATATATATATATATATATATATATATATATATATATATATATATATATATTGAGAATGTAAAATGTATAATTTAAAGAAAAAAGTAAAAAAAAAAAAATATAAAAAGCTTCAATGAATTTTTAAGAACTTAATTTTATCAATAACTTCAAACACTAATTTTAATCACTTATTTCTGCTGTTCTAGAAACAAGTGAGATTTTATTGGAGAAGTTCTTGTGTTTCTTCTCTAGCACATGTTTGTTGTGCTGATTTTTTTTTCATATTTTTCACTTTAGTTCTCTTAAAGTGAGGATTTAATATGTCGTGGTAGTGTACTTTCTATTTTCATCAGTTCATTTTTTGCTTGATTTACAATTTTGCCTTTAGTGAATTAGGGTCTTATTGATTTTGCATTTGGGTGCCTTTAGTGAACTATAATATTTTTATTTAGTTTCTAGACAAGTGGCAATCAATGGAAATATTTAACTTTTTGCTACAGAATATTGCTTTCTTGACGGATGATCTTAGCAATTAACATGCCATATATTGATTCCATATGATTATTAACGTTTTTAGCATATTTTATTTATAGCATAAGGTATTTATTTTATTATTTATAGCATATGGTGTTGTTTATGTTTTTCCAACTAGCTCTTTTTAAATTACTTTTTGAATTCTTTTTTTATGTCAATTATTATACAACACGTTTACTTTTTTACTTGGTTTTAACTGGTGGCACTAGGAAGCTCGTGGCAATCCTCAAGTACCAGAATCAGATATAGTCCAGGGCTGCAGAAGAGTGAGTCCCGTGGCCTTAGTTATTGTCGTTCCCTAATATTTGTTGGTGAGAATTCTCCACTTCACTCTGAGGCTCTCCATTTCACTTTGATTTGTCACTTACCCTAGCAAAAATATACTAGAATCATACTGCTCTAATAACAAAAAATAAAAGCACCTATAAATTTTTAATTAAAGCTAATTTTATATGTACACTCACTACGTAGTAGTGCTAGTAATTTGAAATTATAAGTCTATTTTTTTAATTAAGATCGTTGCCCATATTTTTACCAAATGTTTATTAATATTTCTTGCTGAAAATGCTTTGCATTACAACTTATAAAATGTATGTCATTTTTACACTTTGAATTATGTCAAACATACAAAGCATTTTCTACTTTGACAAGTGGTGCAAAGCAAGTACTTGGATAGATGTTGCGTAAAAACATTTGAGTTAATTGTGTTAATTGGAATCTAGGCAGTCCCATTTGTTATACAAAATGGAGAATTACAAATTCAGCTAGTTTTTAAATAGATGAAATTGGAATCCCACTCTCTAATAACATAATTTTTATCCAAACTCACTTCAGATAATAAAATTCAAAAGGATAAAGAAAGGAATATAGCTTTTGATGAATTGTAAAAACACATTTTTATTAAAAGACAAAAATCGCTTCAATTGTTATCAAATTGAATTTCCCATGCACAACGGCCAATGAAAAGAAATTGCCAAATAATCCAAAGGATAGCATTTGTGAGAAAGTATATTTATAATTTGCTATTGTCAAAGTGTCAAAATTATTGGTCAAAGTGTAACTTTGTTTGTTTGTTGACTGTAAAGTAGTCGCATTCTTGTGCTTATTTGGCCTCACCTTATCTGTTGATGAAGTCAGCTTCATATGGAGATATTTCTCGGCAGGTGTATCCGAAGATGCTGTCTCAGGTCACATTTTAAGCTTTTTATGGATATAAAATTTTCGCTTGCTTATGTGGTTTGGATTAGTGAGCCTTTATGTTTGTGTACCTCATGTTTGTCTGTACTATATATCATAAGGATATTGTCTGTGCATAAAATTCGATAGCATAATGCTGTAAATGTTGATGAACCTAGAATTATATGATCTTTGTAAACTGAAATATAGTTATTATTTTTTTATCTTGTTGTCTATGTAGGTGTTAGTTTACCATGACCTACTGGGAATGATGCAACACCCACATCATGCCAAGGTAAGTCCTGCTAGTGCCATTGCGATTTTCCTTGTGGAATGACCTTCAGTTGTTGATTATTATAGAGTATTGCTTACAGATATGCTGTGAATGACACCGATGAATGGCCATCCAAATACTCAAAGTTCTTTATTGAAGTAAGAGTTGGCAGATTTTGATTTAATGGCACATTATATCTTATGTATCCATGCATTTATTGGGAAAGTATCATATTTTTTTCATGAGGTTCATCTGAGTAGTTTTTGAAATCATACCTGTAACCAAAATTAACTTATGGACCATTAGTGCTGTGAGCTTCTCGAGTTCTGTCTTATGGATCTGGGAAAGTGAAAGTCTTGATCAAATGCTCAGAAAGTGTAGATAGTGAGGCCCATCACATGCCTGCAAGTTATCTCAGTTTTAGGTTGGTTGTGGTGTTTCAGAAATCCAACAAAATCTGGATCTTTTTCAAGAGAAATAAAAGAAAAGAAAATTGTGCCTTGAAATAAATAGTGATAATAAATATGACAAATATGGCATTGCTTTCTTAGGGCTGCTGCAAAATCTGCTTGATTTAGTTTTGTGCCAGAAAACTAGAAGGGGCAAGGGAACATGCATCTTTCAAATTATTTAATACCTTTTCTCCTGTTAATCAGCATATATTTATAATTGCAGCTGGATGATCTAGAGCTCTCTTTCACTGACAAAAGGAGATTTGCAAGGGTCTGATTGCTCAAAGATGTAACTGCCATTTTGGAGTTTAGATAGAGTTCCTAGATGTAACTGCCATAATTGAAATGTTATAAGATATAACAGATATTTTTTTCTTTTTGGTTTTTGTGGTTGTTTTTCATTTTAATGTACATATTGATTTTGTTATATAATGAAATTATTAATTGATATATACCTTCAATTTAAATTTTAGACCGTTTGTATTGAAGTCAAGTCATTGTGTTTTGTAAAGGAAAATATATAATTCAAAAAATAAATAATAAATTTTTTTACCGACAAAATACCGACGTATATATTTGTCGCTGTTTTTTTAAAATAAATTAATATTTTGTATTAATTTATCAACGGATTACCGACGGAAATTCCGTCGGTAACAAGTCAAACCGACGAAATATCCGACCGATTTTTTAGCAAAACTACCGACGGAATATTTTTATATTTCTGTCGGTAAAATCCGTCGGTAAATTTTACCGACGGATTTTTCCGTCGGTAATTTGGTACCTACGAGCGTTTTACGGACGGAATAATTCCGTCGGTATTCCATAAAAAGACCGTTGGTAAGGCCTTTTCCGTCGGTAAAACGCCCTATTCCGTCGGTAAAAATCCGTTGGTAAAATCAATTTTTTTTGTTGTGATTCTAATGCCTTCAGAAGATACTACATGCCTAAGGAAAGAAATTTCCTTAAGCCAAAAATTGCACTTGCTTAACTTAGCATACAATTTATTCTCCTTTAGAATATGTAGAACGATTTTCAGGTGTTCAGCATGCTTTGCTTCATTTCTTGAATAAACTAATATATCATCTATGAACACAATGATAAATTGGTCCAAGTATGGTCTAAATACTCTATTCATAAGAACCATAAATGTAGCCGGTGCATTGGTTAACCCAAATGGCATTACTAGAAATTCATAATGTCCATATTGGGTTCTAAAAGCTATTTTGGGAACATCCACATCCTTAACTCGAAGTTGATAATATCCCGATCGCAAGTCAATCTTGGAAAACACTCCTGTTTTGACACCCTACAATCATTCATATTATCATATATTTGGTTGGCACTACCAATAAAAATCGCCTAACAGTTTAGCTTACCTCTTAGGTTATTTTCACAGTCGAATCCATGTTAATGTTACCAGTATCCCATAATTATGTTACCATCTCTAAGTTACTATTCATTTGGTATAAATTTCGGCAGCATGACTGCTTATAAATCATGCTACCCAAACTTGCAATTTCTCAAATTAACACTCCCTAATGGCAAACTCCACCTCCAATACTCCAATTATATACATTACACTTCTATTATCAGTCACAACTCATCAACATAACACAACTTTTACAACACACATTCATCACATTTACTAACATTTAATATTCATTACTTGCCAAATTTCATACATCGAGTCCAAAATTACAAGTATCTAGTTCCATTATACAATCCACAAATAAATATATACATATAACTACATGTCCAAAAGTCTTCATAGGTACATGCCACCTTGTACTCCATCGCTACCTTCTCTTTAACCTGTCCCTGCACGCAGTCAAAACAAACCACGCGCAAAGCAACTTTGTTGCCTAGTGGTGGATACATCTACACATAATTTCACCTACTAAACTACTTTAAGTAAAATTACGATTATACCCCTAGTGTTATATTTGCCAAATTGGTTTAAATTTTAAATCTCATTTTCCTTTAAATTATTGTTTAATTAAATTAACAATTAATTTCTTTATTTAATTTATCAAATTTCTTAACCTTGTTGAAAATTACCGTTTAGTCCCTAGATTCCTTTTTCTTTATATTTTACCTTAATTAACTCCAATTTTGGTCATTTCTTTTTCCTTAGACTTGTATTCCATTCTAGATGGTAAATTACCAGTTTAATCCTTATGTTACTTATAAGCTGGCAAATTACATTTTAGTTCCTAAACTTTTTTTTATTTACCATTTTGCCCTTTTTCGCTTATTTAACCAATCTCACTCTTTTAATCACATTTTTGATGTCAAATTACCATTTTAGCCCTGTTTTCCCGTATAATTATATTTTTGCCCTTTTTAGCCCATTTAACTCCATTTTTCACCTTATTCATTATTTTATTTCATCTTTAACATTGTTTCAGCATAATTTGCCATTTAGTCCTCAAATTTACACCAAATTACAATTTTCCCCTAATATGACCAGTGGAAATCCTCGAACCGGATATACGGGATAAGGACTCCAATGCTACTAGTGGACTGGAGAGACCACTTGCCGTGATCTGACTACTCCAGTGTGGGTGGAGGGACCACTTGTCGTGATCCTACTACTCCATTATAATTGTGTGTGCCGACTATCCAATATGTGTGCTTTTCAACGAATCTTGTGATACTATCATGGTATATGTGTCCCTATGGCTAGCCATCATATCCTAGGATCTCGGACTATCCACTGTACACTAAGGGAAACCATATTTTATAACTTATGTCATATTTTCATAAGTTTTTCCTTACTAATCACATTATGTCACAAGCACTACATGCTCATATTGTATCCAATTATACTTAATCATTATATATCCATTATAAATACATAAAATATCATGTGAAAATAAAGAGAACATAGTAATATACATATAAAAACCATTTAGCCTCAATAGGAACTACCATATACCATTTAATTCTTTCTTCATTTGCATGCCAATTATGTCTCAAATGTCATTCTAAGCAAATATATAACCATACATGTTCAAATTATCTTATAATTTCTAAGTTTCCTTAACTTCCATCATTATGTTCCATTATGATTAATTATGTAAACTTAACATTTTTCACTCTCATCAATACTTCTATATTCTCCACCTATAATATTATGTATTTTACATCAAATATGTCATTTATTATTAAGTTAGCTTACATTTCCTTTTAGTATATAATTTGGCCCACTTAAGACCATTGGGTTTCACTTTGTTTTCTTCATCAATTTATACTCAAATCATCTTAAATCATCATTTTATCATGTTAGGTTGAATTATTTCTCATTTTTACATAGGTTCACCTAGTTACATAATGTAAAATTTGCATAAATTTCACCAAAGTAAATGAAATTAAGTGTAAATTGTATCCACTAACCTTATATTAGCTTGAGAATGGCCTAATCTTCCTTCTTCTCTCCTTCTTTCTCCTTGCCTTTGTCTTTTCTTTGATCTTCCTCTTTAGGCCAAATTTTAAAGAGAGAAAATAGTAAGTTTCAACCATGAATTAAAGCGATCAAATGCTACTAAATAACTCTAATAATCATGCTCTACAAGACCATATAAATTCTCTAACTAATTCTAACAAAAACACAAGATGTTACCTAATTAGGTGAGTCATCTCTCTTTAAAATAACTCTAAATCCAAGCTTCTCCTTGATGCAATCCAACTTTTATGGTTTATAGGAGGATCTTTGGAGTATGTGGTAAAAATTTAGGGTGGATATTTGGTGGGAGGAAGAAGAAGAAATGAAGAAAATGGTGGAAAGTGACCAAGGTAAGCTAGGTTCGGATTTTTCAAGAGAATAAGGGGAAAGTTATAGAATTTGGGACATAATTATAGATGATTCTAGACCCCTCTATGTTGTCTTTAAGTCCACCAAATCTAAGGCCCAAATTCCTCCATTTACTATTTGATCTAATGGCTTGTTTTTAAGCCACTTGTCACCATTTTCTTGATCTCTATATATCTTTTAATTGTGGTACTTCTAGTAGGTGATCATGGCTTATTTTTAATGACTTATGTATTCTTAAATATTGAAAATATGGTAATTAATCCTATTAATTAATTTAATCTCGATTTTTGACTGTTTTTCTGAAATTGATATCCTGCCTGTCAAAATGCTCTAAAATTTTTTCCCATGTGCTCTAATATGTTTATGAGTATGTGTTTAAAATTTCAGCTCATTCTGAAATCATTTTGGTATACTTTTGGCTCTGAAGGTAAATTCAGCCAATCCAAAAACCATTTTCTATAATTGTTCTTATTTAAAGCCATCAAAAATTAATTTTGGGTTCTTTTATTCCTAATCTCATACTCTATTCCATGTCTCTCCTCATTGCTCACATGCATGCAAAGAAAATACATAATTTCCCATACCTTGGCTGAAATCCTCTATGAAACTTCAATATTTGCCAATTTCTTTTCCTCTATCCTTCTTTCTTACTTCTTCTTCTTCTACATATATTCGTGTAGTCATGCATTAAATCCAAATTCTTTTTTTTATTAACATACATTTTGTATTTAAGAAAGAAGAAGAAATGAGATGAAAATCGAATCCCTTACGTGGACAAACTCTCTTTAAAAGCCGGTAATTCAACACTCATTCAATAGATTTTCCTTGGAAATTTTTGAGATGAAAAGTTAAATTTTTCTTAGGAGAGAAATGGGAGAAGACAGATGGAAGAGAGGAGATTTCGTCCACTCAAAGAACACACCTAATGCTTGCCATTCTCCCTCCTCATGCAGAATTTAGTCTTTTTAAAAGGGAAGGAAAAGTTTCCTTTTAGTCCACCACTTTTTTGCATGTAATGAAACTAACCCTCTTCTTTTAATTCCTTATAACATTAACCCCAACTTGTTTCTACCTTTTTAAAATTTACCCCACATGTGTCACCTTTACAAATTGATCGCACATTTATTATTCTATATTTCAATTGCACCCTTAATTATTTTTATACTAAATAATTTACACTCAACTCATATAATACAATTAAATTATCACATGCCCCACCACTTAACTGCCCATATCACATATTTAATTTGATCTTAATCAATATAACATTATTTAATCATGCATTTTTAACTAGGGTCATAATTGGGGTCTCACAATAGTTGTGACTTAAAACTTACCATCCGTGACTTTTGCTTTGTACTTAAAATGGCCATATCCTACATACCTCATGGCTGTCACATAAAACCTGACAATCATGACCTCTTTTGAATCTTGAAATTTTTAGAATTTACACGACCTCACAGCCATCACATAAAACCTGAGACCTATGAGCCAAGCCTAATTTTTGCAATTTAAGTAATATTTCACCAACTTAGCTGAATTTTGACAAGATAAAAAATTATTAACTAAAACACATAAAAATAACAACTTAATGAACTCAAAATAAACAATAAACATACAAGAACATAATTATAATTCGAAGTTACCAAATACCCCACATTTAGTTTCTGTTCGCCTTTAAGTAAACTTGAATAAAATCACATTTTCAAACTTTCGTACTTCAGTGTAAAATTAAAACATTTAGAAATAAATAGATAGCACTTAGCAAAAGTCACTTAATGAATATTCTAAACCAACTAGATTTAAGTAAAAATATACAATCAAATTCCCAAGTGTGTGTGCTAAACCAAAACATTTTAACTTGATGATTCAAAACAAAAATCTAGCACACTTTAGCAACCAAGCAAGAAATTAAGTACACAAATGCACTGGTGATTTCACACTTGAAATGCAAGAAATGCCATGAGCCTCTCATTTAGTACCGAAACCATAAAGGTCATCTTTACTGAATGACACAAGACATGATAAAGGATCAAAAGGTCTTATATTTTGGTTGTAATGTGAGGCTAAGGTAGTTAGCTATGAAGAAAAGATCAGTTGTGCAAAATAAGAGAAGCCACATCCTAAAAACTGAATGACTGGCTTTTAGCAAGTGTACTAGTTGGCTAGTAATATAGGAAAATAATATTAAGATCCTAAATATCGAACCCAAGGGAAATTATGCAGGTGCAAACTTATTTTAGATTTTAAAATGAAAACTTATATGTAAAAAGTAAGAGAAATCCCAAGTTTTATAATGATGAAGAATTAACGAAACTAAAAATAGGAACTTAAATAACTAAAGTAATGAAACCAATACAATTAAATAGAAACTTAAGCAAATAAACCTAGACTTAAACAAAGCAAGAAATGTATATTGGTAAAAATCAATAATAAAGACAACTTCTGCTAAAAGACTATCCACCTTAACTAATATTGCAATAACTCAGTTATAAAGAACACAAGTGATTATGAAAAAACTAGTTAAATAAAGCCAGATAGCTTATTCAGACTATCATTCTACATATTAAACCTTCTAATTAAAAATAATTCAACACCTAGCATAAAAATCTGGCTTTAAACTCCTAGGCATCCATTAAACTTTTTTTCAAGCAAACTTAACTTCCATCTATTCTTAGTTCAACTATTCTTACTATTAATCCACTCTTACCATCACACAATTACCTCAAATTCAGAAAATAATCATGCATCAGTACTAATGATTTAACCTAAGAACATGCATACCATAGATCATACTTAAATTAAATATCAATTATTAATTAAATAAGTTAATAATCAATCTTAATACAACCAGAGATAAGATTTTGCTCAAAACTAAGAAATAATCACCCTTGCATTAAATTAAAGCACAACTAAGTCATTACAATAAAAGTTTAAGATTCAAGTATGCTTTAGTAAAAGTAAAGTAAACTACTCACAATTCATCTTAAAATTGAAAAAAAATAAATAAAAATGATACAAACACATTGAACCTTTCAACTGCTCTTGAAGTCTTTTCAGACTCTTTAATTGTAGCCTCTAAACCTTAAGTGTAAAACTAAATTAATAAGGCTCTAAATTCTTAGAAAATAAAGTGTGTTCTAAAACTGGTGTCTTTGCTACTTAAATAAACCAATACTAGAAGAAATTTGGCTGCCAAAGCTTCCCAAACCAAAAGAAAGTAAAGTTGTAATCCAACTCAACAAGCTTGCTTGGGTAGAGGGAAAACTCCCTCCATTGAGTGAGACTTTTCTATATTTGTCCCTTAAGATGAATCGGTAGAGGGAGAATTCCCTCCATCAAGTGAGCCTTCTTCTTATGCCATGCTTCTCATGCCTGCCTCGATAGAGGGAGAATTCCCTCCATCGAGTGAATGGCTTCTCTACTAAACACACCAATTCTCTTCTTTAAAAAACCCTTAAAGGTTGAATCTCCTCTTTTGCCCTTAAATCTTTCTTTTTCTTTAATTTCACACATAAAAACACAAATTTATGCAATTAGGTACATGTTATGATAAATTTAACAATTAAACATTAAATTAAATAAATAAACACTAAAATGACACAATAAACACACTACATATACTAAAAACATAGTATAATTTACAATTATCATTGAACATAACCATCCAATTCCAAAATTCTACTCTCCCTATAACTAAGCATTCTAACTTACCCAAAATTGAAGAACTTTACTCTTCTACAAAAACTAAGCTATGATATATGCATTCAGCTGAAATTATTTCCATAATTCTCAATGAAGATTGTAAGGCCCGACATACACCCTAGTTGAAATTGAATATGTCTAGAATATATTAGGGAGATGACATAAAGGGATAAGAAATTAAAGTGTAGAAAAGGACCTAAATGGAATTAACTTAAAACTTTAGGGCAAAATGGTAAATTAAAGTTGTGATAGACACATGTATATTAAAGAGGTATGAAATAAGGATACGATTGAAATCTAAATTATAAAATTATATACCAAATGTGAGAATCAACAGAAGAAGAGGGAGTAAAGTGCAATTAACATTAGGTTGATAAGTGACCCAATGAGAAAATGACACAAAATGGACTCTAGAAACTTGTAGGACTTGGTATAAAAGGGAGAAAGAGTGGCCGACCACATTTTGGCTAATGAATCTCTTGATTTTTCATGCCACTTCTTCACAAAATACTCCATTAAAAAAAAAAATTCTGCTCTTGGGGTGAAAGAAAAGGGACTTGATACAAGGTGAGTAAATGTATGGTTTTGGGTATGAAGTGGATTCTCTTCTCCTTCTTTCTTTATTTAGTGAGTATTTTAGATTGTGTATCCACCATATTTGAATGATAATTTAATGGTATTTCATGATAGATGTTGGATTAATTAGCCTAAGCAAAGGGAAAGAAGAGGAGGAACACTAAAGGAGCTAATTGGCCAATTTTGAGGTATGGGAGTTTTCTATTTTCTTGGCATGTGTTTAAATTGATGTAGGTTTATAAATACATTTTAAAAAAACTATAATTGATGTTAGAGTCAAGGAATGATGAATATATGCATGAAAAAGGTGATTAAAGTTCTAAGGAATTACATGGTGAAAATCTGTCATAGGGTTCACTTGAACTAGTTTAAGTGTAAAGGCCATAACTTTCTATAGATACTCAAATTAAGTGATTTTAGTTAGAGATAAAAGATAAGACATATATCTATAACTTTTAAGAAGTAACTAAAACCTAATTCTGCCTCTAAAGTCCTCGTAGTGTAACTTGAATTTGAGTGATGGCTGTTGCCTTATCATTTGGAGCAGTCTCCACTATTTTGTGAATATATCAAGATTTTTTAGTTAGAATGATCTGATTTTTAATTATTTGGAAACTATACACATATGAGAACAATTTTGTAGAAGATACTTTGCCTAAAAATTACATCTACTATGTCAAAAAGCCCTTAAAAGTTAAGGCAGAAAGCTGCCAGTTGAGAAACAAAAACCCAAAATCAACTCAGTTGGACCACCCAATTGACCCAATTGGACCAACACTCCTTGGACCAAAAAAAAGCATAGAACCTGATGGGACTAGACCATGGTCCAACTAGGTCACTCCTCAATTTATCCTAAACTTGATTTTTGGAATCCGAAACATTACCGAAACTTACCCAAACTTCCTCGAACACTTTTAAAGCATTTTAAACATAAAAATAGGGACATAATGTGTCATGAAATGCATGTAACACATGATGAGATATCGAGATATAGTTATAAAATGAACTTAACCATGAGAAGACATATGCACATGAGTTAGTTATGCCATTGCTAGGTCCACACATCAATTATATGTATGTATAACCCTGTAATTAGACTTTAAGAGTACAATTGAGGGCATATGTATATGAACATGTATAAATATATGAATATGTACTATTAATGAATGTGAATGAATATGGATAAGTGTATAGATAGTGCTACATGTTATACAATAAATGATAAACATGTTGAATTGTATCTTAAATATAATTAAATATGAACTATATAATGATATTGTTGCATGCCCTATTATGTGTATTGATTCTATGATCCTAAATGCATCAAATGTGATATTCTTAAGTGACTAAAGACTTATTATGAGCTTGAATTTTGCACAGTCGTGGATAGGTAGGCATGCCTATAAGGGATAGTGATTGCAGTTGTTAGTGTTGGCACCGAAAGGTGTCTAGTGTTTTGATACCTATTGGTATCTAGTGATTTGAGACTATTATGTGTCTAGTATTTGATACTGCTTGCCAGTATCTAGTGTTTATTCCTGTTATCCACCATCAATAGGAATTTAGGTGATGAAAGTGATCCAATTGACAAATAAAGATAAATGATTAATAATGTAAATACTTTAGTGCCTTATTGTAATACTAGTGTCTTTTATAGATATTTTTAATGCAATTAATAAATGGTATTGAGGTGTTATTTAATGTATGGGACTATTATTGTGAATGTATATATGTTGTGATATGATAAGGTATCTTAGATATTAAATGGTATTATGAAATGTTCATTGGCATATTGTATTATTTATGTTTGAGACTTTGTCAATAAGTCGATTGTATTGTTTTACTCCCCATTGAGCCATTGCTTAGCATGGGTGTTCTTCTCGTGTAGGTATACGAGTGTAGAATAAAAGTGCCAGATTTTAAGTTAACATTTGCAGGCCACTAGAGGTAAAGCTTGAAGACTTTTTTTTTGGTATATAATCATTTTTGTATTGTATGATGTAAAGGATATGTAAAGACTACTCTAACATTTCCTGTTACTATATGCACTATCTTGTATACAAATAATTGTACTATATTTCATTTCCATAAACATCATGTCATTCTAAGTAACTTGTAATCATATCATTACATTGGAAGAGGCTATATAAGAGAAAACCCTTTAATGCATCATAATTATAATAATTATATTCTTTATAATACAATTTACTTAGTACAATTTGAGATTTATAATGACAAAAATAGCCAAAAAGACAATATCTTCATACTTTGACTCTTTTTATTATTGGTGTTGGTTTTGTTGTTGTTGAACTTGTCCCTACTGAAGAGTCTTTGGTTGAGTACCTACATGGATGAATACTTATGCTAAGCTATACAACTTAATGGGGAATAGTAAATATATGAACAAACACTCATAGTGCTCTTTCTCGTGCACACAGTTATGCAATGATACTAAGATGCATTTGCATTAATCAGAAAACTAAATCATTATTAATAGAGAAAACATCAGGATAAATATGATATCCATGGTGCAAATTTAAAACACATATATACATATATAACATATCATTATTTAACATTTATTTTAACTATTCACTATTCCTTGTGAATGCCTGCCTAAGTTCTGTGGGTATGGATAACGGATGCTATGAATACCCTAGGTATTAATCATGTGAATACCCAAAGGTATTATTCCTATGGATAACTGAAGATATCAAACCCATAGACCCAAACGGGGTCAGGACTATGGTCCCTAATAGGGTCAAATTGTGGACCCAAGTAGGGTTAAACTGTTGCAACTTTATCTATACCCTATAGGCATTCCTATCGATCCACAACCAAGCTCTATATGCATGCATTGGTCATTTCTCCTATAATTTCATTCATCATGTCCAATTCATCATATTGCATAATTATGCATGCAAATGTTCATAAATAATTATAATAGTGTAACTTAACTATCATTGTATAATTTTAATAATATAAACATCCATATATATGTGCATCACCTATTAGAAGTATTATTAATCATGAATATTCATATGTACATTTGTGTATGTTCATACATGCATCTTTAAGCACCCACATACATATTCATGTCTTCTTTGCATTCTTGTACTCCACATGCATTTCATGCCATCTATTTCCCTCAATTTCATGTTTAAGACATTCTAATTAGGTTCGAAAAGGTCTAGATTGGTTTTGATTGTGTTCCAAAGGCTTAAAACTCAATTTATTTACATATAAAAAGTGTCTCGGTGGGGGTAAGGTTTAACCTTACTGAGTTGATTAATTCTGCTCCATTAGAAGCACATATCTCGGTTGGGTTGAAGGGGGGTCTTAGTTGGGTTGGCTAGGGAACTCGATTGGGTTGATTGGTAACCTTACCGAGATGTTGGGTTCTACTTAATTTAGAGGTTAGTGTCTCGGTTAGGTTTGAAAGTAACCTTACCAAGTTGATTTGCTAGCTATTCTACCAAACTTTATAATGATTTTTAGGTATAACAGATGAATTTTATGGGCAAAATAGTCTTCTACAAAGTTGTTCCTCTATATTTCTAGTTTTTAAAACATTAAGAATCATTTCATTTGAGCATATAAATCTTTAAAGATCATTAAAAAATGTAGACTACTCCCAATTATAGGGCAACGGATATAGTCAAGGTTAAAGCGAATTGTTGATCATCTTACAAGGGAAACCAAGCTTCAACCTCTTATTATAAAATCTAAGTCTATGAGTATAGTTTCTAACCTAACTAGAATCATTCAATTTACAACTCTATAACTCAAGTTATTGGCAAAATAGTATGACTAGGTCTAGTAAACCCTAAGACACATTCTTACTATCTCAAGGAAATTCTAAAAAATCTGGCTCTTATGCACTAGGTAGCCATATATCTATATTTTTATCTTACAAAAACATCTAAAACATCCCCCTAATGTAGTATTCAAGAGCAAAAACATATACAAAATGTAAAGTTCCTTTACCTTAGTGGCAATACACCTTCTTTAAGCTTTTTCCACATCTTTCTCCTTGCCTTTGGTTCTCTCCCATTCTATATAGAAAAGTTATAGATGATCATGCTTAATAATTCATTTTGTAAGGACCCAAAATAGGCCCTAGTAGAATTCAAGGGCAATTACATGTTATTAAAGCTTAATTGAGCATTATTGGATGAATTATTAAGAGTTAAGATATTGATTGGGGCAAAAATGTTATTAAGTTATCATTAATTATGTGATAAATGTGTGAATTATATGGTATGAATTTTATAATGGCATAATTAAATTATTATTGTTGGTTTAATAATATTCAAGGGTGTAATTGAAGTATAAAGTATTAGTTTAGGGGTCAATTTGTAAATTCAGCATCTTAAGGGTCAAATATGAATAAAAGAGAGATTTGAGAGGTTGATTTAAGAGAAAGAATAATTGGATAGGCCAATTTATAACATGCAAGAAGATGTGAGGCAAAGGTGTAACATGCAAAATATAGAAAGCAGTTAGTGGAACATGCAACTTTTTATGGGACCAAAAAGGAAATTTTTCCTAGCCATTATAAATAGCCATTTACTAGTGAAATGAAAGAGAAATGTAAGAAGAGATAGTGAGGGACGAAATTTGTAGAGAGAGTTACATAAATTTTCTTTCTTCTTCTCATTTCTTAAAGCCATAGTTGATTTCAAGGTATTGTTAAAGAGGAAATACTTGCATGTTGTTTAATCAAGATCATTAGTGTAACACTATAAGGTAAATATATTAACTTGATAGTTCACCTCTTCTTCATCATCTTCTTCTTATTTTGGTTGATGATGGATTAAGATAAATGTTGGAAGTTTGATGTTGAATGAATGAACTGATGTAAAGGAGAAAAAGAAGGTAGAAGAAACAAGGAAAAAGAGCTTGCAAAGGATTAAGAGTGAAAGGAAAATTTAAAGAAGATTTAAGTTGCATGTCCAGGTTTGGGAACTTACTTTTTATGCATGAGTTTGCCTTGAGCGAAATATGTGATTACAATATGAGATGGATGCATTTTGATATAGTGTTATAGCTACAAATTAGGAGATTTAGAGATTTACCTTTTGCATGTGTTAATTGATAAAGTTAGGATAAATAAATTGTTAAAAGCTTGATTTGAGATTATTTTAAAGTGATGTTATTTTAGAAAGGTTATAATACAATGTATGAAATTATATTTGATAAGTAACTGGAAATAAAACATCAATCTTTGATGTTTAAAACTATATGTATGTAAGTTTTAAAATTTTGGGTTTGGGTTCACTGGACCTAGTTATATTCTTTTGGTAATATCTTGAGTTTCATAATAGATAATTAGATGATTAAAATTGGGTTTTAAAATAGACTTCTATATAAAGATTTCATAAGAAGAAATCACATTCTAATTCTGCTTCTAAAGGGGTCATAACCTAGCTTGAAAATCAGAAAAGTGTGCAGTCACATGCTTATGAATAGTCTTTAGTATTTGGACAATATATTTCAATTTAGAAATGATATGGAGATTATGTTTGATGTTATAGAAAATAGAAATATATATCTACAACTTTGTAGAAGAAAACTTTTTCTAAAAAGGTCGTTTAGTGTGTCAAAAATGAAGTACAAAATGAGTTTGTTAAGCAGTTTGCATGATTCTTGGAACAGGAGGAAAATTCATATGGCCAAAAAGGCTACTATCGTGAGCACGACATTTGTCATGAGTGTGAAATCATGATTTTGCCCATAATTTTGCTTTTTATTCCCCTTTATCATTATATTAGGCTACCCCCATGTGTTACACATATAACTGAACAAAATAGGCCTTGAATGCAAGTATACGAGGGCTATAGACTTGTGTGTATATAAATTAGTATTAAAGTATATTTATGGGTTTGCATGATTTGTATCATTTACATTGAAAATTGTCTATGAATGTATACCTATGCATCATTAAAATTATGCATTAATAGTTAAGTTATATCATCATGAATAATTATGAAAACTTACACGAGTGGCCATCTAATAAAGAAGTAATGCTATTAATAGAGTACATGTGTGCTTATAACATACACATAGCATGATTATACAGGTTTGGGTTTAAATCTTGAAATATTCTTTTACTTAATTATGACATAGACATACATATGCATTTACATATAATTATTGTTCCTATAAATATATAATATAAGTATGATAATACAAAGCTTATATAAGTATGAAATTTTAATCATAAATAAAAGTGTTCTTAAGCATAAAATATGTTTAACAGAAATATGGAAATATAGATATGTGGGAATGTTTATTTGAAATGTAAATATGGATGATAAATTGTACTTAGGTATATTATGCGGATTGATTGTGCTTGTTATGTAAAATATGTTTAAGAGTAATGATATAAAGCATGTTTTCATAGTGAATTGTATAAATACACAATTATACAATGATAACATACATGTGTACATATATCTCCATATAACTATGATTCCTATGAATGTGATATACGAGTATGATAGAAAAATGTGTAAAAAGATATGCATACTCAATATATGATTCTAAACTTTACTGTATATCTTGAAGTAATGAGAAATATTGGTATGTATGTATAAAATAAATGAATATTGGAATCTAAGATAGCATGATGATGTATCGTTATCACATACATGTGAATGAACTACATGCATTTGAATTGATCAAAAGTACAACTTATTTATGCTCATACATATTTGTAATATCATGTTCACATATAGTGCCTTATTGATAACATGTTAAAGTACATAATTGATGGAATATGACATGGTATGCACATAAAGATCACGCAGCGGAAAACAATAAAAATTTGATCATACATGCCATAAAATTCCATGACAAGAATCGAAACATGCAATTTTAGGGTTTTAAAACTTACAACTTTAGATGCCTTTAAAACTTGATTTTGATGATGACCAGCAACCAAGGAGGATATCTTAGCCTTAGACCTTCACCACCAATGCCAAGGAACAACCTTTACGCCACTCCTCTCTATTCTCTCACACACACTTGCAAAGATAGCTTAAAAACCGAGATTGCTAGCTCTCAAATTAAGTATTGTGTAATGGCTATGGTTTGAAGCTACAAGACTTGATCTTGTACTTCTTTTAGGTGCTATTAATGCCCAAAAACACAAGGAAGCAAGAAAGAGTTCTTCCCCTTGTGTGTTTCGGCCAAGAGAAATTCTTGTGGGAGAGAGATGTAATTCACGCCAAAACCTAGCAAAAACTAGGGTTTTCCGTTTTTCTCTATCAATATATATCATCTAATTATGTAAGTGATTCATCTAAAATCTACTACCTCAAGATAATTTATTTTAGCCTTAATCACTTCCTTAAAATAAGTAATATATATTGATTCAAACTCTTTTGATTTAATCCAAGATAAACCATAAGACATTATAATCAAATTAATCACTTAATTTGGAAATTCACATGTGCCAAAATTCCTTAGTATTTAATTTTGGAATTTCGGCTATGTCATCTCTTAATTAAGTTTTTTAATTTGATTTAAATATCATTAGGATTTAATACTCAATTAACTTAATTAATACAAGATAATTAATTAATTGAAATTAAACCATGTGGGCTGAATTTCTCTCTCTCATGGGCCAAGGTCCAATAGCATTTATAATGCCCATTACATACATTAATTTGACATTAATTAAAAGCCCAAATTAATGTCCAATACTTTATTTAAATATTTTAAGCCCAATGCTTTGTGTGCGATCCTATAGGTCCATTTAATGTTGGCAATGAATTAATGAATTAATTCAAAGGCTATATATATTCTCTAGCAAGATATTATAGCATTCCAAATTAAATGAAAATGCATATGACATTTAGTGACCTAATGCAATTTTGCATAGTCCCTTACCCATAAATATCAGAATTAATATAAGGCATGGAACTAGTCATCCTTATATATATTAATTCCTTTCTTGATATTCTAGTGACACTGAACTCTCAGATAAATAATGATTACTCATTATTTCATCTCGGTATGGCCATACACTTCTCAGTTCACTGATAAAGTGGCCAATGATATTTTCTCTCTTATAGGAGGGGTAATCCCTTCACTTCTCTCATGCTCTCTAACATGAATCAATGCATACCCTAGCATACCCGTACTTGTCACTCTGTTATGAGCACGTTAGGTGTATGTCAAAGCACACAATAATTCATAAAGAGTTTCATAGAGATTTTAGGTCTAAGAACTCCGATACAAAACTTGCATATGAGAAACACTTATGACTTATACCATGTAGTGTTCTCATGAGTGGATCGAATCCAGATACCGTGTTCTAAACATGTATCTATGATCTCTGATTGACACTCTTGTCCTTATGATCCATAAGACATAACTCAACTTATCAGAGAGAGCATAATAGTCTTATTTTATTTGTTATTCCCATAACAATGACCAACTAGGGATATTTAGAATGAATTCTCATTTGTTTCAAGGTCTTACAACCATATGCCTCACACATGATAACTTAAACTGAAACAACATTCTTGGATAGTTCTATCAATTGATATGCACAGGAATACAATAGATAAAACAAATGCCTCATTTATTAACTAAAGTGTTTTATTACAATGTATTTGGGCTAGGGCTTACACTAACAATCTCCCACTAGCACTAGTCCCAATTGGGCATAGCCTTAAGACCGAATGCTCTCAAATGAGCTTCGTGCTGATTTGGACGCAACTGTTTTGTCAAAGGATCTGCTACATTGTCTTCACTTGCTATCTTGCTAACCTTGACATCCCCATGATCAATGATTTCTCTGATCAGGTGGAACCTCCTAAGTATGTGTTTGGATTTCTGGTGTGACCGGGGCTCCTTGGCCTGTGCGATGGCCCCGTTGTTGTCACAGAAAATTTCTAATGGATCTAGGATGCTTGGGACCACTCCTAATCCAGAAATGAAATTTTTAATCCAAACAGCCTCTTTTGCAGCCTCACTCGCTGCAATATACTCAGATTCTGTAGTTGAGTCGGCAACGGTCTCTTGCTTCGAGCTTCTCCAGCTGACAGCACCACCGTTCAAAACAAAAACAAATCCAGATTGCGATCTAGAATCCTGAGTGCTGGTCTGAAAAGCAGCATCAGTATAACCTTGTAGGACGAGCTCTTCTTGACCACCATACACCAAGAAGTGATCCTTAGTCCTTCGCAGGTACTTCAGAATTCCTTTTATAGCAGACCAGTGCTTCTCACCAGGGTCTTGTTGAAACCTACTGGTTATACTCAGTGCATAAGCAACATCCAACCTAGTACATAACATAGCGTATATGATAGATCCAATAGCAGATGCATATGGGATTCTACTCATGTTGTCCCTTTCCTCTTTGGTTTTAGGGCACTACTCTTTAGTCAAAGGAACTCCCAAAGCCAAAGGTATGTACCCTTTCTTCGAGTCTCCCATACTAAAACGCTTTAGTACTTTGTCTATGTACTTTTCTTGACTTAGTCCCAAAAGCCGATTCGATCTATCTCTATAGATTCGAATACCAAGTATTGTCTCGGCTTCACCTAAGTCTTTCATTGAGAAACATTTCCCTAACCATTGCTTAACCTTTTGCAATGTTGGAATGTCATTCCCAATGAGAAGGATGTCGTCCACATATAGGACCAGAAATACTACTATGCTCCCACTAACCTTCTTGTATACACAAGGCTCATCTTCGTTCTTGATGAAGTCAAATTCTTTGACTGCCTCATCAAAAAGAAGATTCCAACTTTGGGATGCTTGCTTTAATCCATAAATGGATTTTTGAAGCTTGCAAACCTTCTTAGGATGCTTGGGATTGACAAAACCCTCAGGCTGTGTCATATACACATCCTCAAGTAAATTTCTATTGAGGAAAGTAGTTTTGACATCCATTTGCCATATCTCATAATCATGATATGCAGCTATGGCAAGTAAGATCCTAATGGGCTTGAGCATGACTACAGGCGAAAAGGTTTCATCATAGTCTACACCATGAGTTTATTGAAAACCTTTTGCTACTAGTCTACCTTTGTAGGTCTTATCAGCTTTGAGTTTGAATAGACACTTGCATTCAATTACCTTAGCACCTTCTGGTGGATCAACTAAGGTCCAAACCTGGTATTGTACATTGATTGCATCTCGGATTTCATGGCTTCAAGCCAATTTTTCGATTCTGGGCTCTCAATAGCTTCTTGATAGGTAGTAGGATCCTCACGATCTACTAACTCAATAGTGTCACTATCAGTGATTAGAAATCCATATCTCTCAATCTCCTGACATACCCTACCAGACCTTCTAGGTTCTTGTGTAATGGGTTCTTGTTCCACAACTGGTTGTGAACTTGATCCCATTCCATCTCATCCTTTATAAGAGTTTGTGGCGCTTGAATTTCTCCAAGTTCTACTTTACTCCCACTGTCTTTCTTGAGAAGGAACTCCTTTTCCAAGAAAACAGCCTTGCAAGCAACAAATACTTTGTTCTCGGCTTGTGAGTAAAAGTAGTATCCCTTTGTTTCTTTAGGATAACCCACAAACAAGCAGACAGTGGATTTGGACTCTAGTTTGTCAGATTTTAATTTCTTAACATGTGCTTCATAGCCCTAAATCCTGAGAAACAACATATTGGGTTCTTTCCCAGTCCATACCTCGTATGGTGTCTTCTCAACTGCTTTAGTTGGAGTACGGTTTAGTAGAAATGCAACAGTTTCTAATGCATAACCCCAAAAAGAGATAGGAAGATTTGCTTGACTCATCATAGATCGAATCATGTCCAACAGAGTTCGATTTCTCCTTTCGAACACACCATTCCATTGTGGTGTTCCAGGAGGAGTGAGCTGTGAAATAATTCCACACTCTTTTAGATGACTGTCAAACTCTTGGCTTTTATACTTTTGCCAAGTTGTTTTCTACTTCGTTCTTAAACTCTTTGAATTTCCCAAAAGTTTCAGATTTGTACTTTATTAGATAGACATAGCCATATCTACTGAAGTCATCTGTGAACACCACGAAGTAGCTAAAACCACCTCTAGCTTGTGTACTTAATGGTCCACATACATCAGTATGTATTAGTTCCAATAAGCCATTAGTCCTTTCACCTTTCTTGTTAAAAGGACTCTTTGTCATTTTTCCATGCAAACATGGCTCGCATGTATCATAAGACTCTAAGTCGAATGACCCAAGCACTCTAGTTTTGTGGAGTCTTGAAATGCATTTTTCGTTTGCATGTCCTAAACGACAATGCCAGAAGTAAGTAGGGTTCAATTCGTTTGATTTAACCCTATTTGTATTAATGTTGTATATGGACTCTTTGTTTTGTAAATCAAGGATATAAAGGCCATTTTTCAACATGGCATTGCCATAAGAAATACCTTGGCGACGAATATGAGCATTGCCATTTTTAATAACAAAATCAAATTCATCCAAATCCAAACATGAAACTGAAATAATGTTTCTACTCATAGCAGGCACATAATAACAATTTTTCAAAGCTAAACAAAGTCCGGAAAGTAAAGTGAGTTGATAGTCGCCTATCTCTATGGCAGCAACTCGTGCTCCATTCCCCACACGGAGGTCCACTTCATTCTTCCCAAGTAACTGCCTATTTCTTAGCCCCTACACATTTGAACAAATGCGAGAACCACAACTGGTATCCAATACCCAAGTGGTAGAAATAGAAAGGTTAATCTCAACAACAAAAATACCAGAACTGGATGCCTTGGCTCCATTCTTCTTTTGTTCTTCCTTGAAAAGAGCGCAATTCTTCCTCCAATGCCCTATCTTGTTGCAATGGAAGCAAGTGCTCTCACTCTCTTTGAGCTTCTGCGCCTTGGGCTTGGATTGGGCCTGAGGTGCACTCCCACTTGACTTGAACCGAGCCAGGTCATTCTTGGGTTTTGCCTTTCCCTTCGGGTCCCTTTTTAATGCCCCCTTGAACCATCAATACGGGATTGGCCTTTTGAATGTTCCCTTCAGCATTCTTAAGCATCCCATGGAGCTCAGTGACTGACTTGTTCATTGTATGCATGTTATAATTCATCACAAATGGATCATAATCATCAGTCAATGATCCTAAGATCAAGTTAGTGGCCAATTCCTTTAGCACTTGTACCTCAAGCTTCTCAAGAGTATCAAGATACCATTTCATCTTAAATACATGGGTACTAACAGGAGTACCCGCAACCATTTTACAAGAAATTAAGGCCTTTGTTTTCACGAACCTCTCATGACGAGCTTGCTCTTGGAACATCTCCTTGAGGTGCACCATGATTGCATAAGCCTCTTGGTCCATAAATTGCTTTTGCAAGTCAGGCACCATAGTGGCCAGCATCAGACAGGTCACATCATTGGAGTCGCTCTTCTTGGTCTCAAAAGTTTCCTTTTGAACTGCAGAGGCGTTCCTAGCAGGTTCTTCAGGCAAGGGTGCATCCAAAACATACGACTTTTTCTCTTGCTTAAGAACTATTCTTAAGTTTTGAGACCAGTCTATGAAATTGATGCCATTCAATTTGTCCTTTTCAAGGATCGATCCCAATGAGAAATTGCTGTTTGAAGATGCCATTTTCAATCTACAATAAAATTTAGCAAGATTAAATGAGGTCTTATTTATAATCCCACAAACCGAATTAATATCCCTTTAAATAATTCGCGTTAGTGATTTAATGTGGGCCAAGATCCACTTTTCACAACAACTTATTAGTTAAGCTAAGCTTGTACACCTAACAAGTTAAGTTACTTATGTAGGAAAAACTCCAATCATGTCTCGTAAATGACTCTTGGATCAAACGGGCTAACATCTTAAGATGTTATAGCACAAACCCATTTATTAGTTACCTAGGTCCGGGCATCCCTTTCCATGTTAAGTCCAACCTACATTCACAACCCATGCCTCACAAAGATAATCGGGCGCATCTAGGACTCCTAGTCTACGTGACCGATGATTGATGCCTTGACATGTTTCGAATTAGGAAGGTAACTTTGTGACTTACTATTTTTAGGGATTCATTTTATTATGGCTTACATGGCATACGCTTTGTCATCCATTCATAGCATGCATATATAAATAATTGCATAAAGTAAAGCGTGACAAACATGGGCCCAAAAACCTACAACTAAGATTCTATACTATTACATAAGAATCTTCAAGTTGGGCTTCTCCACTCCGGTGGGCTTCGTCTTGATTTACAAAGTCTTCAAGTAAATTCTATTCTAAGAAATAAATGAAACTTTTACAATAATACATAATGGCTTGCAGACCATATTTAATTACAAAAAATCAGGGCCCATGAATGCACCATGCATATCCATTCATCACACCAACCAAGCAAATAAATATACATAACATTCATTGAAACAAAGTCCAATTTTAATTAATTTAGCCAAGCCCATTAATGGAAATTGTGTACTTGAACCTTTAAGAGATGACCCTGTGATGGGCCTGGGCCGAAGCCCAATGGACTAAATCCTCTTATTGAATAAGTTCTCTTAAAAGCCCAAAACACAAACTAGTTAGATTTGTGCTATAAATCAACTCTAGTATAATTTTCAATTTTGTCATTTTTTAATTTTATGTCATATAGCCCATAAACATTAAAAATACATATAATATGTACCAACATGAATTAAAACACAAAATCATGAAGAACATATATATGATACACGGCATGCATATAAAAACAAACAAACAACAAAACTAGTTGTTTAATGCTTATGTGATGCCACAAAATGCACAAATACTTAAATCAATTTTATGAGTAATTTAATAATTTAAATAAGGTCATAAATATTGATTTAATATTCTGTACCAATCTGATCTAAATGTGGTTTTACCATTTTAATCAAAACAAAACAAACAATGTTGATTAAACATGTAATAAATACAAACTAGTCATAGTTTTAAGTGATTTTAAAATTAATCAATTAAATTGTCATGGACTAGAATTAAAACCAAATTTAAAATATGTCCAGACCTGATATTTAATCTTTAAAAATCACTTACAAACATGCCAAAATCGTTTTTACATTTAATATTTAAAACTAGTTGTTAAACTAATAATTAACATGCCAAATAGCACCTAGTTTTAATATTAACAGGTACCATCAGGTATTATCAATTAAATCCGACCATTAACAGATCCTAGAACATCTTAGGATAGTATATTAACATTTCATATTAATTATAATACCCATCTAATCATTTAAAATCATTTTTACATCAAAACAATGCAAAAAACTCAAAACAGAAAATTTCAGCATTGCATGTATTTAAAATAACGATTTTTGATTAATTATTTCATGCATCTAAAGCACTAAAATAAGCATGATTAGGCTCTGATACCACTTATAGAATATGACATGGTATGCACATAAAGATCATGCAGCGAAAAATAATAAAAAATTGATTATACATGCCATACAATTCCATGACAAGAATCGAAACATGCAATTTTGGGATTTTAAAACTTACAACTTTAGATGCCTTTAAAACTTGATTTTGATGATGACCAGCAACCAAGGAGGATATCTTAGCCTTAGACCTTCACCACCAATGCTAAGGAACAGCCTTTACGCCACTCCTCTCTATTCTCACACACACACTTGCAAATATAGCTTAAAAACCGAGATTGCTAGCTCTCAAATTAAGTATTGTGTAATGGCTATGGTTTGAAGCTACAAGACTTGATCTTGTACTTCTTTTAGGTGCTATTAATGCCCAAAAACACAAGGAACCAAGAAAGAGTTCTTCCCCTTGTGTGTTTCGGCCAAGAGAAATTCTTGTGAGAGAGAGATGTAATTCACGCCAAAACCTAGCAAAAACTAGGGTTTTCCATTTTTCTCTATCAATATATATCATCTAATTATGTAAGTGATTCATCTAAAATCTACTACCTCAAGATAATTTATTTTAGCCTTAATCACTTCCTTAAAATAAGTAATATATATTGATTCAAACTCTTTTGATTTAATCCAAGATAAACCATAAGACATTATAATCAAATTAATCACTTAATTTGGAAATTCACATGTGCCAAAATTCCTTAGAATTTAATCTTGGAATTTCGGCTATGTCATCTCTTAATTAAGTTTTTTAATTTGATTTAAATATCATTAGGATTTAATACTCAATTAACTTAATTAATACAAGATAATTAATTAATTGAAATTAAACCATGTGGGCTGAATTTCTCTCTCTCATGGGCCAAGGTCCAATAGCATTTATAATGCCCATTACATACATTAATTTGACATTAATTAAAAGCCCAAATTAATGCCCAATACTTTATTTAAATATTTTAAGCCCAATGCTTTGTGTGCGATCCTATAGGTCCATTTAATGTTGGCAATGAATTAATGAATTAATTCAAAGGCTATATATATTCTCTAGCAAGATATTATAGCATTCCAAATTAAATGAAAATGCATATGGCATTTAGTGACCTAATGCAATTTTGCATAGTCCCTTACCCATAAATATCAAAATTAATATAAGGCATGGAACTAGTCATCCTTATATATATTAATTCCTTTCTTGATATTCCAGTGACACTGAACTCTCAGATAAATAATGATTACTCATTATTTCATCTCGGTATGGCCATACACTTCTCAGTTCACTGATCAAGTGGCCGATAATATTTTCTCTCTTATAAAGAGGGGTAATCCCTTCACTTCTCTCATGCTCTCTAACATAAATCAATGCATACCCAAGCATACCCGTACTTGTCACTCTGTTACGAGCACGTTAGGTGTGTGTCAAAGAACACAGTAATTCATAATGAGTTTCATAGAGATTTTAGGTCTAAGAACTCCGATACAAAACTTGCATATGAGAAACACTTATGACTTGTACCATGTAGTGTTCTCATGAGTGGATCGAATCCAGATACCATGTTCTAAACATGTATCTATGATCTCTGATTGACACTCTTGTCCTTATGATTCGTAAGATAGAACTCAACTTATCAGAGAGAGCATACTAGTCTTAATTCATTTGTTATTCCCATAACAATGACTAACTAGGGATATTTAAAATGAAGTCTCATTTGTTTCAAGGTCTTACAACTATGTACCTCACACATGATAACTTAAATTGAAACAACATTCTTGGATAGTTCTATCAATTGATATACACAGGAATATAATAGATAAAACAAATGCCTCATTTATTAACTAAAGTATTTTATTATAATGTATTGGGGCTAGGGCATACACTAACAGTAATGTGATGACATATGCTTAATAGTAAGTACTTGTTTTGTTATTTGCCTATATTAATACATGTGTATATATACATATATATACTTGTGATTATGAATCTTTTTACATGAACACATCCATATGATGTGCTATAGTGAAAAGTTCTTATAATAAGGCATGTTTTATGATGAGCACTTGAATAGTTATGACACATTACATGATATATGAAAAGAAAAATTAAATAGAGTATTGCCTGCAATTAGAGTTCAATTGTAGATAGATATGCGCCTATAGGGATGTTGCAGCTGCCACCGTTGTCCTTTTTAGGTCTAAAGTATAGTTGACCCTATTGGATCATACACAGCCCCATTTGGGTTTTTAGTTGATCCCATTTGGGTCCATTGGACCGGTCCACCGTACTGTCGACCCCGTTTGGGTCTATAGTTTTGATATCTTTGGATATCAACCATTTTGATACCCTCGGGTATCCATCGATCCCGTTATCCACCCTTCAAACTTAGGCAGGCTAAACTATAAGTACAGTACAGACATTAAAGTATAAAAAACAAAGCAAGCATCATATAAGAGTTAAGGATATTGCTTGATTACATGTCTGACATGATTTGCTTGTATTGTTTCATAAGTTTAAATAAATAGAGGTTACCAAGTAACACATGATATGTATGCTATTTATAGTTGGTTCCAAATGTTCGAAATTGCTTAAATGAGTTGAATGCATGAAGAATTCTCAGTTAGTATACAATACAAGCATGCTAAGTTAACTGTTAAGCTTTTCAAAAGCTTTTATTGTTTACTACGTGAAGTTGTTAGATTTGTCAAGATTTTCTAATCCATTGATTACATGTTAAATAAATGTATATATATAAAGTGTGCTGAGTGTGATTACTGATGAAGCAATGGTAATATCGAAATGCTTTAAAAGTTGAAAAATATACAAGATAAAGATATAATAGTTTAATGAACATAATAAGTATTCAAACGAATGAGAATGCATCTTTTACATGGAATATATTATACATATGTATAAGGAATAGAATTTATTTGAATACAATACCATGTTTCTAAGATAGTTAAGTTACTTAAGTATATCAAAGTGATCACTAAAATCAAAATGTGGGAACTCATAAAATACATATGAAGTATATATAAATATTTGTAAATAAGTGATAGAAATATGGCATAGTTATTAAAATATTTGGCAATTGATATTAACACATGAATAATATAGTCATCAATATTTGACAACTAATAATTCAAAGTAATTGTTCAAGAGTAACATATAGAAATCCAGAAAGTAAGCTTGATGTATAGGATTCAAAGTAATGAATGAACAATGATAAAGGTAATAAAATGATAAGCAAAGGAAATATCAAAAGGTATTGATATTGGTTATAAGTATAGCAAAAAAACATATAATTATGGGAGATTATTGTGAATATTGTTTATAATGATTGGTTTATTTGCTTTAAGATGTGTATATATGGGTTTTCTTCTTGACGACCCTTAAAAGGGATCGTCCACATGTTTTTGTTTCCCACTGGCTTTATAGCTTAGCACGGGTGTTTCATCCGTGTAGGTTGCAAGTAAGGATTTTTCCCTGGGATGATATCTGCAGCGGGATGGCCAACACAAGAGAGAGAGATTGAAAGTATAGTCTACTGTTGAATGCATTTTGGTTACAAGATTCTTATTTACTTTGACAAGGATGTGATGTACAGATGATTAATAGATGTAAATATTGTATTGTTTAAAAATACTCTTAAGTATGCAGTAAAGTTTTAATAGTATAACACTCTTATGTATTAAGTTTGAATATATGTTCTCTACATAGTTGATTTATATTTAAGTTGCACTGTTAAACTTGCATAATGAGAAAGATAAAGTGATATGTAGTGGTTAAAGGATAAGGGTGCTACACATTTATCTATTGAAATTCATTATTTAATCATAAGAAATAAGATTAGAAGAGAAGAGAAGATGGAGTTATTACCTTAGAAAAATGCTAAGCACTAAATGCTCTCTCTTTACTAAGCTAGGGTTAGATCTTTAAGGGTTATTTGTGGGTTATTTTGCTAAGAAGTTGGCTGCTTTTTTGTTCCTTAAAGTGGCTAGCCCTTTCTTCCCAAAATCCTTAAGTTTTTTCTTCATTTCTCAAAAAGACTCTAGGGAAGCTAGGTGTTATTTCCCAATTGGTCGATTTGTCAACCTTTGGGAAATCACACTTAACTCCCTTCAATTCTTTAATTTCCTATTCTAACCCCCAAAACCTCATCTCTCTCTTTCAATTGAACCCCTAAATTGTATTTTTTTCCTAATTAGGTTCATGTAAAACTTAATGTATAATGACCAATTTACCCCTTCTCTTTTAAAATAATTACTACTATGTCCTTACCTACTTTACATTGACCAACAAGCATACATTAATAAGATTATTGATTGATCTCACTTACATCCTCCTAGGGTATAAGTAGGGACCTCACATTTCTTTCACCTTAAAAGAATTTTGTCCCCAAAATTCATACCTGATTTGAACAGTTGTAGACATTACGCCTTCATTGCTAATTTAGGCTCTCATGTGGCCTCTTGTATGCCATGATACTACCACAATACTTTAACTAAAGGGATCCATTTGTTCCATAATTTTCTAACTTCCTTGGCTAAGATTTTTTTTTTTGGTTTATCATCATATGTGTAGTCAGATTGAACTCTTATTTTTTGTAATGGTACCATATGAGACTCATCTAATCTATATCGTTGAAGCATGGAACATGGAAGACATCGTGTAACTTTGATAACTCCAATGAAAGATCTAATCTGTAGGCTATAAGTCCAACCTGTTCCATTATTTTGTAAGGAACAATAAGCCTTGGTCTCAGCTTCCCTTTCTTACCAAACCGTAATACCTTTCTTCATAATGACAACTTTAAAAACACTTTTTCTCCAACTTGATATTTAATATCTTTTCTTCATAGATTTGCATATGACTTCTGTCGGTCACTTGCTTCCTTCAATCTTTGCTTAACAGTTTGTATCTTTTCCTCGATATCTTTAATAATATTGGGACCAATCATTTTATTCTCAGCTAATTCTATCAAACAAACTGGAGTTCTACACTTTCAACCATATAAAGCCTCATAAGGTGGTATGCCAATGCTAGTTTGATAACTATTGTTATATGCAAACTCCATTAGGGTCAAATATTTATCCTAACTTCCTGAGAAGTCTAGAGCACATTCTCTTAACATATCTTCTAACACTTGTATAACCGAATTGACTATCCATTTACTGGTGAAATACGGTGTTGTAGTGGAGTTTTATGCCCAAAGCCTATTGTAAACTTTTCCAGAAACTGAAAGTGATCTTGGATTCTGATCTAAAATTAATGATAGTGGTGTCCCCTGCAGTAGAACAATTTCATTCACATACAATTTAGCCAATTTATCCATTGGGTAGTCTGATCAAACAAGTATAAAATGAGTTGTTTTAGTTAATCTATCCATAATCTCCCATACTGCATCGTGCTTCCTTTATGTGAGAGGTAAGCCAGTAACAAAGTCCAGAGTGATGTTATCCCATTTCCACTATGGAATTGGAATAGGATTCAATAACCCTGAAGGGAATTAATGTTTAGCTTTAACTTGTTGACAAGTTAGACATTTGGAAACATATTCAACTATATGTTTTTTCATCCCTGTCCACCAATAAAATTGCTTTAAGTTATGGTACATCTTGTTACCACCTGGATGTATAGTGAAAACCATGTTATATGCTTCTCGTAATAAAATTTTCTTTAACTTTTATCATCTGGCACACACAATCTATTTCGATAGTACACACCTTCGTTAACTCCTACTGAATACTCTGATAAATTTCCTTCATGTATCGATTGAACCATTTGTTGTAGTTTTTAATCACCTTTCTGGGCATCAATTATTGCTTGCCTTATATTGGGTTGTGCTTTTAGTTGAGCTATCATTGCCCCATCTGGTGTAATTCTCCATCTACATTGCTGCAACATCAAGGTCGCTACCATTTTCTGACTTAAAGCATCAGCTACCATATTTGCTTTACTCAAGTGGTAATCAACTATGCAATCATAATCTTTGAACAATTCCATCCACCTGCTTTGTCTTAAATTAAGGTCTCTCTGTGTAAAGCAGATACTTGAGACTTTTATGATCAATATAGATCCTACATCTTTCTCCATATAAATAATGGTGCCATATTTTCAAGGCAAATACCACTACTACTAACTCCAAATCGCGAGTAGGATAATTTTGTTCATAAGGCTTTAATTGCTTTGATTCATGTGCCACTACCTAGCCATCCTGCATCAACACACAACCTAATCCATTCCTAGAGGTGTCACTATACATAGAATATTCTTTACCCAATGTTGGTTGTGTAAGGACTGGAGCTACTGTTAACATCCTCTTCAATTGCTCGAAGCTTGCTAGGCGTTTATCTGTCCACTCGAATTTGACACCTTTTTGAAGAAATCTAGCGAGCGGAGAGGCAATAACTAAAAATCCTTTCATAAATCGACGATAATAACCTATCAGGCCTAGGAAGCTCCTCACTTTCTGCACATTTAGAGGTGGTTTCTAGCTGAGAATAGCCTCAACCTTTTTAGGATCCACTCTAATACCTTTAGACTATACAATATGCCTAAGGAAAGAGACATGCTTAAGCCAAAAATCACATTTGCTCAACTGGGCATATAATTTTTTCTCACAAAGTTTGTAACGCAATTCTCAAATGTTTTGCATGTTCAGCTTCATTTCGAGAGTAGACCAATATATTATCAATAAATATTATTACAAACTAGTCTAAATAGGGTCTAAACACCCTATTCATTAAATCCATAAAAATTGCTGGTGCATTCATCAACTTGAATGGCATGACCAAAAATTCATAATGGCTATACTGGGTTCTAAAAGCAGTCTACAGGGTATCTACATCTTTTACCTGAAGTTGATAATATTTTGATCATAGATCAATCTTAGAAAGCACATTGGCACCCTTTAATTAGTTAAATAAATTTTCAAGTCAAGGCAAGGGATATTTATTCTTCATTGTTACTTTGTTGAGCTTCCTATAATCTATACACATTCTTAATGTGTCATCTTTCCTTTTGACAAACAATACTAGTGCACCCTAAGGTGACACACTAGGTTTAATGAAGCCTTTATCTAATAGTTCTTGGAATTGAACTTTCAACTCTTTTAGTTTTGATGGTGCCATTCTATATGGCGCCCTGGAAATAAGAGTCGTTCTAAGCATGACTTCTATAGATAGCTCTACTTCTCTCCTAAGCGGGAGATCAGGTAGCTTCTCGAGAAACACATCTGGGAATTCATTGACTACCGATATATCTTAAAGGTTTACTTTCTCTCTCATGGAATCACGTACCAAAGCTAAAAATGCCTCACATCCCTTCTTAAGAAAACGCCTAGGTTTCATAGCCGATATGAAATTTGCTAGGGGTTTAGATCTAATACCTTATACTATTATTTCTTTACCCTACACATTCTTCAGTACCACAATCTTAGCTATATAATTGACTATTGCTTGATGCTTAGTTAACCAGTCTATGCCAAATATTACACCAAATTTATGAAAGGGCAACTCAATCAAATTAGCCGAAAATTCTTTCCCTTGTATTATAATAGGGCAATTCCTAAACACTCTATTTACACAAATGCTATGGCCTAAGGGACTAGTCATATATATATCAAAATTCAACTGATCTATAGTAAACATACTTTTACCCAAATCCCCTATACACATATAAGAATGAGTAGAACCCGGATCTATAAGCACATATACATCAGTGTCGAAGAGAGAAAAAGTACCAGCTGTAACTTTTGGAGCATCCATATCTTCATGAGCTTTCATGGTGTATGCTTGGGTAGGAGGTGTATGAGCAAAGGGCCGATCAACAGTCTTAGAGACATTTCTAAATTGTGTTCTAAACTGACTGGATCCACTTTTATCACTTCAATGTCCTCTACTTGCCAAATGTGCATTAGAGGCTCCCTTATTACTCTGCTGTGTGGACCCTTGCTTTTGTCTCAATAGGTAATTGGCCATAAAGTGATAAGTGCTGCTGCATCTGAAGCAAAAACCTATTAGCATCCTATAGGTGCCCTAGTGCGTCCTAAAGCAATAAGTACATTCTAATGGTTGTCCTTCGCACCTTGTCCTATTGATGTCTCCTTACCCAATCTAACTATGGTAAATGCTCCCTGTTGTTCACCTCTAGAAATAGGGTGATTAACAAATTTTGCTGGTTGATCTCCCTGTGTAACCCTGGGTCTCATCCCTATTGATGAATAGCCTCTAGCGAAGCTATATAGCTTAGTAGGGAATAATAAATATGTGAACAACCACTCACAGTGGTCATTCTCACGCACACAGTTATGTAATCACATGAAGATGCATTTGCATTAATCAAAAAACTAAATCATCATTAATAGAGAAAACATTAGGGTAAATATGATATCCATTGTGCAAATTTAAAACTCATATATACATATATAACATATCATTATTTAATATTCATTATTTAACATTTATTTTAACTATTCACTATTCCCTAGGAATGCCTGCCTAAGTTCTGTGGGTGTGGATAATGGATGCTATGGATACCCATAGGTATCAATCATTTGAATACCCAAAGGTATTATTCCTATAGATACTTAAAGGTATTAAACTTGTGGTCCCTAATAGGGTCAAACTGTGGCCCCCAATAGGGTCAAACTGTGGCTCCAATCGGGGTCAAACTGTGGCAGCTACATCTATACCTTACAAGTATGGCTATCTATCGACAACCAAGCTATATATGCAAGCATTGATCATTTCTCCTATCAATTCATTCATCTTAATCCAATTCATCATATTTCATAGTTATACATGCAAATGTGCATAAACAATTATAATAGTGTAACCTAACTATCATTGTATAATTTCAATAATATAGACATCTATATACATATGCATCAACTATTTGAAGTATTATTAATCATGCATATTCATTTGTACATTTGTGTATGTTCATATATGCATTTTTAAGCACCTATGTATATATTCATGCCTTATTTGCATTCTTGTACTTCACATACATTTCATGCCATCTATTTCCCTCAATTTCATGTTTCAGACATTTTAATTAGGTTTGAGAAGGTTTAGATGGGTTTTAATGGTGTTCTAAAGGCTTAAAACTCAATTTAGTTATATATGAAAGTGTCTCAGTGTGGGCAAGGTTTAAACCCATCGAGTTGATCAATTTTGCTCCATTAGAAGCACATATCTAGTTGGGTTGAAGCGGATCTCAATTGGGATGGCTAGAGAAATTGGTTGGGTTGATTGTAACCATACTAAAATGTTTGATTCTGCTTAATTTAGAGGTTGGGTTAGAAAGTAACTCTATAGAGTTTATTTGGCAGCTGTTTTACCTAACTTTGCAATAAACTTTAGACATAAAAGATGAATTTTCTAGGAAAAATAGTCTTATAAAAATTTATTCCTTTATATTTCTAGTTTTTAAAACATTAAGAATCATTCCATTTGAGCATATAAATCTTTAGATATTTATTAAACAATGCAGACTGCTCCTAGTGATAGGGCAACGGACACTGTCAGGGTTCAAGCTAATTTTTTATCATCTTACAAGGGAAACCAAACCTTGATATCTTTATATAAAATATAAATATATGAGTCTAGTTTCTAACCCAACTAGAATCATTCAACTTTCAGCTATATAACTCAATTTATAGGTAAAACAATATGACTAGGTCTAGTGAACCCTAGGGCACATTCTTAGTATCTCTAGGAAATTCTTAAAATTTTGGCTCTTATGCACTAGGTAGCCCTATATTCATGTTTTCTTCTTACAAAAACATCCATAAAATCGTTATAATGCAATATATAAAAGCAAACACATATACAAAATGCAAAGATCCTGTACCTTGGTGGCAATACACCTTCTTTAAGCTTTTTCCACCTCTTTCTCCTTCCTTTTGCTTCTCTCCCCTTCTATATAGAAATGTTACATATGATCATGCTTAATGATTCATTTACCTCCTCAAATTCATTATTTAATTACAAGAAATAAGAGAAGAAGAGAAGAGAAGAAGGAGCTATTACTTTAGAAAAATGCTAAGCACTAAATTCTATCTCTTTACTAAGCTAAGGTTGGATTTTTAGGGGTTATTTATGGGTTATTTTAGGATGAGGTTGGCTGCTCTTTTGTTTCTTTAAGTGGATGGCCTTTCCTTCCCAAAATCTTTAAGTTTTTTCTTCATTTCTCAATAAGACTCTAGAGAAGCTAGGTGTTATTTCCCTATTGGTCCATTTGTCAACCTTAGGAAAATTACACTTAGCTCCATTCTATTCTTTAATTTCCTATTTTAAACCCTAAAACCTCCTATCTTTCTTTCAATTGAACCTGTAAATTAT
The DNA here is from genome assembly GCA_037975025.1 of Excoecaria agallocha. NCBI lineage: Eukaryota > Viridiplantae > Streptophyta > Magnoliopsida > Malpighiales > Euphorbiaceae > Excoecaria > Excoecaria agallocha. Next base: position 21,414,230 of record CM075812.1, read on the forward strand.
ATTTTCTCCTAATTAGGTTCATGTAAAACTTAATATACAATGATGAATTTACCCCTTTTCTTTTAGAGTGATTACTGCTAGGTCCCTACCTACTTTGCATGTTCCAACAAGCATGCATTAATAGGATTATTGATTGATCTCACTTCCATCCTCCTTGGGCATAAATATGGGCCTTATAGGATATTTAATGAAAAAGTAATGTAAATATATTGTTAGCAATTTTGAGTTAATATATGTATTGGTATATGTTGGGATATAAAAGTTGTATGCAATTAAGTAAGGTAAATTTTAATAATAAAAAGGTATGATGAAAGAGATATAAAAAATTGTAATTAGAAGATAATTTAACTAGATGAACTCATTAGGACTTGTAACACTCTCATGTTCCTTGTAGGGGTTATGGAGGTGTCAAAAAGATAGGTTAAAGTAGTCTTTTCAACTTTTATAACCAAGTACCCCACAATTGCATTTTTGCAAAATGAACTAGCTTAACTATTGAGTTCATTTTATAATCTCTATAATTTTCTAGCTACCTAATAAGATTTCAAGTTTTTCAAAAGGTATTACACTTTGTGAGGCCATAACATATACCTGTGATGTACACCAAACCCCTGATGGTATCCGATATGTTTTTGAAAGTCCGCTTTTAGGACTTGAGATAAAATAAAAGGTTCATTTAACTTGTGAAGCCTGGTTGTTTTGTAATGGACAAGGATTCAACCTAATTCGCTAAGCCTCAGGCCTAAAAAAGGCATGAGATAGTATCTTCGGGGTACACCTATTCCATTGTTGCCAATTAACCTATGAGTGCTTCTGTTGGGCACCACAAGGTAGGTATCATGGTGTCACCACTCAATAAAACATTAGGAAAGTGAGTTCTAACCTTACAAGGCCAAAATCATAGATAGTTCAGGACCTCTCCTATTTGTACCCTTGGTTAATGTTATACAAGTGGGTTATTTAGATTAATAATTTTATCCCTTTTCTCACACGTATTATGTATAGAAAGAAAAGGCTCACTCAATCACATCAAAAAACTGTGAACATGCATGTGAAAGTTGTAAAAGCAAGGCATAAAATTGAAATCCATTAAGTAAACCATGCATAAATCGAGAGATTCATTGTGTTATCATTTTGATTGAAAACATTAGTTCTCACATGCGATTGTGAAATGGTCATTTATTGAACATGCATTATATGGAAAGACATGGATGATTGATCCCATTTTATTAGGAAAATTCATGTCGATTTTGACAAAATCCTTTACATTATAAAGAAAAAGGTTATTGAAATAACTGTGATTGTTTGGAGTAAAAAATAGAACATTGGTCCGATTTTATTAGCGAAATCCCAATTATTTAATAGAAATAGTTTTATTGTGATTTTCCTTTTTAATGGGCAAAAAAACCTTTATTATTACATCAATTGTAGGAAAAATAAAAAGGACAAAAGAATAATAATACAAGTCTAAATAAATGAATATAAAAAATGAAATAAGCCCTAAACTATTCTTCTCTAAGCTGTTCTAGCCGATCTAGAACACTGAGTATGCCGTTCAAAATTGTAGTCATACTAGTAAATAATATTAGTTAATAATGATTCAAATTAAATGAAATGATAACGAACAATTAATAAATTCACAAAATATAAAATAAAATAAAATGAATAAAAATGCATGATGCATCCATAATTCACACAACATGCATAAATAAATGTATGTTAAAGCATTTAAATGAATATAATTAAATAATTATATAATATTTAAACATAAAATCAATATAAAGGAAGTAAATGGAACAAATAAATAAATAATGACATAAATATAAATATATGCACCTAATATTCTTGATTAATTGAATTTAATAAAAAAACTCAAAGAAACAAAACAAAATAAGTAATTACAAGCAATTAACTATAAATATAAATAAAAAGTAAGATTAACAAAATATAACAAACAATATACACATAACTATAGACATGAATAAATATATGAGATTTAATTCATAACATAATATAATTATATAAACATGACCTATTAATACTATGGTATGAAGCATTAGTAACCATATTTTTACAAATAACAAAAATATTATGTTAATTAAAAACAAGTACACATACTCACATGAGGAAAAGGAAAATAAAAAACATGGAAAGGTAACCAAAATAGTGAGTCACATGCACGAAACAATAATGAAAAAAGAGAGGTGAGGAGGAAAGAACGAGTCATAGGATGGGAAAGGAAAGAGGGAGTGTGCGCCAATAGCAGGGAATAACTTCTCAGGCAGTGACTCGGCTGAGTTATAACCATAACTCAGCCTTTTTAGGTCATGAGTCACATTTCTAGCTACTGGAACGATGTTTTCAATCTTCCTTTCTTTGCCCAAAAATCAATCCAAGCCACAAGGCTACATGAAAATGCCTAAAATTCATTCAAACTCACTTTTATGCATGAATAACATGTATTAAAAGCCAAAAATCAAGAGACAAATAGAATCTAAAAATGAGTAAAAAAAAATGTGGAGGAATATAATGAATAGTAATTTTCATCAAGCCCATTAACGAGTATTTACACTACAAAAATCACACCAACCACAAGTTGCACCAAAGGCATGATTAATTCAAGATTAACTTCAGATTATTTAGTATTTATTAACAATCACAAATCAATAAAACTAAACTTAAATAAACATGAATGTTTATGCAAAAAAAAGATATTTACACTTAAACTCAACTATTTATGACATGCCTATATACCAATGAAGTCAAAAGATACACGTTAATTGTCTCATATTCAAATAGCGGTCCAACATCTAAGCAAGGAGTAATAGAAGAGTATCATTAATATGTCTGAAACATATATATATATATATATATAAAAGATAATCTTGTACAAAAGCATAAATATATTTACAAAAGATTAAGTTATAAGTTAAAGGGATCCCAAAGGTGTATAAAATCCTCCCTTAACTTAACAACACTCAAGTTGAGTACCAACACCCTATGTTATGACTAATGTTATCGCGATAAGACTTGGCCCATATGGTTGTTTCGACAGCTAAAATTCACCTCACTATAGAACATGTAATCAAATGAGTGTAAATAAGAAAAACCAAGGGCTTAAATTGAGTGGCTCAAATAGAGATAGATATGTAATTATACATTTTGAGTGGCCTGTAAAGTGAATGTCATTTAAAGCCTACCCAAGCCAAGCTACATTGGGCTCATAAAAAGGTCACTCACTTCAACCAGCCTAATTTACATAGACCTACCCTATTTGTAGTAGTAGGGAAAGGAGTAAGATCAAAACAAGCCGGTATCTTTGAGATAAAACAAAGGATTTGGCATTGAAACCTTTATACATTCTCTCCCTTTATTCATATCCTTTTGGTATATGCTAAAAATATTTTAGCCAAGGTGAACAAAGCAAGGAGGATGAACAAAGCAAGGAAGATGAAGAAGAAGTTCTATATTGTTTTTAAAGGCAAAAAAATTGGGATATACATGTCATGGGAAGAATGCTCGCGGCAAGTATTGGGTGTCAGTTGTAGTATTTACAGATCCTTCAAATCTTATGAGGAAACTAAATATGCTTTGATGAGGTATAAAAATTTAGAACAACAACCCATCAAAAACCAAGAAAATATTCCTAATGCAAAAGGCATTGAAGGTACTTCATCACGTGCTAATTTCTCCGAGTCAAATGCATGTAGTGATAGTGGTAGAGGATCGCATGAGACTTATGGAAAAGTGACGATCGAGTCTTTTATGGCTGGTCAGATTATTGGAATGCAAATTTCTATCATAACAAAACAACAGAGTAATTAATTTACTCAAAATGTATTGGTTGGATTCTTGTGATGCCTATGGATAATGGAATCAAGTTTGTTAGTTTTAAACTTTTAATCACGTGTTTGTGTAAAAATTCTTCTACTAGCTTATTATGTAGTAAATATTTATAGTATGTTTACAGAGAGAGGGATCATCATAGGAAAAAATTGCAAGTCAAAGGAGAGAGAAGACTTAGTGTTGTACGTGAATACATTAAATTATTCTTTTCCAAAAAGAATATAGTGTGTACAGTTTGCCCAAAGTGAATTCGGTATATTCTATTTTTCTCAAAGAAAATACAATAGTATTGTGAAAAGTGAATACACCATATTTACTTATGCAATTGAATACTCTGTATTATCTTATAGAAAAGTAAATACATTATATTAAATTTCCCAATGTGAATATATTGAATTTTTTTGTCTAAATACATTGTATTCAATTTGTCGGAAGAGAATACAATGTAAAAACTATTCAGTTTTTCACATGGTTAATAATTAATTAAGTTTTCTGAATACATTGTATTCAACATTTCATAAAGTTATCTTGAATTTATCATGTGAATACATTAGTTTGGCATCAACAACAAGCCATCAACCAAATTTTCAATAATAAATTGTGCAATCAATATTGTTGTAAATTGTATATAAAAAAATTTAATTACACAAATTTAGTAAATAATTAATTTTGCCAAAAACTGTAGACAGTTTATTCACTTAGGAAAAAATTAATACAGTGTATTAACTTTATCCAAAGTGAATATAATATATTGGATTTTCTAATACACTGCATTCCCTTTCCATAAAGTGAATGCATTATATTCAGAAAAACTGAATACACTATATTACCTTTAGGAAAATCGAATACATTGTATGATTAAAAGATGAATGCACCGTGTTTAATTTGGGCAAATAAATTGTAACGTCCCAAGTCATAAAGACCCGAATAGTATGGTTGGATCGACCCGATTTTAGAAACGATCCAATAAAATAAATGATTAAAAAAAAAAATAATAATAATAAATAAAATAAAGTAATTAAATTAGTTAGTAATAATAAGAATAAGTGAGGTACAAGATATTTCGGGTAGAAAGTTGTGGCCATGAAAAAAAAAAGTCTTCATATTCGGGTCCCATAAGTGGCCTTTGGAACTGACAAAATGTTTAGAGAAAAAAAAAGGAGAAACGAGAAAGGCAATAGGAAGCGCAGGGAGGCGTCGGACAGATCCTCCCACCGTTCAGGGGGCGTTATACATCGCCGGTAGACACCACGTCGACGTCGCTCCTTGGGAGTCCACTCGCACCAGTCACGGCGTCTTGCCGTTTCCCTTTCCTTCCCCGCTCTCTTCTCGGGTCGCCACTTCTTCCCCTCTATTTCGACGAGCCATGGTGGTAGTTAGCGTTATGACCACTACCGAACAATTCCAAATGGCCAGGTGTATCTTTCGGTGCCTTTTGTCGCTCCTCACCTGCCAACGATTTGTAGATCAGAGAGGAGAAGTCACCGACGATTTTTGTGAGATTTTGGCCGACTATGGCAGTTTTGGAGCGCGTGATCACTAGAAACGGCGTTGGGGGATCCCGATCTATAGACTAGCAGTGTTAAATTGCCACCGGTGAAGTTCCGATCACCGGACCGACGAAGCTCCGGTGATGGTCCGGTAAGCACAAAAATGGACAGAATGGGCGAAAAATAGAGCATTCGACACCGGATAGTATGTGATTACCAAAATTATTTCCAAAAATTTAACTTAAATATGTGAATGGTTGGTTAGAAAAACAATTTTAGTTTATGGTTATTTAATTAAATTGATGTGTTTGGTTGATATATGATTGTTGAATTAATTGCAAAGTAGTTAGGAATAAAATTTGTATTAAGATGTAATGAAACGTACCAATATTTGATTAAAATTTTCAGTATAATTTTGGAACTATGATAATTATCTACGTTATTAGGTTGTCTATTGACAAAGAATGCTTCGATATATCTTAATCTAGTATCTTATATTCCAACTTTAGGTTACAAAGGGTATGTGATTTCTCTCAAATAGGATATAAGTTATGTGCTTATTGTTTGTCTATAACTTTGAATTTATTTTAAAGTTTCATATTAAATATTGATCTAAGATAGTTGAACGTCATATATGATTAGCACATACGTGTTTTGATTATAAACAATGGAACATAATTAACTCTATGTATGGTAATATAGATCAAACCTATATTGATTATAATAGTTTTGGCCTCTATGGTCTAAGGCATGATGAATGCATAAGTATGATTTGAAATTTATGCGTTTGCTATAAAAAGTTAAGCCGATAAATATATATTAAATTATGGACTGGATGGCTCCGAGAGCTCGGTCCATAAGTATCACACCTTGATGTGTATTACCGGATTGAATGGCTCTGAGAGCTCTTCCGGTAAAAGTGATTAAAATGAGTTATGGACTGTATGGCTCCGAGAGCTCGGTCCACAAGTGTATATAAATATGTATATATTGAATTATGGACTGGATGGCTCCGAGAGCTCTGTCCATAAGTATCAAACCTTGATGTGTATTACCGGATTGAATGGCTCCGAGAGCTCTTCCGATAAAAGTGATTAAAATGAGTTATGGACTGAATGGCTCCGAGAGCTCAGTCCACAAGAGTAAACATATATATATGGGCTGGATGGCTCCGAGAGCTCGGTCCATAAGTATCACACCTTGATGTGTATTACCGGATTGAATGGCTCCGAGAGCTCTTTCGGTAAAAGTGATTAAAATGAGTTGTGGACTGAATGACTCCGAGAGCTCAGTCCACAAGAGTAAACATATATATATGGGCTGGATGGCTCAGAGAGCTCGGTCCATAAGTATCACACCTTGATGTGTATTACCGGATTGAATGGCTCCGAGAGCTCTTCCGGTAAAAGTGATTAAAATGAGTTATGGAGTGAATGGCTCCGAGAGCTCAGTCTACAAGAGTAAACATATATATATGGGCTGGATGGCTCCGAGAGCTCAGTTCATAAGTATCACGCCTTGATGGGCTGGATGGCTCCTAGAGCTCAGTCCAAAGGTGTGTATAAATATATATGTATTAAATGATAGGCCGTATGGTTCCGAGAACTCGATCCCGTGTTTAAATTTTTCTTATTCAACTCGGTGCAAAATTTCAATTGATATACTAAGAGCAAATATTGGAATTAAATAAAGAAATAAAGGTTTACGTAAGTATTTTACCAAATATTAATAAACAGTTTATAGAATCTGTACTATGATTAATTTGAATTCTGATTATTTGCTACTAATTATGATTGGGATTGATTGGTATTGAATACACATATATTCGTATTGTGATTAACCATGTGTTACAAAATTTGGAGTAATATGGTGTAATTAGGAATGTATATTATATATATACGTATCTGTAAGTGTTTTAAAAGCGATATGTGATATTCTTGCCTAAATCGGATTTACTAGTTATTTATTTAAAGTTCTATGTTGAGTCTCAAGATTAGAGAACTGCGTGGTTCTGATTCCCTAAAAGGGATACGTAGGAAGCTTGAGAATCGACATCTCAAGTCCGAACCAAATTATATTCATATGATTATGCACATTTTAATAGGTACATTGAATCATGGTGATGCAATTCTTATTTATATATATAATAATGTATATGTTGAAGCCAATTATATAAATTGTGTTAATGTGACATTTATATGAAGAAATTTTAATATAGGTATAATCCATGTGATGGATTATAAGAATTTGTTATAAATGAGCATGTAATTTAAACATTATATGAATTCAGTGAGTTACGTGAATGAGCTTTAAATGAACTGTGCTTGAGTGGTTGTGATTGTGTTGAGATAAAATTATAGAAGTGTTGCGTTGTTGATGGAAGTTCTGGAGTTGGAGGAATGATATTGGGAGTGTAAAATTACGTTTTAGCAGGTTTGGATAGCATTAATTTTAAGATGTTATGCTGCCGAAATTTTACTTAAGTGCATAGTAAAATTAATAGTGTGTGAAATGACAAGTAATTGAGATTCTGAAAGTAGTTATATAATCTTAGAAATATTTTATATTATTTTTCACAGGAAGTAGCCATTTATAGGGGAAGATACTGTCAAAATTTTAATAAAATAAATAATATGTTAAATTAATAAACTTTTTAAATGTAGTCAAACCTTAAAGTTGATCCTCACAATTCAAACCCGTGTGTGACATTCGATATCCGGGTCTTTTAACTGGTCGAGTACAGGGTGTTACATAAATACAATGTATTCAATATAGATAACTAAATATAATGTATCCAATTTGCTAAAAGCGAATATAAAGAATTATGCTATTTTGAATAAACTGTATTTAGAAATTATAGCCTTTTGCTACCAATATTCGAAGAGTAAACGGTTTAAGTTACAAAAAAGTGACTGCGCTTTACTGGATGTGGTTAGAGAATTAAAAAATAGGGATTATTTGGACTTGAATGTAGTACATACTATTAGTGAGGCTATTATGGTCCGGTATAATTGTAGACACTGCGACCCGAGGCAGCCTAGATCAGGGTTACTCGATGATGAGGAAATAATGTATTACTGACAATAGGTTCGGATCTAGAAGCTCTGATTGTGGATTTGTCATTTTTTTAAAAGATTTTCATAATTCTCCAAATACTTTAAAAAAATTTTTGAGTGTTTTAACAAGATAGGGAGAAAACCCTAGTTTTGGACTGTCAGTGGTGACAGACAGCCATCTGTCACCTGAGGGGTGGTCTTTTATGGGTCCTCACCTCTGGAGCAATGTGACTCAGAGGTAATTTGGGAAATCTGTGGTTTAGTGATGAGGAACAACCATCCCACACTCACAGACACCTGTCCCTTGTTCGAAACCCAGATTTTCCCATGTTTTTCTGAAATTTCAAAAAGGGGAAGCTTGGGGATAAAGATCAAATCCAGATTTTGGGGATTTTATCTTCTAATCTGGAAATTTTTAAGTTTCATTTGGATTGAAACTATCCTTGTGTAACACCCTACTGATATATTAGTTTTTTTGTATGTGGTGTATATATATGAGCGGGATAATATTGCAAGTTATTATTGTAATGGACCATTTGATATGAAAATTTACATATAAATTTTATACTTTACATTTCGACTTATGTTTGGTGTCGCTAAGTTACTATTCATTTGGTTAAAATTTCTCCAGCATAACGACTTAAAAACCATGCTGTCCAAACTTGCAAATTTGAAATCTAACACTCCCAATAATCAATCTCCACCTCCAATACTTCATTTACATACATAAAACTTCTATAATTGTCCAACATCCAACAACACAGCACAACACACTTACACAAGTTCCAAATCACACACACACACACACACACACATATGTGTTCCATATACATTCATCCTTAAACAACATAATAAGTTACATATTAATTCCTAGTTAGTCTAAAACAACGTAAACCAAAATCAATCCAAAATTTTGTCACATGCACATGCCTTCGACTTCGCCTTTTTCGAGTCCTTTCTTATACTTATCCCTATGTGTAGTCACAAAATCACGCGCTAAGCATTGATATTGCCTAGTGGTGGATACAACTATACAAAATCACATTCAATAATATTATTTTTATTTAACTACCATATCATCCTTCTATGTTACCTTTATTAATTTAATTCCCATTATCTTGTTTAATTTATAATTTAACACACAAGCCTTATTATACGTAATTTTGTTGTTAATTGCGAAAATACTTTTACTTGATTGTAAAATTAAAATTAGGTCCCTAAACTTTTTGTTTACCCAATTTGATTTTGTTTGACTTTTGTTTTGGCTCTTTTGACCCTTAATTTATTATAAGTGAAAAATTACCTTTTTGGTCCTCATAATGCCTATATAGTGGAAAATTATGTATTAGTCCCTAAACTTTTTCTTAATTATGAATTTGTCCTTTTTGCTTTATTTAACCTCTTTAATTCTTTTAATTACCCTTTTTATGCCAAATTACTATTTTACCTTTAGTTTATCGTATAATTACTATTTTACCTTTTTTGAACATATTAATCTCATTTTTCACATTATTTCCCATTTATTTACATTTGTGATTTCTTTTATACAAAATTTACCATTTAATTCCTATTTTCTTACATAATTACCATTTGGCCCTTAGTAGTCGCCAATGAAAATTCTCGAACCGAATATGTGGGACAAGGATTGTGTGAGATTACTATGTGATTGTATGAGTGAGGTGACCACTAAATCGTAGTCATTCCTCGATAATAAATTACTTGATGATTTTACTGAGGTATATGGATCCATATGGCTAGCCATTATATCATAGGGTCTTGGATCATCCATTATATACTTAGGGCAACTACATTTTGTACTTTATGTTGTGTTTCTATTATGTTCATCAAAATACACCCATTATGTAACATCTCATACATTATCATTTTTGTGACAACCATGCATAATACACATGAAATCATAATGTATGTGAGAAATAACAACTAAACATAATGAAATTATCTTATTATCACTAGGTACCCCATTCAGCCTCTTATAGTTTTCCATCATACCATGTGTTTTCTTACTCCATTTCATGCCATTTATGTTTCTAAAGTTAAATCATACATGAACAAATTAGCTAGCATACATCTTACCTTAGTATCGTTATGTTACCTATGTAAATACTATTATGTATACATTACAACTACTATGTACATACATTAACTCAAGCTTAAATCAATCCCAACATGTTTAGTTATCGTTGAATTAATCAAATTATGCTTAATCTTCAATTAGCATCAAAATAGTTCATGGCATTTTTTAGGGTACCATTCGGGCACCATTAGTTCTCCACACATATGCTTGTTTTCTTTATAGTTTCTTACTTATTTTATGTTAATTCATCATTCTACAAAGTTTTATTAATTTATTTACCATTATTTCATAGTTTTCGTTAGTTACATAATGTAAATTTTGTGAGAAATTCCAAAATTAAATGAAATTAGGTGTAGAGAATGTATCTGCTGACCTTAATTAAGCTTGAATTCACCTAATATTTCCTTCCTTTGCCTTCCTCCTCTTGGTTCCTCTCTTCTTCTTGATTTTCCCTTTTTTGGCCGAATTTAAGAGAGAGAATTTAGTGAATTTATGTGATGAATTTTTACATCTAAATGCTACCTACTAATCATGCTTGAGATGCTCTAGAATGCTATATAAAAATCTCTAATTAAAACTAACAAAAATTATAGACTTTACCTAATTTGTGCACTTTTCTTTCACTAAATTTTTCCCATTTCCAAGCTTTTCCTTGCGGCAACTTGAATTGTAGGTTAAAGAGGATGGCTTGTAGTATACTTGAGTGAAATTATAGCATGAAATATGGAGGAAGGAGGGGGAATTGAAGAAAAAGTGGAGAAAAACTAAAAATGAAGAGCTGGTCTGATTTTTATAGAGAAAGGGGAGAAAATTATAGAGTTTTGGACAAAATTTTAGAGGATTTTAGACCTCTCCATGAAGCCTAAAAGTTCACCAAATCAATGGCCCAAATTCCTCTATTTACTATGTCATATAATGGCTTATTTTTAAGCCATATGTCACCATTTCCTTACTCCCTAATCCTCTCTAGGCCATAATGCTGCATGTAGGTGATTAGGGCTATTTTCTAATGACCATCATGTCTTTGAATGAATTAATTATGGCCTTTAAGCACTTCGATTAATTTAATTTTGGTTTTTCACCGTTTTTCTGAAATAAATGTTTCACTTGTTAGAATGCTATGAAATTTTCCCCCAGATACACTGACATATGTAGAAATGTATGATTAAAATTTTAAGTTATTTTGATACTGTTTCGGTATACTTCCAGCTTCAAAGGCAAAATCAGCTAGTCTGAAATTCAAAATTTTGAAACTATCGAAAAAATTATTTTTAAGCTCCAGCAGTTAATTTAAGTCATATCTAACATGTCTATATGATTAGAATAATTTTTGTAAGTCTTTAGAGTATTTTATGACTCGGTCAAACTTTTGGTCAACTGAGTTTACGGTATTAGGTAAAACTTCTTTGTCTGATTTGAGGGCCTATTTAAGCTCAATTTCTTCTCAAATTGTACCACTGAACTTAATTTAGCACCTATTTTCATATTCCAGTGTTAGGTCAAATTGCCCGCTAGGTCACCCATCTTTGAATTTTTCTGGCTGGAGCACTTTTAAACTATACACACTTCTGATGTTTGGTATCTTATTTTACTCTGATTACCCCAAAAACTGTCCTATAATTACTATTTATAGTCTAGAATATGTCATGCATGTCAGATGTAAATTTTGGGGTGTTACACCTTGAAGTATAAAAACAAAAATTAGGGTTTTTAAAATAGGGAATCATTATTCTTAGAGAAAAGAATTATTAGGGAAGGAAGAAAAATAATTTCTCTCTCTCTAAAAGGTTTATGCCTTTGTAATTTTTTTAACTCACATAACGAATTTCCTACTTCTTTTTTTAAGAATAAAAAAACACGATTCGAAGCAAAGATCTGGACTTCAAAGATCACATAATCGAAATATCTCCTGAGGATAATATTCTAGGTTCATTTATAGTTTCTCTCTCTACAATTCATTTATTTAATCTCATAATTATTCATGTGTTGATTTGATTCATTTTTTTACTGTTAAGATTGAATAATATGCTAGCTTTGTTAAAGTATGATTCGTTTATGGTTTGTGTGATGTTTTGAAGGCATGATTATCAAAAGGGATTCCTCCATTGTTGTTTTTCAAGTTCTTCTTTTTTAATGTATATGTGTTGTACTTCCTTAATCTTAATGTAATATGATGTGTGTTTTGGTGTTTTAACGTGTTTTTGGCATGGCTTAATGATTAATTATCTCATATGTAGGATTAAAATATTTACTTGCATAATTTCTTGCATTTTCCTTCTATTTTGCATGTTTTAATTATGTTCTATAAGTGAGGGATGGGATGAAGGTGTGAGGGATGGCCGTCCTCCTTTTGCTTCCTTCCTGGCCGTCCCTCGCTTTATGATTGGCCATCCCTGGCTTCCTTTTGGCTATCCTTAGGGTATTTTTTAAGATTTTTTTCATGCATTTTAGGTTTTTTTAACGCTTTTTATTTTAATATTTGTTTTATACAATATTTATACAATATTTGGTATGTTTTGTTATTGTATTTATGCTGTTGTTCCTGTGATCAGTTTGTTTGTAGGTGTAAATTATGTAGATATTCAATGCTAATTAATTTGTATGTTTCTTTTTTTTTGAGTAATTGGTATATTTATGGCCGTGGAGGACGTATAATATTTGTATGGGAAGTCGTGATCCCGTTCTGGTCGCTCTCTTTATCCAGGTTACTTCATTTTTTTTCTTTCTTTGGTTATTATGTCATTATTTATTTATTTACTTTCTTCATCAATTTTTTATTTGTTTTGGATGTATGTATTTTGGGAATGTAATAGGTAGTAATAAATGATTGTGCATGTTAAATGATAAAATTTCACTTAAATAATTTTCTTTACTAATGAATTGGGTTTTCTCTAATAAAAATGGACCAATGTCCAACTTTTAACCCAAAAGTTCTCATAGTATAATAAAACTCCTTTTTTGTAAAATATACATGAAGGAACCAATGTTCCTAATCTAAATGAATGCCCTGATTTACGTATGTAATTTATTTTTTTTACTGGACGATTTTCTTATGTAATAATTTTTACATAGGATGCTATTTTGAGTATTTATTTATTACTTTCTTTATTTGTTTGGGATGTTTATTTAAATTCTATTACTTACATCGCATGAGAGAGGAGAGAGAATTAATTCTTAAACTCCATTATAAAACAACACCTAATTAAGATGCCTAATAAGAAGGATGTCCCCGAACACTAGTCTCTGTTTGGGCATCAAAATATGGTTGAGGTTTAATTCCCAACATTTTGTTGGATGGCGACTCCTTGACACCTGCCTCTTTGAGCCTATTAGTAGATGCCTTCATGGGTTGACTGCCAGCAATAGTCAGGGTTCGATCCTTTTTATTGCAAAGCATCCAGTTTATGATCAAAAGCGAGCCTCCTTCAATCTCGAGCCCTAAAAGCGGGCTCTCGAGGAAAAACTTAAAATGATGGGCGAGCTCCGCATCATGTCATAGTGGTAATTCCACTGGGGATAAAAGGGACCTTACTTCAAGAAGCATATTGGTTGAGTTTTTTATAATTGATTTTTATTAATTAATCATCTCTCCTTTCTAAATTGCATTTCTTGTATACATCTTAGAGCCTTAGAATTAAGTTAGGCATCCTTTTTTAGCCTCGGTGTTATGCTAAAGCATGCTTTACATTCACTCAGTGTACGGAGGTGCCAAGGAGACCCATCAACCCAAGTTTAGTACCAAATGGTATATGATGTTGGGAGTTATCGGTTACATGCATCTCATATATAAGCGAAATTTAAAATTTTTAACTAATAAATCTAATCTTGCCATGAATTTACAATATACATATTAATGAGAATAAGAAAAATCACCTTTGATTTTTGTTGAACAGTTGATTTTACTTCTCACCAGGTTGTCGCAAACCACAATGTCCAAAATCGAACACCTCTAATGAGTAATCCACACTAGAGAAGGATTGAAAGCACCAACAATTGTGAGGAACAAGGGCTAGCCAAAATCCCTAGATGCTAGCTAGGGAAGGTGGCAGGTAGGGTTGAGAGATAAAAGAGAGAGAGTGTTTTTTTAATTGTTCATACTTAACCCTAATTCCACATCTCATGGAATTTTATAGTTAGGTTAAAAAAAATCTAACTTCATAATGGGATTGGGCTCTTTAAAATTGCTGGAGAATTATTAATTGGGCTTCTGGAATTATTTATAATTATTTGGGCTCAATTAAATCTAATTTAAGCCCTTTCACAAAAGACTATGCACAAAACCCACAAACTAGGCCCTCTGTACATATACTTGGATTTAATTATCCAAATGAATTCCAAATTCAACCAAATTAAATATTTAGGCTTCACAACACTTATGTAATATATTTAATTTATTTTGGTCCAAGAAGTAGGCTTCTAAGGCCATCTGTTTTGGAGTTGGCGTGTGGCCCTTCTTCTGGAGGGCTTCTGTGCCAACTTCACTTCTTTGGGCCTTTATAATTCCTATAATGGACCTATTAATTATTATATCAGTCCCATAACACTTATAGTTCAATAATAATTAATTATGTAATACATTATTTCAATTAGGTCCAATTTTACAGAATATTTCAAAAAAGTTCTGGGAACAATTTTACTTTATCATAATTAATTAAAATCTCTAATTAATTATTATCTTATTCACTTCGCTATCCCCATAATAATATCAAATATTATTATTCTTGTCATTTTATCTTTTTTCACTATATGTGTGTGATCTATTGGGTTCCTGTCCATATTGGCAGTATAATATGTAATTGTGAGTTCTATTCAAAACTCACATGATTTAAACTTATTTAAATCATTTTATCAATCCCTATTGATATTCTTGATACACTATTATACAAATCATGATTGGCCTCTAGCTAGGCATCATGACTACCCAAATGTCAGGAAAGTCAAGTGGTTTGACTATACCCTTCCATAGAAACAGTTACCGTGTAATTACTCCTTTCACCACTCTTATCTCAATTAGATTCTGAGTATGGATTTCTATCAACTCATATAAATCTAATTATGTATGTTCTATTAATTTAACTATTGTTCCCAAAATGCCCTCCATGGATCTCTATCCATCTTGGCATATTACTCTGGCCAGAGATTCTCTGAACAAGGCAATTATAGAATCATGCGAGTTAACTTCCCTTATTAAATCTGGGATGGTGAATCCTATGTTAATCACTCAACTATCTTCAAGTAGGTCATGATATATCTAATCTCCTAACTATGTTCACTCCCAGTTGGAAGTAATCAGTTATGGAGTCAAAATATACCACTTGCTACTTAAGATAACTTTGGTGATCTTAAGTCTAATGATACTTGCACAACCGCTATGAAGAGATTCCTCACTGACATAGATTTAATTTCCATGTGAGGATTCTCTTTGCAGGTCTTCAATGAACTCGTTCTTCTAACAAGCATCCACATGTTAGCTTTGATTATCTTCCATTATCACAGTTATGAGAACCACTGCTTGAACCATTCAAGAAGCATAACATGTGCTAGTCTGTCCGAATTAACAATGTCCTATCTTGTTAATTCTATGACTAGGGATATTTAGATATTAACACATTTGCATGCAATAGACATCTCATATTATGAACACTTTCATGATTGCCTTTGAACTATGTTTATAATATCTAGGACTTTATTTATTAATTTAATATTTACAAACTCATGTATTTAAACATAGCATTAATAAATGAATGATGCCTCTTATTAAGAATAGGAATTCATACATATGAAATAAATACCTATTACATGGGCTCTAGGGCCTACTCTCTAACAATCTCCCACTTGCACTAGAGCCAATCACTCATATGTCTTAGACCCATACTTTTTATATGGTGATCATGCTTAATCTGGGAAAGTGCTTTAGTGAGGGGATCTGCCACATTATCATCTGTGGGAACCCTTTCTATTTTGACATCATTTCTAGCTACTATTTCCCTTATGAGATGATAGCGTCTGAGAACATGCTTGGATCGCTAATGAGACCGTGGTTCCTTTGCTTGCGCAATGGCTCCATGGTTATCACAATATAAAGGAATTTGATCAATAATGCTAGGCACCACTCCTAGTTCAGATATGAACTTTTTGATCCAGACTGCTTCTTTGGCTGCTTTCGAAGCAGCAATGTACTTAGCTTCTTTCGTGGAATTAGCGGTTGTTTCTTGTTTGGAACTCTTCGAACTAACAGCTTCTCCTCCCATTATGAACACATAACCAGACTATGATTTACAATCATCTTTGTCAGATTGGAAGCTGGCATCTGTATACCCATTTACTTCCAAACTGCCCTCTCCATACACCAAGAATATATCCTTGGTCCTTCTCAAGTACTTAAGGATATTCTTGACAGCTGCACAGTATTCCTCTCCAAAATTGGATTGGAATCTGCTTGTGACACTAAAAGAAAATGCTACATCTAGACGTGTACATAACATAGCATACATGATAGAACCAATTGCAGATGCATATGGTATTCTAATCATGCTCTCTCTATCCTCTAGTGTCTGCGGACAGATAGACTTAGAAAGGTGTTTCCCATGTACCATGGGTATATAAACCCTTTCTTAGAGAGATCCATATTGAACCTTTTCAATACTTTATCTATATATGTACTTTGAGAAAGACCTAGCAACCTATTGGATCTATCTCTATAGATCCTTATTCCCAGACTATAGGATGCTTCTCCAAGGTCTTTCATGGAGAATTGCTTGGATAACCATATTTTAATAAATTGGAGAAGAGAAATGTCATTTCCCATGATCAATATGTCATCTACATGTAGAACTAGGAAGACAATTGCACTCCCACTGACCCTTTTATACACACACGGTTCATCTTCATTTTGTGAGAAATCAAACTCTTTGATTGTCTCATTGAATCTTATCTTCCAGCTCCTAGAGGCTTGCTTCAATCCATAAATGGATCTTTGAAGCTTGCATACTTTTTTGCCATTTCCAGATGTGAACCCTTCTACTTGTGTCATATACACATGCTCAGTCAGATTTCCATTTAGGAAAGCTGTCTTCACATCCATTTGCCAAATCTCATAATCATAATGAGCTACAATGGCTAAAAGTATTCTTATAGACTTAAGCATCGCTATAGGAGAAAAAGTATCGTCATAGTCAATACCTTCTTTTTGATGATAGCCCTTTGCTACTAAGCGAGCTTTATAGGTAACTATATTACCTTCCATGTCGGTCTTCTTTTTGAAGACCCATTTGCACCCTATGGGTTTTATCCCTTCAGGTGGTTGAGTTAAAGTCCATACTTTATTCTCATACATGGAGTCCATTTCAGACTGCATAGCCTTAAGCCATAAATCACATTCTGAACTGTTCAAAACTTCTTGATAGCTTGTAGGCTCATTGTCCTCTACTACAGTTATGCCTCTATCCAAATCAACGTGAAATCCATATCTCACAGGGATAGAACACATCCTAGTAGATCTTTTAGGATCTTGTGTATAATCAGGTTCAACTATAATCTCATCATTATGAAATTCAGTCTCGGGTTCAATCGGTTGATCCACTTCTATTTGTGGATCTTGAACTTCACCAAGTTCAATTTTACTCCCACTGTCCTCTCATAGGAGAAATTATCTTTCCAAGAAGACAGCATGCCTTGAAACAAATGCCTTTTGTTCTAAGGGATGATAGAAATAATATCCAAACGTTTCTTTTGGATATCCCACAAATAAACATTTGTCAGACTTAACATCTAGTTTGTCTGACATTGTCCTCTTCACAGAAGCAGGACAACCCCAACTTTCATATGAGAAAGCATGGGTTTCTTGTTATTCCACATCTCATATGGAGTAACATCAACTGATTTACTAGGAATTCTATTTAACACATAAACAACAGTTTCTAATGCATATCCCCAAAAAGACTTAGGCAAGTCTGCTCGATTCATCATTGATCGAACCATATCTAATAGTGTTCGATTTCTCCTTTCAGATACACCATTATGTTGTGGTGTATATGGTGGAGTCTATTGTGATAAAATCCCATTATCTCTAAAATAATCTTGAAATTCTTGGCTTAAGTATTCTCTACCTCGATCTGATCTAAGTGTTTTAATACTCTTGCCAAGTTGTTTATCTACTTCATTTCCGAATTCTTTAAACTTTTCAAATGCTTCTGATTTATATTTCATTAGATAGATGTATCCAAACCTAGAATAATCATCTATGAAAGTAATGAAGTAGGAGTAACCTCCTCTTGCATGTGTAGTCATTGGACCACATACATTTGAATGTATTAAGTCCAAAACCATTTTAGCTCGTTCTTCTTTACCAATAAAGGGAGCTTTTGTCATTTTTCCTAATAAATAAGATTTGCATGTATCAAATGATTCATAATCAAATGATCCCAAATCACCTGACTTGTGTAATTTGGTCATGCGTTTCTCATTTATATGGCCTAAACGATAATGCCATAAGTATGAGGTATTTAGATTATCATGTTTCATTCTCTTGATATCCACATTATGCACTTCTTTAATTAAATCAAGAACAAATATACCATTCTCAATGATAGCTTTTGCATAAAACATATTGTTCTTAAAAATGGTTCAACACTTTTTCCTTTAAAGAAATGTCATAATCGTTTAATAAACAACTAAAATAAATAATACTCTTGGATAAAGTTAGAACATAATAACAATTATTTAATTCTAGTACTAATCCAGTTGGAAGAGGCAAATGGTAAGTTCCCACAACCATTCTAGAGATGTTTTGTCCAGTAGCTGACTGCAAACATATTTCTGCCTTTCCAACTCTTCTAATGCTTCTAAGCCCTTGTAGATCATTACACAAGTGAGATCCACATCCGGTATCTAATACCCAAGATTGTTTTGAAGCAATAGAATAAGTATTAATTTCAATCATATGAATACCTGAAGTAGAAGCATTAGCTTGCTTCTTCTCCTTGAGAGAATCTAGATAGGCCTTGCAGTTACGCTTCCAATGACCATCCTTTCCACAATGGAAGCAAGTTCCTTTGGGATTCTCTTTCTTGGCAACCTTCTTCTTGGAGATCCCACCATTATTTGGCTGTACCTTGGTTATCTTCTTCTTCCTCTTCTGCTTCTCGCCTTTAGCAGAAGTGACAACCATGACACTTTTTGGATCCTTCTTAAAGGATCCATCAGCTTTCTTGAGCATGTTGATTAATTCAGGAATGGTTACTTGGAACTTGTTCATGTTGAAGTTAAGCACGAAAGTTGCATAACTTGGAGCCAATGAGTACAAGATTAAATCTATCTATAGATCATTATCCATTACATAGCCAAGTCTACTCAATTGCTCAATATACCCATACATCTTCAATGCATGAGTAGCAGCAGAAGTGCCTTCCACCATTTTGCAGCTAAATAGAGCTCGAGCAATCTCATATTGCTCAGCTCTAGCCAGAGAAGAATAAAGCTCCTCAAGATGCAAAATGATGGTTCTAGCATCCATCATCTCATGTTGCTTCTGAAGCTCCAAGGATATAGCACCCAGCATCAGACATGCTGCGGCTTCACTATCCTCCATGTATTTTCGATAAGTGCCTTTGATCTCATCAATGGCATCATCTGATAGAAGTGGTGGTGGATCTTTATCCAAGACATAAAGGATCTTTTCAGCTCTGAGAACAATTCTCACTTGCCTGATCCAGTCAGAATAGTTGCTACCAACCAGCTTGTTATCCAAGATTGATCGTATATTAATGTTTAATGTGCTCTTGATGATGACCTAGATGTGAAAAAGAAAACATATGAGATTATGCTCATATATATGTATGCATTAATAAGGTCTTTAATTAATCCATTTACTCCCACTATTTTATTGCGAATTAATAGCCCTCACTATTTAATTCGAGAAAACCCGATAGTTTTCCTAGTGGGCCAATATCTAATCATTGATATGTAATTTGACCTTGACTGTGGTCAACACGCCAAACTTCATACCCTTGAAAGGTAGGTATCTCTACACCAATTGTGTCTCTACACAACTATTGGATCATTAGGTTATCAACTCTTGATGCATGCATATCATATATGCATTCCCTAATCTTGCCTTTAGAACCATTAGCCTTGACTGTGGTCAACAAGCTACTGGGCTAGCTAAGATAACCCATTTAATTAGATTTGAACATATTCGATATAATGTGAGCTTGACTGTGGTTAACAACCCACACTATAAAGAACTATGGTTCTCCTTAAATTAATGGAAGGCTTATAAACCTTAGTATTTGTTTGGGGGTTTTAGTTAATTAAGTCTCATCATGCATGGTTGGCATACATTGGTATGCATCCTATATCTATCACATAAATATAAGCATACAAATATGGTATAGTTATAGACTTTACTACATTGATTTTCCCGAGCCAAAAGGGAAATCAAAAGGTCACACCTAGGTAGTATGCATGATTCAAACAAGTAAAAAATAATTATATTATCTTCAAGCTTGTTAGATCTCCATCTAGCCCATCTTGCTCCTTGATAGTGGTCTCCATCTCTATCTCTAATTCTAATCTAAGTAATCTAATTAAGTATTACAATTTGAAAAAGAAATACAAACCAAAAATAAGTGGCCGGGACATGGCAGTCCTCATTGGGCCAAAACATGTATAATGCTCAATCACATTAGACCTTGTCCATAACTATCCATCATGCCAATCATACACCCTTATATGCATTTCTAATACATAAAGTAAAACATATAATGGATTAATAACTTTGTTTCAACTCTTGAAATAAACTTTTGAGTTATTTTAATAATGTGATCAAATTAAGAAACTTTTTCCATTTTGGAAACTTTCATTTTAGGAAACCTTTTTGCATGTATGTGTTATTGCCTTAATTATCAATTCAATTGATTATTAATTAATTATAAATTGATTATTTAATTAATTAATCATATTAAATAATTAAAAAATTAATTTTGGGCTTAAAACAAGGGTAGGCCGAAACCCACACAACAAAACCCTAAAGTGTGTTCACACACAAACTAATTTTGTGTCTATTGGACCATTTGGGCCTTTTGGAATGAGCCAAGCCCACTTCAGCCCTTAAAACCCATTAATAAACTTAATTATATTTTATAATATTTAATTTAAATCAGCTCTTTGGGCCCACCAAGTCATTCACTAATTTAAATCAAGTCCGTAAACATAATTAAGCCCATTAAGGGGTTTTAATGAATTAAAATTAATCCAATTAATTTAAGGCCCATTTTAGTTAATAAAATTAATTAAAAACACCTTAATATATCATATATATTAGATTTAGAAGATTAAAAATAGTTCTAAATAAGAACACAACAAGAACACACCAAGAACACCAGTTTATCAAACTTTTCGACTAAACTAGTTTTCATGCAAAACTTGTTCGATTTTAATTTCGTTTAATCCTATGGCTTAATATCACATATTAAACACATAAATTATCATCAAAATGATCTTATAGTGGATCTATAAAAAATTAATTTAGAACAGCCCCTAAAATTAAAAGCCATTCACGCCAAAACCATGATCCCTTTCTTAAAAGAATCGTTTTTGTTTTATTTATTTGATCACACATATATCCAGAATCAATATTTCTCATTCATGAACAATCAAATCTGATATTTTAAAGTTCATGAAATATATAACTCAAAAATAAAACTTATTTCACAGAAAAATATAGAATTGTATATTTATGGCAAAACCGAGGCTCTTATACCATGTTGGGAATTATCGGTTACATGCATCTCATACATAAGCAAAATTTAAAATTTTTAACCAATAAATATGATCTTGCCATGAATTTACAATATACATATTAATGAGAATAAGATAAATCACCTTTGATTTTTGTTGAATAGTTGATTTTACTTTTCAGCAGATTGTTGCAAACCATAGTGTCAAAAATCAAACACCTCCATTGAGCAATCCACACTAGAGAAGGATTGAAAGAACCAACAATTGGGAGAAACAAGGAATGACCAAAATCCCTAGATGCTAGCTAGGGAAGGTGGCGGCTAGGGTTGAGAGAAAAAAGAGAGAGAGTGTTTTCTTAATTATTCACACTTAACCTTAATTCCACATCTCTTGGATTTTTATAGTTAGGTTAAAAAAATCCAACTTCATAATAGGATTGGGCACTTTAAAATTGATGGAGAATTATTAATTGGGCTTCTGAAATTATTTATAATTATTTGGGCTCAATTAAATCCAATTTAAGCCCTTTCACAAAAGACTATGCACAAAACCCACAAACTAGGCCCTTTGTACATATACTTGGATTTAATTACCCAAATGAATTCCAAATTCAACCAAATTAAATATGTATGCTCCACAACACTTATGTAAAATATTTAATTTATTTTGGTCCAAGAATTAGGCCTCTAAGGCCTTCTATTTTGGAGTTGGCATGTGGCCCATCTTTTGGAGGGCTTCTGTGCCAACTTCACTTCTTTGGGCCTTTATAATTCCTCCAATGGACCTATTAATTATTATATCAGCCCCATAACACTTATTGTTCAATAATAATCAATTATGTAATACATTATTTCAATTAGGTCCAATTTTACAGAATATTTCAAAAAAGTTATTTGAATAATTTTACTAAATCATAATTAATTAAGCTCTTTAATTAATTATTATCTTATTCACTTCTTTATCCCCATAATAATATCAAATATTATTATCCTTGTCATTTTACCATTTTATTCTTTTTCTCTATATGTGTGTAACCTATTGGGTTCCTGTCCATATTGACAGTATAATATGTAATTGTGAGTTCTATTCAAAACTCACATGATTTAAACTTCTTTAAATCATTTTTATCAATCCCTATTGATATTCTTGATACAATATTATACAAATCATGATTGGCCTCTAGCTAGGCATCATGACTACCCAAATGTCAGGAAAGTCAAGTAGTTTAACTATACCCTTCCATAGAAACAGTTATCGTGCAATTACTTCTTTCACCACTCTTATCTCAATTAGATTCTGAGTATGGATTTCTGTCAACTCATATAAATCTAATTATGTATGTTATATTAATTTAACCATTGTTTCGAAAATACCCTCCATGGATCTCTATCCATCTTGGCATATTACTCGAGCTAGAGATTTTCTGAACAAGGCAATTATAGAATCATGTGAGATAACTTCCCTTATTAAATCTGGGATGGTGAATCCTTTGTTAATCACTTAACTATCTTCAAGTAGGTCATGATATATCTAATCTCTTAACTATGTTCACTCCCAGTTGAAAGTAATCAGTTATGGAGTCAAAATATACCACTTTCTACTTAAGATAACTTTGGTGATCTCAAGTCTAAGGATACTTGCACAACCGCTATGAAGAGATTCCTCATTGACATAGATTTAATATCCATGTGAGGATTCTCTTTGCAGGTCTTCAATGAACTCGTTCTTCTAACAAGCATCCACATGTTAGCTTTGATTATCTTCCATAATCATAGTTATGAGAACCACTACTTGAACCATTCAAGAAGCATAACATGTGCTAGTCTGTCCGAATTAACATTGTCCTATCTTGTTAATTCTATGACTAGGGTTATTTAGATATTAACACATTTGCATGCAATAGACATCTCATATTATGAACACTTTCATGATTGCCTTTGAACCATGTTTATAATATCTATGACTTCATTTATTAATTTAAGATTTACAAACTCATGTATTTAAACATAACATTAATAAATGAATGATGCCTCTTATTAAGAATAGGAATTCATACATATGAAATACATCCCTATTACATGGGCTCTAGGGCATACTCTCTAACATATGAAATGGTGACCCATCGGTCGTTATGCTCGTGTTGAGCTAGATCTATTGGCAGGGATCATGCTTGGGTAGCCCTAAAGTTTTATCACCCTTGACTAAAATCTATGTAGTGACAATAGCAACTTTCCCTAGGTTGTATAACCATAATAACTTCTATTTGCTATGTGGACTTTTATGTATTAAAAAAACTCAAACAAATTAGGAGGATTCTGGTCAAAGGCTGCTATGGCTCGATGGGCCTGACCTAGTATTTATGAGTTAGTCAAAATACATAAAATTTAAAACCCATATGCTTGCACTTTTAATTAGAGAGGTTATGCTGTCGATTTTCCATTGTGCATCATACGAATCCATTGGGTACCCTACTGACTCATGGGCTAAGCTCACCTAGAAAAGAGACTACACGACCTCCTGTGTGGGAGTAATAAGGTTGAAAGGGTTTGTATATGCTTGTGTGTGTTTGTGAGTGAAGTCTAACAAAATCATACAATGCATTCATGCATCATGCATATACCTTGTACATACATCACCCCTAACATCTAATTATTACAGCCATCATAAACTCATCTAGGTGTTCTAGAGGGTCAGATGAGCACCTAATTCGAAGGTCTATATCTAGTCTACTGAGGTCAAATTCAGGTTTAGAGATCAATTTTCGAGTTAGGTTTCAGCTAGTTATTAGAAACTAGCCAAGAAACTAGTTCAGAAATGGCCAATAATGAAATGAATGAAACTAGAAAGGGAAGTGAAGCTTGAAGAGTTGCCAATGATACTTCAACAAGGTTTCCATTTTTGTGGGAAAGGGCGAATGTCACTCCTATCGGGCCTTCAACAATAAGGGATGACTTGGACCGGAGGATGGATAGGCATCTGCAGGAATTTAAGGAGGGAATGTTAGCTATAATCGGTGGAATGGTTGCTTTTGTAGCACCTGCTCACTAGATAGCGAATTTGATTCATGTTGGGAATGTTGTCGCTACCAATGCTATTTTGCTTCGAGATCAACCTAGAAAGGAAATGAGACATGATCTTAAAGATTATTTCATAGAAGAAGAGGAAGAAGATTATGTCCCTCCAGTGATGAATATGAGAATAAGGGATCCTAGTATAGAGGATCTAACTTTTAAGAAGACGGAAGAAAAGATAGAAGCTATGTCTAGGCTGTTATCTACTGGTAAGGGGATGAAACCCGAAGATAAGGATTTAGATGTAGATGAGCCACTACCCCAAAGGTTCAAAATGCTAAACCTACCCAGGTTTGATGGTACCTTAGACCCTTCGGCTCATATTAAGTAGTACACACTGATCATGAAAAGGACTACTCTATCCAAGAAGCAGAAGGAAGAACACGTTTTCCTAAACTTGATTGGGACTATAATAGATTTGTATCATAGTTTGGATAGGAGAACTAAAGAGGATTGGGACCTATTGATGGAGGAATTCCTTAAGTAATATGACTGCAGCAGGAGAATGAAGGTCATCTTAAAGGATATTGAGTTACCCCAACAGAAGCATGATGAGTATTTTCATGAGTATCTCACTAGGTGGAGGAACAGGGTGATGGAGATGAAAAGGAAATCTGACGTAGCTGAACAGATCAAGTTGTTTATCTGAAATGCGAGTCCATATTTGAGAGATGGTTTGAAAATAAAGGGTTTGAAAGACTGGGAATCCTTGAAGGATATAGTTATAGAAGCTGAAGGAAAGTATTTAGCTAGAAGGGCAAGTAGTGAAAATATAAAAAGGAATTTTGGTAGTAACAAAGCTGTCGGGAATAGGAGTAGGTAGAACAGGGTTGGAAAGACTACAGAGCTATCCACTACAAAAGTTAGCCAACAGAGACGTTACTTCGACTTGTGAAAATTGTTGCCTAGGGTTGGTTAAAGAAGGGAAGCTTCAGCCACTACCATTAAGGCCCACTAAGAGCCAAAGGTTTCCCTACCATATGGAGCATCAGTACTGTGCATACCACTAGTGCACTAGGCATTTAACTAATTATTGTTGTACTCTGAGGAATAAGATTCAAGACTTGATAGATATCAAACAGGTTTTAGATCTTAAAAAGAGGGATAAGAAGAAGAAGGGAGGATACAATGCCGTGTCCCCACTTGCATACACGATCAGGTCTAGCTTGCCTGAATGGTACGTGATGAAGGATCTGTATGGGAATGATTACTTGGTCTTACTCACTCCACCTCAAAAGTAACAAAGCCATTTGATGTAAACTAGCCAGTTTCTATGATTGATTATTGGGACACCCCTGCAGAGAGTGAAGTCGAAGGAGTTTTGGTGCCCATAGAC